>CM016563.1:17201129-17324026 GCA_003412495.2 Echium plantagineum | reverse complement strand
TAACAATAAACCTTCCTTTGTAATCATCGACACATTCTTTTTAAAAAGTTAACAAATCAGCTAATTTTTCACAATTGAAAAATGTACTCAAAAGTGCTTATGGTGCTACTCTTAGCTAGCTTTTGTACGCTTTGCTTATCCGTAAACCTTTACAGGCCATGTAAGTCTATCATATTTTATGTATCTATTTCGTTACATTATTTTATGCCTTCAAAAATAGTATAGATTGCGATTTACATGGGAAAAACACGATAGAAAGGAATATCATATCTCTCTCACAACTGAGCTAGCTTAATTTTGGAAAAATTTACGAGTTATATATAAAATAACTTGCAATTCGGACTTAGTCTCATATGTCATTACATTTTTCGCATTTTATCAAACTTATTTTATATGGGAAGTAGTTATACTATTGAATATAGTTGGTACTTTATATGGGAAGGGTGTGTCTCGACTGTCAGGGCCGGTCCTGACATTTTAGGGGTCCTTGGCGAAATTACGAAAGGAGGCCCCTTTATAATTTTTTCCATTACGTTTTTTATGTAAAATTATTAAATTTTTGTATTTTATAAAAAAATTAAAATTATAAATATTGTAAAAAAATAAATATAAGACTTTTAAACACTGTAAACATATAATTGAATTGATCGAAGTTGCTATTAAACTTAACATGTTAATATTATGGCAATACATAATACTCCATTAATGAAAATAGTAAATGACTCTTCTTATTAAAAGCCATTCAATTAAGCTAAACTGTAACTCTGACCACTTTTAATATTAACATACACCCTTTTGTATTAGAAATTGTAATGTAAGTAAGATTGAATTCAATGAAATGGATAATTAAAAAATAAAAAAAATCGAACAAAAAAATTTATAAAAGGAACCTATAACAAAAAACTCAAAAAAAAAAAATGGGGCCCCTCCCGGTCCGGGGCCCTGGGCAAATGCCCACCTAGCGTAGCCCCAGGGCCGGGGCTATCGACTGTTATCTATCAAGTCTGGCTGGTGCGCAATAAGGCTGTTTTTTAAAGTATTGAACCGAGACTGGAACAAGTGGTGACTAGCTAGGTGCTTTAGTTCTATACGAAGTTGTATAAATGGGTGGGATGGTATAGTTAGGAATAGATCTAATTGGCAATTGCACATAGAGTGGGGGTTTAGTTTAGATATTCTCAAAGACCGATTGTTTTGAGTTGTAATTCTATTTTCATTAATAAAATCTTCATTTTGGAAAAAAAAAAAGTTAGCACTTTATTAAATTTTTTATTAATGTTAAATGATACTCCATATTGTAGGTCTTGAAGTAACTAAAAACTATTTAAGGAAACATAATTACAAGAATCATGATTATTTAGTTATTTATAATGTATTGATAAAGTAGAAACATAGTTTATTCGATTTATACCATAAAATATACTTATAATTATATAACTATGAATAAAAGCATAAAATGTGTTTGTATATTATTTTTATATAATAAAAGTTATTTAATGTTACTAATATATTATTGTAAATTATAAATTGAATAACCCCTTGAATTTATTTCAAATCATTAACTTTCTCATGACGTCAATGATAAATTAGAATCTATCATTTTTGAATTGCTAGCTAATAATAATGAATTGCTAGAGATATAAAATTTACTATCTATAGTTAAGAGTCCTAATATTTATTATTTTCGCACTTAATTCCGAAAAAATGTAGACTGATATTGGTCATTATCACTGACCTATTTTTTTTTGTTTTTTTTCAACAAAAAATATATTATTAAAAGTAATAGATTGAAATGATTATGATCCATTAGGTTCTAATCCGGTGTTCGTGAAGCCTCTGGCATGCTGCCAGAAAAAACGTCCCGATGGACACTGGAGATGGTGTTGTGGAGGAGGGGAGACTTGTTGGGACAACAATGTCGTATGTGGTTTTGATTGTCAAAGGAATCATGGAGGAGGAAATTAAATATAATCAGGATATGCTTAAATTGATAGTTGAATCAATGACTTGCTATATCAAGAATTTGTATGATGTTATGCAAAAGCTATAATTATTATATTTTTCTCTTTTTTGCTTCTCTTTTTAGTCTTTTTTTTCTTTTTTTGATAATTAGCGATTTATATTAATGAATCGAACCACGAAAAATAAGTTCAAACACTTTACAATAGGCCCCCGAAAGAACGAAGGGAATTAATAGCAAGAGAAAAAACGAGCCTAACTTGTATTTGCCCCCAAAATAATGGGTCGGACCAAAGATCCAGCCCATGATTAGATGGATCTCAAAGGGCAGCCCATTAGCCCAGACATCCCAAAACAAAACCTACGACCCCTATATATAAACTAAGGGGTGTGTGGAAACCCTCATAAATTCCACTCAGCTTCCATAATTGTGCTTCTCTTTTTAGTCCTAAATACGTTAATTAAATCATATACATTTTCACAACAAGCCCTTGCATTAGAGAATTAATATGGTTAAATTTATAATATTTGTCTACTACATATATAATATGAAAATAAATAATTAGAGGTTACTATTAAACCCCAATGACAATGTTGTGCTATAATTAAGGAGGATAATCTACTATATCTATCTCTACCTATATGTATAATACAAGAAGACATTCATCAGCTGTTATAAAGTGAAGCGCCATATTCTTATGTCACTATCAGTTATATCCAAAATTCATTTAAAATCGTCAATTATATCTACTCTATATTTAACTAGGGCAAAGGAGAATTGAAAATTACGTTTATATGACATGAAACCCCATATTTACATATATTGAAGCCCATGAATCTTTTACTACTCATCAATAAGTGACATTTGCCTATATTAAAAAATAAACTCCATATGTATTATAATGTAATTTTAATTAATTATATATTTTTTGTATATACTATTGCTGCATTTTTTATTTTTGCAAATTGAGTCTTCCATTCTATATGTTCTTGTTTTTATTACAGGGCTACTGATTTGAGTTGACTTAGGTGCTTTATGATTTGTTTAAGCATGTTGCTTAAGATGGACAAAAATGTCATTTTAACAATAATTTGAACAAAAGACAAGAAACAATTAATTGATGCTAGCTTAGAATTCAGCCTGACCACCTCCGTTTCTTTCCTTTCCTAAATCAATAACTAAAATCACACAAAAATTAGCTCTGGTCTGTCAATCATCTTCAAGTCTAGAAAGAAAAAGAAATTGTGCCAAAAGAACTTCAAAACCTCAACACAAATCAACAACTAATGAAAAAAGAGGTTTGACATTTTAGAGAAAACCAAGCATAGAAATGAGAAAACAACAAAATCTTAGAACCAAAATTGAAAAAGGGAGAAACTTTATTGTAATGACTTTTATTTTCACTACAATTTTTGTGAAATTAGTTGTTATGGAGTTTATTAATTAATGCAATTTATTAACAGTTTAAAGGAGCAGATTGTTGAAATGGTTCCCGATAGTATGACTAGATTGCACTTTGGTCCCCAATAGTTACACACACTACTACAAAATGTCACTTAGACGACACCCACTTAGACAACCCTTGAGAAAAGGGGTCGTCTAAGTGGCACTTGGACGACCTCAAACGGGGGGGTCGGCCAAGTGAGAACTTAGACGACCCCATGTGGTGTCGTCTAAGTTACTTTGAAATTGAAAAAAAAAAGAAAAAATTGTACCACTTGGACGACCCCTCGCGGGAGGGTCGTCCAAGTTGATTAAATAATAATAAAAAAAAAAGCAAATGGTAGCACTTGGACGACCCCTCGCGGGAGGGTCGTCCAAGTGATTAAAAATTAAAAAAAAAACTTTTTTTTTTGTTTATTTCACCCCCCCGCCCCCCCCCCCCTCCCCACCCCCCAAAACCCATCTTCATTTCTTCGAACCAGTGAGCAGCGCAGCTCCAAAACCCCACCCCCAAATCAAATTAAACAAGCTCCCAAGCTCCCCCTCCTTCTCCTCCTCCTCCTCCTCCTCTTCCATTGTTCAACGACTCGATTCATCTTCTTCCCAAGCTCCCCCTCCTTCTCCATTGTTCAAGTAAGTATTTTTTTTAATCATTTATGCGTCGATAATGTTTTTTGATCCGATTTAGTATTTAGTTATCGTTGATTTTTCTTCTCAGGAGGGTTGTTATAGTTTATGAACGGAAAGTTAAACTTCTCCTTGGTAATTATGCATCTGAACAAATTTAATTTATTGTTCACTTGTTTTTAGTTATAATTTAATGTTATTGTGATGCAAAATTTTTTGAGTGTTGACTATTTGAAATTCTATTGACAAATTGCAGATGATGTTACACGTCTTCTGGTAAGCTTCATTGTTTTTTTGCAGCAATTTTGAACGTTTTAATTATTTTTTTCTAGTTTTTTGTTTTTGTAATTTGCTGATGAATATTTGAATTCTGATGTTCCGAATTTTGAAGGTGGAGATAAATGAGGCCTGGAAGGTGAAGGGAAGTTTAGATCCTACTCTGCTTCCAAAGGGAAAATCTCAAGCCAAGTTAGTATAGTTCTGAGAATAAAACATGTTTTATGTCGTATTATTTTGATAGATATTTTTCAAATAAAATCGAATATACAACTAATAAATGTTTCTCGTCTTGTATTTTACAAACGTTGTCTAGTGGTATTGTAATACATTGTTTAGCCAATTCAACATAGTTACAGAGTTGATTCTATGTTAATGGTATGTCAATACACAAACGCTTCAATGGGCTTCCAGAGGACAGCCTTCATAGAAATGGTATTTAATACAAATCCATTTTATACTGTTACGCATATACTTTTAAGGTTATTGTAGTTTAGGAGTTGGATGTCCTTGTTTTTTTGGAACAAAACTCTTCTTCTGGTTGATTGGAAACAATTGGTAAAAGATATAATGAAATACTTCATAGTTAAGTCCATGGGAGCTGAATAAAGTTATCTATAGAAGTACGATAACGGCAATTAGTAATAACTAGATACATTCATTAGATTATAGTTCTATTACTGTTTGGAAGTTATGTTGATGGTGGTCAGGTGGTGGACGTGGACTACAGGAAGTTAGTTGTCCATTATGTCAATAACCTTCGCTATAGTTCTGTACAATGTGTAAGATGACTTGTTTTCCTTGTTAAGAGAAGATGGACTAAACATAGATTTAGAGTGAGAAATGAATAGAGGTAGATCCATTAGTTGCAGAAACGATAAAATTCAGTATCTGCATGATTATTTTAACTTATAAGTCATTGTTGGTTTTAGTTATTGCTGATTCCATGAAATTATATTTTTTTAGAGATTGGACAATATGGACGACCTCTATGTTATGTAGTACATGGAGTTGTATGCAATGACTGAAGGCAATCGTCTAGCATTTGACCTGTTTGGCTGGTTAGTCATAGAACTAATTACGTCGAGTCCTTTCATGCTATAACTTCTTCCATTCTGAATATTTGTTCCACTAGTTGCGCGCAGGATTGGTAGCAAAATCGGTTTCTAGACATTCCAAGTTTTAAGCAAATTAAGAGTGTTTTCTGATCTCCACATCAATCTTTTTAAGAGGGGGGCCTCCAGCGGCAAGTTCCTCAGTTATCTGAACAAGCAAATCATACCAGATTTTGACAAGGTGAGTTTTTAATCTGGTTGAGACACTAGTTGAGGTGCATGGTTATCAATCTAGAAAAATAGAATGTGACATTTGATTATTTCAACAATTGTAGACTAAACAATTTACTCCAAAACATGTTTAAGGTTGTATCTATGTGTCTGGACTTGAGGCGAGAACTGATCACTAGCTGTGGGAGTTATATGTTAAGAAATTTCAGTTTGTTGATAAATTTATTGGGGGAGTGTATGGCTTCGTGAATGTATGTTTGAGAACTGGAATTCATTGGGTTGTTTGGATATGGAGCTTTTTCTTGACTTTATTATAGACAAGAAATTATCATAAATAGTAGGATTATATGGTGAGAAATGCTCATCAATGTTATATCTATCTAATGAGTTTATGATTTTGTGAGTGTGTATATCAAGCATCGAGTGGGGAATTTGGAGCTCTGTTGCCTCCATTATTTGCCATAGAAGTAGTTTCTGTAATATCGATAAATATTTTGTCTGAATGTCTGATCTTACATCAATGCCTTGGGCAAGTCCATGTGGTTGAAGTATTTTATAATATCATATATTATACTATTAGTAAATTTATTGCTTTCGTCTAGTGACTCTTTAACTTATGGAACTTGTTAATTTCTAAACTCAGCTCTCAGAAGAATCAAAAGTAGATTTGCTCAAGACCCTTGCTGAGTGTTCAAGTTATGCAACACCACAAGATTCTCGCCAGCTTCTGCCATCTATGGTTCAACTACTAAAGGTATTATCTTGAAGGAAGCCTGTTATTATTTGCATTTTCATTTTTAATTTTTGTAAAGTGAATTCCTTAAAAAGATGACACCAATCTGATGAAATCAATATAACCTTTTTGGTTTCAGTTATGGTCAGGAGAAAGGTTGAAGAGATAAACTTCACATGCATCGAGTGTCTCTTGTTCACCTTCCACCATTTGGCTCACAAGGTTAGAGAGTTTGTATTTGTGCTCATAGATGTTCAGATAATGAATGTAATAGCCTTATGCTGAAGTGGTTTCTTCTTACATATGTTCAGGTTCCTAATGCCACTAATAGTCTCTGTGGCTACAAAATTGTGACTGGCCAACCATCAGATAGGCTCGGAGATGATTCTATTGAGGATATGTTCAGAGCTTTGAAACTCATTGTAGCTGCTAAAACTCAGAGTATATATCCAATCAAGAAAGAAAGTGGAAAACCCAAAAAGTCTAGTTCATCTAGAGTTGGATGAAAAGAAGATGTTAAATTTTTCTTAGTATTTTATGTAATTTTGTAGTGTTTAAATTATTTTAATGTAAAATTACTTATTTTATTATAAGTTAAGGATATTTTAGTTTTTTAGTTTTTATTTGTAATTTTTGTAATTGTTAGATAAGAATAACAAATATTGTAATCGATACAAATATGATTTGTATATGATTTTTGGAATTATTATTAAATCTTTATATGTGGTTCTTAAGCATTATATGAATTAATAATTAAGTATATATACATATAGAAAAATAAAATAACAACTAAAATATATATATAATTCACGTTGAATATAATAATATTCAAAAAAAAAAAATATTCACTTGGACGACCTCACAAGGGAGTGTTGTCCAAGTGAGCTCACTTGGACGACCCCACACGGGGGGTCGGCCAAGTGATCACTTGGACGACCTCACACGGGGGGGTCGGCCAAGTGCTCACTTAGCCGACCCCCCCGTGTGAGGTCGTCCAAGTGGCTCACTTGGCCGACCCCCCCGCGTGAGGTCGTCCAAGTGAGTTCCACTTGGCCGACCCCTCTAATCCCAACCCTTAAATGTGTCGTCTAAGTGACTTTTCTGGGGTTGGCCAAGTGATATTTTGTAGTAGTGACAGTTACAAGTTAGTCCTCGAAATTGATCAAAAAGTTGCACTTTAGTCCCCATGTCAAGTTTTGCGTTAATATTTCAGGTTTAGGCACTAAAATTAAGGTATAAATATAATTTTAAAGATTCAAAGTTAATTTTTTTAATCCAATTAATGCCATAATGAAACTCCACAACCCTCTCCCACCAAAACTCCCTTTCTTCTTCACTCCAATTGATATATATTTTTGTATATAGTATTGCGGCATTCTATTACTTTCAATCTTCTAAGTTTCTCTTCAACAATAATTCCAACTTTTCCTTTTCTTGCTTCTCTCACTTCTTGACCGTTTTTTATTTAGTGAAATAATTGTTGAAATGGTCTCAGTAGGTGAGTCATTGTTACACTTTGATCCTAGTAAATGACACGGAGAGGCAAATCATCCCACTAAATGGTTACACCTCCGTTAATTTTAAGGTTTTTCATAATTTTCAACCTAAATTGAGGCCAAAGTGCCACTAAATGGTAAATGACATCGAATCCCATAAAAATCGATTTGGAAATGGAGAAAGTTACTTTTACCTATAACTTTTTGTTATTTACATTTTAGGTTTCAAATGGGGCTATTAAGTTATAAAAAAATTCGATTTTGCCCCCAAAATAACTATTCACGCTAAAATTTGACGTATGTAACGGAATAGGAACTAAATTGCACCATTTGACACACTTTCAGGGACCATTCCGCAACAGTTCCACTTTCAAGGACCAAAGTGCACCAGACTGTCACTTATTATGACCATTTCAGCAATTAACTCGTAGAATTAACAACATAAATATAGGCCGATGGCTCAATAGCCTAGTAGCATCCGACCCAACCTTTCATGTAAAAGGTCATGGTTCGAACCTTGTCGTAGACCAAAAAAAATAACATAAATATACAATTCACAGTTTCTATTTGCATATTCTACGAATTTATTTTCATAAAAGAAAAAAGGTGCCTCATGGTTAAGCCATCTTTGATTGGTTGTATCCATATCGATCATTACAAACTTGTTCATCTTTGAGACCATTATCGATCATTTTAGCATTTTCTTGATTACATATCTCTTGGTATGTAATCCTAAAATGGAAAAACAATACCTCCGGTAACAGCAGAAATCAGAACCCCACCAACAATCCTTGCGACTATTGCTCTCTTCTTGCGTTTCTTTTCTTTCTTGGGGTATTGCATGTCTGGGTTGTACGTCGTATTGTTATTAGCAGGCGAGTCGTAGCCCGGTGACGATGGTGGAGGAGGAGGTGGATACTGTTGTATTGGATACTGATTATATTGTTGTTGTGGATACTGATAGTGTGGTGGAGGTGGTGGAGGGTAGCCATATTGCTGCTGGTAGTAATAATTGGCATCATACATCGGGGGCGGGGGCGGGGGCGGGGGCGGGGGAGGATAATAATAGCCTTGTGGTGGATACTCCATTGTTGAAATTGATGGAAACTTGATAATTGAATGTTAATGTATGCTTCTGCAGTCTGCACATATGTTTATGATGAAGGTTTGTTATTTATATTGGACAGGTAAGGTGTTAGGTAGTAGTTACAAAGAATTATAACACTCCTCTCAATTAAAAAAGATCATTCATTTTCGAATTTTAATAAATTGATTTTTCAAAAAAAATCTAATTTCATCATATGAAATATATAGTTTCTTGTACGATATCTAATGGAAAATATATCTACTAATTATCTAGCATTTTAACATATATATATACTTGCGATTTTCTTAATATATTGTTGTAATTTCGATCATTTATAATAATAAAAGGTAAATTTTGTTTTTGGGTGGACGTAGTAGTATATGTTGTTTATCTTTAGTCTGTTTGTTTGGACAATATCCCAAGTCAATGATAAAGGTTACACGGCACACGGTCCTGTAACTATCACAGTGCAAAGTCAAAGTCTTTCAGTAGAGTTGAGAATTAGTATGCATGTGATGTTCATTAGAAAGCTCTTTGATGAGGACCGATGAGTAGACTTTCTATTTTTAAGGATTTTTGGAATCGAGAATATATAATACTCTTAATATAAAGGGTTAATGACATAAAAGATCACTGAATTTTGCTAAACTTTCCACTTCGATCACCCACTTTTCAAAGTGAGTGTTTTGTATCACTTAATTATATTTTTTCGCTAAAATTTGGTCACTAGTCCGTTTTGAAAGATTTTAGGTGCATTTTATAAGTTTCTGTTAAGGATAATTTTGTCCGTTCACATTTATAAACATGTCACGTGCTTACGGATACTACTGGATGAGGCTAGCCATGCAAATCATGATTGCTATTGGATTGGGTTCAATATACTTCGACGTTGGCTATAGCCATAGGCCCATAGCTATGAATCAATTCACGTATGTCGTAACATGATTAAGACATGCATCCATGGTCATATGATCGATCACTTAATAACGTGGTAACATTAGATTTAAGCTTTCAACTAAGAGGTCTTAATGGTGTGTAACCGTTAAATATTAACGGAGATGTTAAGTTGGGGATCGTCTGCAACTTTTTTGTTACTATCGTCGTCGGAGCTCAATTACAACAGTGTCTCTATAAGTACTAAGCTGCAACGTGGTAATACTATATAAAGACTATTTGTTATCTGAATCAGGCAAGACGGCAAGAGGGTCCATGTGGATATATCATATATGTGATGTGACCATCTTTTTCACTTTCATGAGCGTTGGAGGATTTCCATCTTTCCTAGAAGACATTAAGGTATTATGGAGTTATTATTCTGTTTCTTTCAACATATGTGCTATCTGGGATTTTGTCTAAAAGTTTGTACATATGTTGTTAAATTACCTACATGTTTTTAAGAGAGAACGACTAAATGGGCACTATGGTCCTAGTGCATTTGTGATATCTCACACATTGTCTCCATTCCATACCTTCTCCTATCTTCAATAATTTCCGGAGTAATCTTTTATTACCTCACCGGATTACAGAATAGCATTCTCCATTTCACATACTTCGTGCTCATTGTCTTCGTTAGCATAATGATTTTCGAGAGTTTACAAATGGTAGTCGCGAGCCTAATCCAGAATTTCCTCTTCGGATTGATCATAGTTTCCGAGATTCAAGGAATGATGATGTTAGGTGGCGGATTCTTTAGATTGCCTAATGATTTGCCTAAGCTGTTTTGGAAGTATCCTGTTTACTACATAGCCTTCCACAAGTATGCATATCAAGGACTTTACAAGAATGAATATATTGGGCAATTGTATCACCTGAGGCAGAGGAGGTTTCCTGTAGTAAGGACTCAGCAGATCCCTTCATAAATCGCAATCCATCTAAATCATAAAAGTCATCCAAAGATAGAGATGTAAGGCTGATATTCTCTGACTGAATAGCAGTCAGAGGTTGATGCAGCGAAGTAATGTACGATGAACTATTGTAAACAGAACGCATACAAGGTGTATCTCGCCATCTCCCTGACATGATTTTGAAATGTCTTCAATATAGAAAAATGAGTCATTTTCTGTTGGATGATTCCTACTTTTACCAGAATGCTTCTGACATTTGAGTTTTTTGTTCTGCTCCTCAATCTGTAACACAATTATATGACTTGATCATCGGAAAGTTTCCGTAGTTATAGTTAGTATCCTTATAGCAGTAGGCAGGCAATACCGCAATATCTAAAAGTTTGTAAGGGAAATTTGAGATGTGGATAAAGATACATCATATATCATACATCAATATGCCCCCATGCCTCTGAAATGTATGTCGGATAATATATAACCTTAATTCGCAAATAACAGGGAGGTTGTTTCCGCATTGAGCAAGAATGAATTGCAAACACGATCAACTACTCCCTCCAAAATTCTGGAACTTACTGGAAGTAGTAAACTCTGCCACTCAAAAGGACAACAAGCTATCAGCCGCGCTTTAGAAACAAAAATAGGTGTACAGATTCTAAATGAACAGAACATAGAACACAGATATGATTAGATTTGGGCATATGATGACCATTTCTCTCAAGTAACACAGCTGAAAGCATAGCCAAGATCTGCATGGAGTATAACAAATTTAATTATAGCTTCATCATATAATTACCCATAACTCAGTAGAAAGAGCAACAGATTCAAAACATAAATCTAGTCAAATAAAAATAAATCAAAACCTAAGTTAAGCAAAAATAAGGCCTATACACAATGAGTCAATGACCATTACTACTAGCTACAAGAAAACCCTCCTCCTTTTCCGGGCTTGGGACCGGCTGTGCCATATATATGACAATAACACAGGCGGAGTTAAAAACTTTTTTTTCTAAACAATAAAAAACACATGATCATATATTTATTTCCCTATTAGTCATAATAACATCACATACATTTTGGCTTGTTTAAGTACATATATAGGCCTGGACGAGTGAAGTTTGATATATTTTTTACACATTTCCGTGAAGACAGGGGTTTTAGTTCAGTTTCTAAAACATAGTTCTTTGTATGTGCAGATGAAGTTGATGACATGAACAATAAGTTACTACGTAAAAGTTCAGCTTGGAAGTGAAACCACACTACAATTAGTCGCGACTATTGCATATATTATTGCTAGATATAGAAGAATGTTTTTTCATCCTTTTTGGCACGTTCTCAAAGACTACGTTTACCTACCCCCTTATTGCTTCATTTTGGCTCAAAGCTTCCAAAGAGCCACATGTGCTTGCTTTAACCCTGATTGGTTTTCGCCTGGCTTTCGCCTTATTGTGATTCGCTTTATTTAATTTGTACATTCTTGAGATATTGTGTCATTGTAGAGAAAATTGTCGGTTTGGTCCCAATAAATATGTGCAAGTTGCACTTTGGTCCTATTTAATGGTCAGGCTGCGGATATGGTCCCAGTAATTGTTATATTTGGTGCACTTTAGTCCCCTCGACGTTAAAAGTTGACGGAAAATTGTAATTTTGGGCCAAAATGAAGTTTTAGCATGAATTCAAGGTTAAAACGCAAATTGGATACCTTGTAAGTCTTGTAGAATTTTTTTGGTGCACTTTAGTCCCCGTAATTAATTTTTTTTCAGATTTCTTTTCAATTTTTTTGTTCGATTTTCATTTTAATTCTTTTTGGATTTCTTTTGGATTTCTTTTTTCTATTTTTTCCAATTTCTTTTCAATTCTTTTTTATTTCTTTTCTTCTTTTTTTAATTTCTTTTCGAATTTTTTCCTAGTAAAAATGGTTTGATTTTTGGCTTCGTACTTTTTATGAAGAAAATGTTCGGTTTTTTATAATTGTTTTGGCAAAAACTGTTCGATTTTGGTAGTTGTTTTGCAAAAAGTTGTGATTTTGGTAGTTATTTCAGTTTTTCCGATCTTTTTTTTTTCGATTGTGTTCTCGATTTGTTTTTGGATTGTTTTTCGATCCCTTTTATTTTTTGATTTCTTTTCTATTATTTTTCCTAGTAAAAATGGTTCGATTTTTCTCTTTCTATCTGTTTTAGCATAATTGTTCAATTTTTTACTTTTTTTCGAAAGTACTACCAAATCAAAAAAAATTGCGAAACAACTACAAAAATCGAACATTTTTTTTGGCAAAACAATTATCAAAACCGAACATTTTTATAAAAGAAGTACGAAACCGAAGAATCGAACCATTTTTACTAGGAAAATTTGGAAACGAAATCAAAAAAAAGAAAATGAATAGCAAAAAAATCGAGAAAAAATCGAAAAATGTAAAAGAAATGGGAAAAATCTAAGAAACACTTACTAGGAAAGAAAATTGAAGAAATCAAAAAAAGAAAAGGAATCGGAAAAAAATCCAAAAAAGAAATCGAGAAAACTAGCGAAAAGAAACCGGAAAAATCTAAACAACTAACGAAAATCAAAACTTTTTGCGAAACAACTACGAAAATCGAACATTTTTTGCCAAAACAATTTTATCGAAACCGAACACTTTTGTCAAAAAAGTACGAAACTGAAAAATCGAACCATTTTTACTAGAAAAAATCGAAAAGAAATAAAAAAAATGAAATCGAAAAAATATCGAAAAGAGATTGAAAAAAAAAAACAGAAAAAAATCTAAAAGAAATCGAAAGTGAATCAAAAGAAATAACAAAAAGAAATCGGAAACAAATTAATTATGGGGACTAAAGTGCACCCAAAAAAATTATACAAGACTACATTGTATCCAATTTGCGTTTGACCTTGAACTAATGATAAAATTTCAATTTTGGCCCAAAGTGACCATTTTCCGTCAACTTTTAACGTCGAGGGACTAAAGTGCATCAGAAATTACAATTATTGGGACCATATCCGCAGCGTGACCATTAAGGGGGACCAAAGTGCAACTTGCATATATTTACTGGGACCAAACCGGCAATTTTCTCTGTCATTGTACAAACGGGTGCCAAGTAATGGATTTGTATCTTATTTTTGCCTCAAAGTGTTAGGGACTAGGCCGCGCCTCGTATTGCCCAACTTGAAGCGCTCATTTACTTCTATATTTCACGACAACATACACAACAATCACCACATATCATAGTGCAATTACTTCTAAATTGGATTTTTACACAATAACTAATTGATCATATCATCAATATCATCTACACATACAAAGAATTATGTTTTAGAAACTGAACTAAATCCTCTATTTTCACGGCAATGGGTAAAACTTAGATCAAACTTTACTCGTTCATGCCTATATCTAGACTTACACAATTCAAACTGTTATGTGATATTATTAGCACTTCAACAATACTTCTATTCTATTCAAAGTAGTCTCAAAGAATTTCAATCAATGCTTCTATATATTTTCTATTTATCCCCTTCTTTTATTTGTTTATTTATTTTTATTTTTTATTTTTTATATTTTACTTTTTATTTTGTGTTTTTTATTGTATTGTTTCCCCTTCTTTTATTTTATTTTTTTACTTACAACTTATGAAATTAAACAGAGCAAAAACTAATAATGGTTCAAGAAAGAACAAAAACACTAACCTCAAGGTAGTTTACGATATAGTAATTTTTTTGTTATCAAGACAGCTCCTTCTTATGCTCATAGGTAGGCCTGTGAGCAAACGTCTTGGTTCGAAATTATTCGACGCATTCGATTCGAAAAGATTCGGCTCGAAGTATGTTCGAAGGCATGATACTGATACCTGAATCTTGATTTTTAGGTATTTCCAAAATCGAGACGAACGGTTCGATTTAGTTCGGCTCGATCACCCCCCTCCCCCGTCATTAAATAAGAGGGTTGAACCATTGTGGACTAATATATGTATTCCTTTCAACCCACATATATTCCCACATATAAACCCTAATCACTATATATGTATTTAATGATAAAATCTTTATCAACCCACATATATTCCCTTATATGTACAGTGTACTCCTCTCATTCTTTCATCTTTACTCTCCAGATCACCCTCCCCCTCCCCTTCGGCCCTCCCTCATCTCTTCTCTTCTCAAAAGCCGTTACCCCACCCCGCTCCCCCTCATGAGGCATGCCTAGCCTTGTGATCAAACGGCTCTGTTCGAAATAGTCCGACGTATTCGACTCGAAAAGATTCGGCTCGAAGTATGTTCGAAGTCATGATACTGATACCTGAACCTTGATTTTTAGGTATTTCCAAAATCGAACGGTTCGGTTCGAAAAGGTTCGAAGGCATGATACCGAACTCGAACCTTGCAAATATTCGACTCGATTCGGCTCGATTACAGGCCTACTCATAGGTGAATCCGTTTTGAGTAAACGTCTGTTCGCTAAATATTATATTCTTGAATTCCTGGTCGTATGCATGACCTCTTCATAAATTGGTACCTGGATTTTACATTCAAAAGATTACCAAATACATTCTTGACATTAAAGTTCATCAAAAAAAAATCTTGCTTCTTCAACCTTAAACCAATAAAAACGTAATCAATTAATCGAATTATAAAGAGGAAATTGCCGAAATGGTCCCCGAAAGTGGCACCAGATTGCACTTTGGTCCCCAATAGTGGCACCGGTGCAGATTAGTCCCCGAAAGTGGCCAGAAAGTTGCAGTTTGGTCCCCAAGTTAACTTTTCCGTTATAATTTAACGTTGACACGCGATTTTGGGGTTAAAATGGGGCAAAAACATAATTTTAAATACTTTAACTTACCTTAAGTTACTTTAACTTAGTTTTGGTGCCAAATTGCAATTTCCAACTCTTTTCCCTCCAAAAATAACTTTATTCCTCAATTTTTCCCTCCTAAATGAAATGTCTATATGAAGACCCAAAACCACAATTTTTTCCTCCATTTTTCCCTCCTCAATTTCTTCTTCAACTAAAATTTCTTCTTCTATTTATGTTGACATGTTTTGCAATAGAAAGTGGAGCCATTATATCCGAAATGAAAATTTTGATTTCATAAGTAATATTATTAACGTGGTTTGACCGTGTCTTTATTTCACGTGTTTAATATGTTTGACCCGTGTATTTATTTCACGTGTTTAATATGTTTGACCCGTGTATTTATTCACGTGTTTAATATGTTTGACCCGTGTATTTTTGGAGGGAAAAGAGTTGGAAATTGCAATTTGGCACCAAAACTAAGTTAAAGTAACTTAAGGTAAGTTAAAGTATTTAAAATTATGTTTTTGCCCCATTTTAACCGCAAAACCGCGTGTCAACGTTAAATTATAACGGAAAAGTTAACTTGGGGACCAAACTGCAACTTTTTGGCCACTTTCGGGGACTAATCTGCACCGGTGCCACTATTGGGGGCCAAAGTGCAATTTGGTGTCACTTTCGGGGACCATTTCGGCAATTTCCTCGAATTATAAACAACACCAAAGAATTCATGCATACTTATATCATCATTGTTCATGATCGACAACGATCGCTCTACACATAGGGCACGAGTTCTTAGTACATAACCACTTGGTTACACATCGGACATGAAAGTGGTGTCCACATCCGAGTTCTCCAATCTCATCATATCTATTATATTCGCATAAGCAAACTGCACAGTTTTCGTCTTTATTATTATCCTCTTCAAAAACTCTAATCCTCATATTTTCCATGATCGTGCCGAAAGCAGTAGACCTGTGAACTCGATCACTGACTCTTCTCCTACTCGACGACGGATCATCAAAAGTAGGAGAAGGACAAATAATTGGAGGCAGAGAATTCTGATCATCACTAGATGCCATTGTTACTGAGAAATCGCAAGTAAGAAGTTGAGAGTGTTTGACAAATTTGATGAATGAAAAATAATAGGTTATGTCACAACTTCACATTTCCTTATATAAGAATTTGGACAAATCCTAGTTTTAGTTTTATTAGGAACACACAAATATATAAATAACTTCTCAATATATTCCTAATCCAAATCCTAGTTCTATTAGAAATACACATATATTTAAATAACTACTAAATATACTTATCACTCAAACTTATTTCAAGTTTAATCCAACATTCTCCCCCTTAACGCTTGAACTCAAATTTTAGAACATGATGTTAAATTTTTATTTAATCTAATTATATATAATCTATATCTGATCTATATATATCCTTACCTATCTATTTACTATTTATATCTATCTATCTGACTATCTATCTATATATATATATATACAAGTACGAATTATTTAAAAGTTTTTCCGTCTTTTGGACAAAAATATCCTTTGTAAATGAGGACAATAAATGAACTTTATCTTATCAGAAATCCTATAAAATATCCTCATAAATTGGATACATAATACTAAAAAACAAAAAATATATACTAAAATTATTTTCCAAAGCTTTCATGTTGAATTAATACGTAATTCTTAATCTAATTTTAATTTACAAAATTGATATTACATAATTTTTTCACATAATACTTGTGAAAAAATAGATATTCGTATAACAAGATGTCAATTTGTTTTTGTTTAACCTAATAATATAATAATTGATAATATAAAACATATATATATATATATACTTCTGTCAGTAATGGGCTTCTTTTAATTCTTCCTTAGGCTTAGGCTTAGATGTCCTTTCATAGATTCTCGAACCAAATATTCAGATAATACAGATAATACATATAGAGACTTATGAAAGATACTAATTTAAATGTCTATTTATATTATAATGAAACTCCTCTTTATTTGTCAATTTTTTTTCTATGAAGTTGATATTTTCATAATATTATTATTAATTACTATCAGAAGATTCGGGAAGGTGAATCTCATAAATTAAATTCAAGAAAATTATATTTAAATTATCATTAATAATAATGCCATTACTATAATGCAACCTGAGGCAAAGGGAAAGTTCTCAGATTATTTGAAATAACGATTCCATTCAAATTTCAATTATACCGGAGGGTGGGGATGCACGGAATTTCTTTTAAACATTAATAATATAGGAGTTCTCCTATAGAATGAGATAACATGATCATGTGTGATTAAAAACAAAATAATATAATACATTTGTCCCTAAATCGTCCAATTTTATTTTCAATAATATCCAAAATAGAAAAAGTTTGCAGGTTTTTAATAGATACACACAATTTCGCTTTATATCAATTTTATACACACAATTTCATTAGATTATATATTCATTAGATTTTGGAAAGCCGCTTAGTTAACATAATTTGTTGGATATTTTTTTTCACTTGTGTGGTGTGTAGTGAATTGTGTTAGAAAGCCGCAATGAAGGTGGGGGGTTAACAGTGAAGCTGTGGAGGTGGGGGTGATTTTTCGATTTTATTTTTTTATAATAATTATATTTATTTTTTCTAAAAGCCCAATATATTTTTAATTTAAAAAATCGAATTCAAATGTCAAATACGATAATATCAAATTTAAGTAAGAACATGAAGGTGAGTTTTGAATACAAATGTCAAATATCAAAAGTGAGTATCGAACCGAATATTAAATATCAACCTAATAAAAGTAACTAATTGAATATATTCGCGAATATCGACTCTAAAAGGTTAAGAAAGAATGATTTTTCGTCTGGCACCTAAATTTTTTTTTCAACTATTGGCGCCTAAATGTTTTATTTTTCAATGGCACCTAAACTATTGTCGAATTTTTCCTTCCAATAAGTTATATTTTTAATATGACTAACTTGCCCCTGGGTTAAGTATTTTTTTAAAAATTAAATAACAGAAAATATCTAAAGAATGTTAAAACCCGAAAGTTCAAGTACAAAAAATGATCTTATGTGTCTAGATATGGTAAAAAAAATACTATAAGGTGCCTATTTGAAAAATGAAGAGAGTTCAGGTGCTCATATGAAAAAAAAGCCTATATATTACATATGTACTCAAATATGTGGTTCTAGAATATATATAATATATGTACTCCAATCTCATATATATAGTCCAAAGTACACATATACACCAAATTTATGAGTTTTGAGTGCATATGTAATATATGTAGTGTATGTTATTTATCTTGAATTTGTTTGTTTTGACAATATCCCAAGTCAATGATAAAAGTTACGCTGTACACAGTTGACGGTTCTATAACTATCATCACAGCCTCACAGTGTGAAGACTGAAGACCAAGTCTTTCAGTAGAGTTAAGAATTTTAGTGTGTGATGTTCCTTAGAAACCTCTTTGATGAGGACACATGACTCATGAGTCAACTTTCTATTTTGAAGGACTTCTCAAATCTAGAGTACATATGTAAATAGAAATATGTTATTTATTTTAAGAGTTTATTTATGTCTAAATATATTTCTTTAGAGGATATACGTATTTTATTAATATGAGTTATCATGTAATTAATTGACACCATAGCTAGGTACTTCTTAAAATTGTATTGTCTATTAAATATCTTGCCTAAGATATGGTTTAAAATCGAAATGAAAATTATAAAAATAGTCCATTTACTCGCAATTTTAATTCAACCCGTATTATGAATGTAGAATTAAAAGTAAATATGTCGTGTGATAACCCAGAAGTTTTTTGGGATGAGCCGTTTGTATTGAGGCCTAAGGGTAATCCATATGTAATGAGCCTGACTCCATAGGCTAGGAAAGTCCACTATTAAAATAGTAAATTTACTCGTAATTTCAATTCAACCAGTATTAAGAATGTAAAAATTGAGTTAATCGAATAGTCTAGTGAAAAAGGTTCTTCTTAGTGACCAGAAGGTCTTGGGTTCAAAACTAACCTCATCGCTAATTTACAAAAAATGAAATGTAAAAATTAAAATTAAATATGTCATACGATAATCCTGAAGTTTTTTGGGATGATCCGTTAATGTTAAGGGTAATCCATATATAATGGGCCTGACTCCTTAGGCTAGGAAAGTCCACTATAAAAAAAAAAGCCACCACTCCACTATGCCTTAAGGCTTAAGCCACAAAAAGCCCTTACGAACGCTAAAGATTTATTTTCAATAATGATGTATTACAAAACAATTACTCTCTCCGTCCCTAAAAGATTGTCACATTTTGACTTTTTGTCGTCAAATATTATAAAATTTGATCATAAATGCTTATCAAACGATAAGAAATAGTATAGTCTTGTGGGATCTTGTTAGATTCGTCTCAATATATATTTTTGAAATATCAAATTTTTATAATTTGTTTGCATGTAGAATAAGAGATATTTACGGTTCAATTCTTGTTTTGTTGACCATGAAAAGTCAAAATGTGACAATCATTTAGGGACGGAGGGAGTATAATTAAGTGAAAATATATAATTAGTATGTTGTATATCAATATAATTTTTAATGATGATTATTTTGCCATTATTGGAGCAAAATGTGATCACGCTCACATTAAGCGCCCCCTCACGATTATTTTGCCATTATGATTAATTACAATGGTATGAACGAAAAGATAAATTGCGCGTCATCCAAAATGATGTACTAGCAGTGGAAAATTTTGTTTCTAATAATACCTTTTTTTAAAATATATTTAATTATAACATGGTATTTAAATTGTATTATTTTGGGAATGCAACATCTATTAAGGGCTTGTTTGTTAAGTTCATTACGCACTTAATATTAATTAATTTAATACTTATTTTATTAAGTATGTTTGTTAAGAATTGCATTAAATGGTGAATAAATTAAAATCTTATTAAAGTCCTTAACAAAAAAATTAATTCAAAATTTTTAACTTAATTTTATCCTCTTGACCAAACCAGAAGTGATAAATTTTAATATTACGTATTTCTCTTTCCATAATTTTATCTACATATCGCATATTCTTTTGAATTCATACATTCAAGTAAAATTTATTGTTATTATTATTGTTACCATTATTTTTACTCTTAATTTATCCTTAATATTATCATTATTATTATCATCATTATTAATATTATTAATACTATCATTACCATTCTTGTTATTATTAATATTATATTGTTTATTATTATTATTATTATTATTATTATTATTATTATTATTATTATTATTATTATTATTATTATTATTATTATTCTGTTTTATTAGAATGCTTGACAAGACTCGAAGCCATGACCTCGGAATGTGGAAACTGGGTCGATAACCACTAAAACAAGGCCACTAGTTTGAGTAGGTTCTGTAGATGAGATTTCCTTCAGTCATGTGCCGAATTTCTCCTAAAGAATACACAAAACGTTTAAGAGCATTCCCAGCAGTGTTCTAAATATATCCCTATATATAGAATAGAGCAAGCAAAAAACATGTAAAATCAGCACAATAGCAGATCACTAATGTAAGTGTGTATTTGCGCACACAATACACACTTACATGAACCATGCATGCTGATTTTGAATAAGTCTAAAAGTAAAGATTTATCTTGAGGTTTTATCATAATAGTAAAAATGATCCAAAAATAAATATAATCGTTAACATTCAACGAAAATGATAATTTAGAAACCATTTTACGTACATCATACACACTTGCGAGAATTATTTGGACATCCTTGTTATTAGAAGAGACCAAGATATAATATTCACCCAGTTACTACGACCAGCTGGACAAATATCTCCCGTTCATAATTCAAGTAGATAAAAGCTAAGTTAATTGCTGGAATGGCTACGGTAAGTGGAGCGAGGTCTGGTGCAGTTTGGTCCCTCAAAGTAGTACTGTTGCGGAAATGGTTCCTTAAAGTGTGTATAATGGTGCATTTTGGTCCCTAATCCGTTAACATTGACGATTTTTGGTGTAAATAGTAAAGTTTTGGGGCAAAAATGAAACTTCTGAGAAGTTGCTTACCTTAATGAAACTTGGGGAAACAAAATGACTAAATTACCCCTTGATATACTTTTGTTTCTTTTTTCGATTATTTTTCAAAAAAACTTTCGATTGTTTTTCCTAGAAGAAAATGTTCGATTTTGATAGTTGTTTTTGCAAAAGGTTTTGGTTTTTGGCAAAAATGTTCGAAATAAAAAAGTTCAGTTTTCGTAGTTTTTTTGCAAACAATTGTCAAAATAAAAAATCGAACATTTTTGCCAAAATCGAAACTTTTATTTAAAACAACTACCAAAATCAAACTCCTTTTAATAGGGAAACATTTCAAAAAAAAGAATTACAAAAAAAAAAAAAAAAGGTGTATCAAAATATCTGGGGGTAATTTAGTCATTTGACCCCTCCCAGTTTCATTAAGGTAGCCAACTTCTCGAAAGTTTCATTTTTGTCCCAAAACTTCACTATTCAAAACGCTGAAAACCATCAATGTTACGTTAACGGATCAGGGACCAAAATGCACCATTATATATATACACTTTTAGGGACCACGCAATAGTGCCAATTTCGAGGACCAAACTGCACCATACCTGTCAGAGTTGTACTTATATGCTTACAACTATTTTGTGAGCACCATGCTCACAAGGGTTTCATGGTCATTTAAGAAATGTTTTTTTAAATAGAATGTGAAAAAGTAACACCAAATTTATTGCACTCCAAATTTATTACCATTTATTAACAAAAATAATTAACACCCAAATCTGGATTCTTAATGATGAAATTTTACAAAATATACTCACAATTTTAAACTTGAATATTTAACACAAACAATACAAATTTGATTAGTGTACTCGAATTAAATTTTTATTTTCTATTGTGATTTATATAATTTGGTTTGGTATTGCTTTAAGTCTAGTCAAGACAAATTCAATTGGTATTTTAATTATTCCACCAATTTTGGTAGTAATCATGTTACAATTTCTTAAGCTATTAGAGTTAATTTTGTGTTTAGAGATAATGAGAGATACCAAAATACATTTTAAACATGAATAGTAAAGATATATAAATAAATTTTATGTGGTGTTATTGAAGAAATATGCAACACCAATGTATATTATTCAGTGGTGTTATTGAACAAGAACGGAACACCAGTGTGTATTAGTAAATGGTGTCACTAAAAATATATCTAAAATGAGATTAATACTATAATTGTTTATTATTGAAGAAATATATCTAAAATGAGATTAATATTAGTAAAGATATACAAATAAATTTTATGTGGTGTTGTTGAAGAAATATGCAACACCAATGTATATTATCCAGTGGTGTTATTGAACAAGAACGGAACACCAGTGTGTACGTATTAGTAAATGGTGTCACTAAAAATATATCTGAAATGAGATTAATACTAGAATTGTTTATTATTGAAGAAATATATCTAAAATGAGATTAATACTAGTAAAGATATATAAATAAATTCTATATGGTGTTATTGAAGAAATATGCAACACCAATGTATATTATTCAGTGGTGTTATTGAACAAGAACGGAACACCAGTGTGTATTAGTAAATGGTGTCACTAAAAATATATCTAAAATGAGATTAATACTAGAATTATTTATTATTAAAGAAATATATCTAAAATGAGATTAATACTAGTAAAGATATATAAATAAATTTTATTTGGTGTTATTGAAGAAATATGCAGCACCAATGTATATTATTCAGTGGTGTTATTGAATAAGAACAGAACACCAGTGTGTATTAGTAATGGTGTCACTAAAAATATATCTAAAATGAGATTAATACTATAATTGTTTATTATTGAAGAAATATATCTAAAATGAGATTAATACTAGTAAAGATATATAAATAAATTTTGTGTGGTGTTATTGACGAAATATGCAACACCAATGTATATTATTCAGTGGTGTTATTGAACAAGAACGTAACACCAGTGTGTATTAGTAAATGGTGTCACTAAAAATATATCTAAAATGAGATTAATACTAGACTTGTTTATTATTGAAGAAATATATCTAAAATGAGATTAATTCTAGTAAAGATATATAAATAAATTATATATGGTGTTATTGAAGAAATATGCAACACCAATGTATATTATTCAGTGGTGTTATTGAACAAGAACGGAACACCAGTGTGTATTAGTAAATGGTGTCACTAAAAATATATCTAAAATGAGATTAATACTAGAATTATTTATTATTGAAGAAATATATCTAAAATGAGATTAATACTAGTAAAGATATATAAATAAATTTTATGTGGTGTTATTGACGAAATATGCCGCACCAATGTATATTATTCAGTGGTGTTATTGAATAAGAACGAAGCACCAGTGTGTATTAGTAAATGGTGTCACTAAAAATATATCTAAAATTTTATTTATATTCTTGATCACTGACCACGTCTTTAAACTTCTAGACATTCTCTACTACATGACATGAGACTGAGAAAATTCATTGGTTTTTGAATGAAAGAATTAAAATTAGAAAAAAAAGTTATACTTCAATTTATTTTAAATGAGATTAATACTAGAATTCATATTTTCGAAATTGGTGAGCTGGAGTAATCATTGCATTTAGCTTCCTCTCTGCAATCTCAATTAATTGCTAATTACTCTATCATTAATACCCAAAACACCACTATTATTGTTTTTCCACTTAAAGATGTAAGGACAAAATTACCCAATTAAATATCAACCATAGGATTAAAATATCACTTAAACTCTTAATTTAACGGCTCAGATGATTGTGAGCACCCTGTGAGCATGACCTCCTAAGCATACAAGAAAATTCTCCCTCCACGCACATACTGGGATTAGTTCAGCAATTAACTCGATAAAAGCTCCACCACTATTATCGGATCATGCATGCATATTGATCAACATGACATACAACATGTCCTCTTAAATGACATCTATCTACTTCTGATCACCATCGCCCTAGCTAACTACTGCAATAACTATTACCTGTTGATTGGTCTTTACTATATATATGTACATACTAACATTACCCTTGTATAGTTCTCATGAAAATATCCAGAGAAATATAAAATATATATAGGAGTTATTATTAGTAATGGATGATAACATAGTGCAAAACCACAAAACAGAAAATGGAGTTTTCTTGACATGGGAGGATTTGTGGGTGACTGTTTCCTTGGGGAAGAAAGGCAACAAGACGATCCTTCAAGGAGTTACCGGCTATGCTCGCCCCGGTGAGCTAGTGGCGGTCATGGGTCCCTCTGGTTCGGGCAAGTCAACACTTCTTGATGCGTTAGCAGGTAAGAGCTTTCATACAACTCATTGGTGATATACTATGTTCCTAATAATGGCATCAAGTTTCACTTTAATCTTCACCTAATAATGTCATGTTAGCAGTTTAGTTTCAAAACGTATATGAGTGGAAGATTGCACTCTGGTTTCGAGAATAACGTCTCCGTTAAATCTTGCTTATTCCCATTTAAAGTTATCCTCCTCTGATTCTCGTAAGTAACACAAATAAAATTCGACTTTGGTAGCAAACTCAAGTCTTTGTTAACCACAAGTTGTTAAACTTTAATTTAAACGTTAGTCTGGGAACTAAGATTTAATTTAAACGTTAGTCTGTACTATCATAACATTAATAGATGCCGGACCAAGTACAACCTCATGCTATTATCAAATACTATTGGGACAATAATTAACTCAACTTTCATGCAATATGCAACTATTTATATACATGCTTGATACTCCTATAAATTTGGGGGAATGATTCGGGTCCTAACGAGTTAATAACTAGGTTCTTAGATGTTAAGAATGGTTATCAAATCATTTTTTGTTATTTTTTCTAATATATACATATGAAACCCATTTTATATTTTGAAGTATTTTATATATATGTGTACTTAATTGAACTTTAATTTATTTGTTGCCTCTGTTGGATGTGTATACGCAGGTAGGTTGGGATCCAATACAAGACAAAGTGGCAACTTGCTAATAAATGGTCGTGAACAACGATTGGCTTATGGAACATTGGTACATATGAAATTATTATTTCATCATTATCCCAATGTGTGAAAATGGGTAGCTTTATGTTAATTGAAACCTTAAAATAATTTCAAATCTAAACAACGTACGAGCCGCACGTAGCATTTCTTCATATACAACACTACCTAATACCTAGCTACAGACAAACTTAGACAATTGGACTAGCTCCAATAAAAGTAAAATCATATATCTAGTATCTCTATAAAATATTCTCTCCGTTCTTAAAAAATTGGTATATTTTGACTTTTGTGGTTAAACTTTAAAAAATTTGATCGAGAATTCTCATCAAACAATAAGAAATAATATAGTCATGTGAGATATTGTTAGAGTAAAATTTTTTTATGTAGAATAAGAGATATTTACGTTTTAAATAATGTTTTGTTGATTATGAAAATCAAAATATACCGATCATTTAGAGATTGAGGGAATAATAACAAACTCTTACACCTATAATATCATTCTCACGTAAATACCTTTCAAATTATTTTTCACTGGAGGTGGTGTTACGTGTTAGGGAACAAAAAAGAATATATATGGACCATCATCATATATTATTCTAGTAGTACAATGGTGGTACTCCTCATTTAAAGATCGAGACGATATAATTATAAGGAGTTATTTATTGTAAAGTTTAATGTAAGAAGCATATATATATACCTAATGAGTGGGGTATTTATATTTATTGTTTATTGAATATTTATATGAATTATTATGCCTAACATGTACACATGTCAATAATGTGTGGGACGTGCACTATTCATCAATTTGTGTGTTATTCCAAATATGTTGTTACATATATATGATGCATTATTTGAGCCAAATGTGATCACGCTCACATTAAGCGCCCCCTCACGCCGAACCCACAGCTTGAAAGGGAGTAAATCACGGTATGATCCCCAGGACCAGAGTGTATGGAGGCCTGGCTACGCTGCGCACTTAGCCTGGGATAAAACTCCCAAACTGCCGCTGGCGAGGTTCGAACCCATGCCAATTGGAGCAATCTGCATACACCCTAACCACTGTATAAGATTTTACTTTTCTTCTAAGAAACTTAATTAAGTAATAACAATAATATGATGCATTATTGTTATTACTTAATTAAGTTTCTTAGAAGAAAAGTAAAATCTTATTATTATTACGACAAAGTATTTCTACCAAATAAATAAACTCTTTTTGAGTTTACAAACTCTTATGCGCTATGTAAGGATCTCATTTCATACCAGATAAAAAGTGATATCTAAGCATTATTGCTACCTAATTTTAAATCTGTCGTGGTAAGTATTTATTTTTCATTTTTTCAAAATTCGACCCTTGTCGTTGCAAGAACCCAACTTCAATCCTCAAATCTATGACCGGAGTAACCTACGTACTACAGACGACTAGATTAATCTTAATGGCTAATTAAATGAACTGTGTAGGCCTACGTTATGCAAGATGAAGCATTAATCGCCACATTATCAGTGAAAGAAGCCCTCTATTATTCAGCTTCACTTCAGTTGCCAAGTTCCATGTCAAATATGGAGAAGAAACAAAGAGCAGAGACAGTCATAAAAGAGATGGGTTTAAAGCAAGCCATGAACATTAGGGTTGGAGGGTGGGGTGTGAGGGGTCTTAGTGGAGGTGAAAAAAGAAGACTCAGCATTTGTATTGAGCTTTTGGGACACCCAAAATTGTTGTTTCTTGATGAACCAACAAGTGGACTTGATAGTGCTGCTTCATACTATGTTATGAGTAGTATTGCATGCCAAAAAATGGAGAGGACTATTATTGCTACCATTCATCAACCTAGTGCTGAGATTTTTAATCTCTTTGATAATGTGTGTCTTCTCTCTTCGGGCAGGAATGTGTACTTTGGCTCGACTCGAGAAGTTAACCAGGTGAGTTATAGTACTTATCTTATTACGCCTACTTAATAACTATAAATTTTGGAACAATTTTTCTTAAAAAACGGAAATATTTGATATTTTGAAACAAACTCTTAGATAAAGTTTTGCATACATAGCGCTTACCAAAGCATTGTTTAAGTATTATTTGTAGTTTTCATTTTTATTCTTTTTCGGACCCTACATCACATTTTTTTTAATTACACAATTTGTTATTATGGCTATATATCTTATATGAGTAACTTATTGGTGAATTTGTGTTAGACATGTGATTCAAGTCCTAATCAAGTTTGATGAATGATGTAACATGTGACAGTTTTTTGCATCAAATGGATTCCCATGTCCGGGTCTTCAGAACCCATCTGACCACTTTCTCCAAACAATCAATGATGATTTTGATGAGGTAATTTTATATATATTGCTGTAATAACATATCCATGTTCTGATGTTCGTTGCCTTTATTTATTAATTATAGAAAGTTCCATTATTGTAACAGGACATGGAGCTGGGATTACAACAAAGAACGCCCACTGAGGACGTCATTAATTTACTCATAAATGGGTATAACTCATCCAATGAATACCAAAAGGTTGTGATCAATATTGCAGATATTAGAAACCAGGTAATATATATTTGTCGAATTTATGACTATTTAAAGATTTGCCTAAATATTTGATTGATTTTTAAAAATGTGAACCTGCTGATTGTAGACTTGGTGAATCCAATTATCACTAACACTTGAAATAATAACAAATTAAACCTTAAACATTTCATAATATTTTTTATAGTTTATTATGATGAAACTAATAATTTACTTAGTATTTTAAAAATAAAATTCCATTTATATTTATTATATTTCAAAAAAAAAATTGTCATATAATAATATATAATTTGTTGTCAATATTTTGTTATTAGTAGTACAAAAAAAGAAAAGAAAATCTTAATATGAATTTTGAACCATCTGCCCAAAGTCGCTAAATATAATCTGACCCTAGATGGATATGCTGCATTTGTCACTCTCCGATAAATGATGCAATACCTCTGGCGGCCACTTTCAGAACTACTATATGTAAATATGTCTATATTTGAATTAAAGTACAATTTTGTCTCATTACTACTAAAGACCAGTCATCAATCACCTCTAAATACTAATGTACTCTTTAATTCACTTTTTAATTTATTGAATCATTTTTTTGTTCGGAACTAATCATAGATGCTCTTATTACAGAAAGGTGAACCATTAGAGAGTAGAAATAGAGCAAACTTTTTGACGCATTGTTCAATCTTGACTAGAAGATCATTCTTAAACATGTCACGTGATTATGGATACTACTGGATGAGGCTAGCCATGCAAATCATGGTTGCTATTGGATTGGGTTCAATATACTTCGACATCGGCTATAGCTATGGATCAATTCAGGTATATTTATAATTAGTAACATTTTTAAGACATTACATGATCGATTTAATTGTCAATTTGATCTCAGTCGTACATATTTGCGTATAAATTCTAGATAGTTACAAAGTTGCACCCTCAAATCGTACGTGGCCAAATATTGGAGTATGGTCTCCGGAATTTTATGAAATGTTACGTTGTAGTATGAGCTAAGTTTTATGCCCCCTATTTGTTATCTGAATCAGGCAAGAGGATCCATGTTGATGTATGTGGCTACCTTTTTCACTTACATGAGCATTGGAGGGTTTCCATCTTTCCTAGAAGACATGAAGGTATATAAGTATTATTTATGCAGTTATTATTATTACACTTTTTTTTAAAACAATTTATAATTGACCTTAATAATATTTTTTCTTAACATCTGTACAAATGTTGCTTAATTACCTGCAGGTTTTCCAAAGAGAACGACTGAATGGGCACTATGGCCCTAGTGCATTTGTGATATCTCACACATTGTCCTCCATCCCATACCTTCTCATATCTTCAATAATCTCGGGATTAATCGTTTACTACCTCACCGGATTACAGAATAGCGTTCTCCATTTCACATACTTCTCGCTCATTGTGTTCGTTAGCAGCATGATAGTCGAGAGTTTACAAATGGTAATCGCGGGCCTAATCCCTAATTTCCTCTTGGGATTGATCATAGTCTCAGGGATTCAAGGAATGATGATGTTAGGTGGCGGATTCTTTAGATTGCCTAATGATTTGCCTAAATTGTTTTGGAAGTATCCTCTTTACTTCATTGCCTTCCACAAATACGCATATCAAGGACTTTACAAGAATGAATTTATTGGTCTATTGTTTTCCGATAGACCATTTGGAGGTGGTCATCATCATCATCATAAAAAACTGAATGGGACAACCATTTTGAGAGATGTATGGCAAGTTGAATTGGGTTACTCTAAGTGGGTTGATCTTGGAGTTTTAATTGGAATGGTGATTGTGTATAGGTTGATGTTCATTTTGATAATGAAGATTAAGGAAACCCTAAAGCTAATGAGGTTTTATTATCCCATGAAGAAGAAAAATGTTGTTTCAGCAAACCCTGATGGGAGTCCTTTAGTTGGAATTAATCGTGTTCAAGTGGCACACAACTGATGACCTAGGCACATTCCACACTTACATACTCCTAATGATCGAGGATAAGTTATGATGACACCTCTACAATAAGGATATCATCGTTTTTCTTGAAATCATGGTTTTTATAGCATTTAATAAGTTTGTAGTTTTTTGTTTCTTGTAAATTAGCGATAAAAGTATGAATATAATAATATTACAGTTTACAAATAATGAATGCAAAAATAGTGTTAACTAAGGGACATTTAGAATAAAATATAGTAATACAAATTAAATTGTTTCCAATAGAACTTATAATCAAACCTCTTTTTTAGAATTTTGGGCCAAATGTTATCTAATAATGAATCATCCACTATTATCGGAGAATAGTATTGATGTAATTGTGATTATTGAAGAGCAAATTGCTAAAATGGTCCCCGATAGTATGACCAAGTTGTATTTTGGTCCCCAATAGTTACATGGTTGTACGTTAGTCCCCGAAAGTGGTCAACAAGTTGTACTTTCGTCCCCACGTCAAGTTTTACATTAACATTTCTGGTTTAGGAGTTAAAATTGGGGTAAAAATATAAATTTAAAGATTGAAAGTTGATTTTTTTGCCCCATTGGTGCCAAAATGAAACTCCACAACCCCCTCCCGCCAAAATTCCCTTTTTTCTTCACCGCAATTAGGGTTGTGAAGTTTCTTTTTAGCACCAATTGGGGCAAAAAATCAACTTTATGTCTTAAAAATTATATTTACCCCAGTTTTAACGCCTAAACCTGAAATGTTAGCGAAAAACTTGACGTAGGGACTAAAGTGCAACTTTTTGGTCACTTTTGGGGACTAACGTACCACCGTGAAACTATTGCGGACCAAAATGCAACTCGCTCATATTATTGGGGACCAACTCAGCAATTTTCTCGATTATTCAAAATCACAATTTATGGTGGTATATTACATATAGTACCATTTAATTATTCCAATCAAATTAGAGGATCATTTAAGATTGTGATGAATAGGTTCGTCAGTATTGTGTCCCTTGGTTGACCTTGACCCACCTTTACATGCTTCATGTTTTTTAGGGACCACTTTTTGAAAGAATTTCATAAACTAAATTCCCTTCCTAATCACTTCCTTCATCCTAATACTCATATACTGTGAATTTCAAAATTATTTGTAATTTAGTTTAAATTTATAGTTGAAAACCAAAGTGATATGAAATGAATTTAACAATTTAAAAAACAATACAGAAGTAAAATGGTTAAACAAAATAAAATGAAAGAAATTTATTATTTTAGGAGGTTTGATAATGTTTAATTTACCATAAGTTTTGAAAAAGCTCTTTTAGTTGGTTTCACAATAACAAAAATTGATAAGTTTTGCAATTCTTTTTCATAAATTTTAAAACTTTAATATTTATATATAATTTTAGTTTATATCACAATATCATGTTAGTAATAAAAAAAAATTAAGATTAGAAAAATAACTGAAAATGAACGAAAAGCACTCTATATTTTTGGCAAGTAGCAATTAAATGTTACAGTTGAAGTTAGAGGACTTTAACGTTTTACTTGGAGTCAACATTAAGATGAAACGACGCCCCAATAGCCACGTTCACACTCTCCCTATGGACAGGCAAGAAATTAAACCAACAACAACCTAATTAAGTATAAGTTGTGGTAGATAGCTGAGTGGAGTTAATTGTTGATCTGGTTCAAATAAGTGAAAATTTGGTGTAGTTTGGTCTTGGAAATTGGTATTATTGTGAAAGTGGTCCCTGAAAGTGTGTATAATGGTGCATTTTGATCCCTGATCCGTTAACATTAGTGGTTTTTGGCGTGAATGGTAACATTTTTGGGCAAAAATGAAACTTTTGAGATGTTGGTTACCTTAATGAAACTTGGAGGGACAAAATGACTAAATTACCTCCCAATATTTTGATACACTCTTTTTTTTTTTCCTTTTTACGATTTGTTTCAATTCTTTTTCTTTTTTTAAAAAAATTCCCTATTAAAAAGAGTTCGATTTTGGTAGTTGTTTTTAGATGAAAGTTTCAGTTTTGGCAAGAATGTTCGATTTTTTATTTTGAGATAGAGTTGTTTGCTAAAAAACTACGAGAACCTAACCTTCTTTATTTCGAATATGTTTGCTGAAACAACTATCAAAATAGAACAAGGAAAAACAATCGAAAAAAATTGAAAAAAAAATCAAAAAAAAAAGTGTGTGAAGGGGTAATGTAGTGATTTTATCCCCTCGATTTCATTAAGGTAACCAACTTCTCAAAAGTTTCATTTTTGCCCCAAAACTTCACTATTCGCACCGAAAACCGTCAATGTTAAAGGATCAGGGACCAAAATGCACCATTATATTACACACTTTTAGAAACCATTTTCCGCAACAGTGCCACTTTCGAGGATCAAACTGCACCAGACTCCCACTTCGTAGGACCATTCTAACAATTAACTCAAAGATAGTGTCTAGTAGTTACATAATCAACTTCAACTGTTAATTGATATATTAATTGGTAATTCCAAAATTCCAATAAATGAGATCGATATTCCTAAATGAATTTTAGTATTCGTTGTAATTAGCGATATAACAATTGCCTTTGATTATGAGACATAAGATCCCGAAAGTTAAACTATGTACTTTTTTCATTTCGCTTTAATTTCTTTTTTTATTCAAATGATAAAAATTATAAATAGACATGTGATAGGAAATGTATTACATTTTTAAATTAAGTAAATGGGAGTCTAAGCTTCAAATAAACAGCTTCGTCTTCTCGACTGCTGCTGCAATGAACACTCGTTTCCTGGGTGTGACTTCAATCCGCGTGATGCTTAACCTTCTCCTCCTGGTTGTGAGTCCGATCCCCGAAGTTGACTTGAATACTCCGAAAAATCCCATAGAATGGGTGCTGGAAATCGCCGAAACGCCTGAAATTCCACAAAATGGGTGCTGAAATGATGCACAAGCAACCCCGAAAACGCTGCAAAGGTAGCAACGAAAGCAGAGAAAATATGTTTAAATATACTCCTATTGCGAGATTCGTACCAGAAACCTCTTGGAAATTAAATAGACTCGAGACCAGTACCATTAGCCTAGAAGCCTTGAATTATTTCGTTTTAATAGACTTTAGGTTTTTCGAACATATCTTTAATCATTAATTATTTTGCAGTATACACTTATAAAAAATTACAACAAAATAACAATATAAAATATTTTTTAAAACGAATTCAAAATATCAAACATATATTCATTTGATGAATGAATAAAAAGTACTTCATTTATGATCAAAGTTCGACGCGAACTCCGTTTAAATTGTGAAATTATGCGAATGGACATTTCATATGATTCACGTGTTATTAGGACGGAATCGCTAGACAATGACCAAAATTGTCATCGAAATAAAAGCAAGCCAACCTCCGGATATGTTGATTGTTACCCCTCATCATATGAGGTACACGTTCGAGTTTCGGGCCATAAATTACCCAACTAGGCTTCCTTCTTTCATAGTAAGAGTAGTGCTGTTAACGGACCGGGTTCGAGCGGGTAACGGGTTACCCGGACGGGTTTTTATTTTACCGAGCCGGGTAATTACCCGGTTATAACGAGTCGGGTAGCAAATGTATTACCCTCGTATCGCTCGATAAGGACACGAGCGGGTACCGAGTCGGGTTTTTTTAGCCGGGCGACGAGCGGGTTCCGGGTTACCCCCAAATTTCTATTTAAATTTTTTATTTTTGGGGTTCTCTTCAAACATATTTAATTGTTTTATGCAAATCTGAGAATTCTTTTCAATATTAATTTGATATTGGTCATTTGAAGTTCAATATGATTAAAGTATAACATATATTACATATAAATATACAATATAAAAAATAAACGAGCGAGTAATCGAGCGGACCCGGGTTTTTCAATTCGGGTATCGAGTAAAGAAAATTACTCGAGTATCGCTCGATAAGGATACGAGCGGGTAACGAATCCGAGTTTTACGAGTCGAGTAACGAGCGGGTTACGAATTACCCGGTCCTTTAACAGCACTAAGTAAGAGTAGTATTTATTAGCATCACATTTTTCGTATCGTCACTATCATGTTTATACTCGTCCGTATGTAATACGGATCTGAATTAATGACCTCTAGCACTAGCTCTTTTCCTCAACTAACCATATCACAACAAGTGATTTTAGGCTAGTAATTATCGATTCAATCTCCACATTTAAAGGTCTTGGATTTAAATCCTGTTAACTTTGTGATTTATAGTATAATAGTAAAAAAATTATATCTAAAATTGGTAAGTCTTATTTTTAAAAGAAAATGTACATTACAATACTACCTCCATTATAATTGAGATCGAGGATTATTTCACAAATTAAATATTCAATCTTAAATTAATTCAATCTATAAAGTAATTTATATTAATGTGCATTTTATATTTCTATTAATGTAAAGATTATTTGTAGTATATTTATTATGCAACTCTATTCTATTAATCTTTCCATACAAATATAAATGTTAAAAATATTATTATAAAGGTAAGATGAAAATATCTATATTATATATAATGTCAAAAGCTTAAAAAATACCACATAACGTTCTCTTATATTTTGATTTATTATTAGTGTTTAGCTGATAATTATTTATTTATTCTAGTTAGCAATTTTTCAAATAGAATCTCATTTATAAATTTCTTTAATAATAGGACATAAGTTTAACTTTTTATGTATTTCAGTTTAAACACTTTTTAAATATATTAGTCAAATTCATTGAATTTTAATTTAATATTTATGTGTATATTTGTTTTGAATAAATAAATATTAACTAAATTAAATATTAAGCGTATATGGACATTCACTGTGCATAATAACTAGTTTGAGTCTCTGAAGTGGTATAGCTCGAATGGTCAGAGGTTTCATTATAAAAGTGTGCTTCTTTACAAGTGTGTGGGTTCGATCCACGGCAGATGCATGAGTAACTCTGAATTTGTTCACGGGAAGGACCTGCTTGTGGGTGGTTACTCAAAATCTGAACACCCTTCAGATGTAGTACCGAATCACTAGAGATACATCCCAAATTACCTTTTCTATTAAGCGATGGATTAGTTAAGGCAGGACGTCTAAAATAAGCGTATCATGAGTAATATTGCAAAGAGAGGCGGCCGCAAATTGCCGTATGAGTCACGGCAATTTCAACATATATGTCAAATGACTCACCATTGTCGACATGATTCATTTATGGTAACCGCATTTACCAAAACTACCTTCGATGATCATCATTCATCAGTGACAAAGCTCGTCGTGGCCTTGTGTGCGCTACTACATTCTGTTTTAGTACTTTCAAGGTTAGCGGATGATGTTTGGGTAGAGTCTAGCTTTTGTGAATTGATTTATCGAATTTTAAGTATAATTTTTTAATTTATATTTATATGACTTTATATACATGTACATGGTTAGAATTACTAAATAATAGAAGTAAATTTACTATAAATGATATAAGTTTTCTGATTACATTTTTATAAAATAAAGATAATATATTTGATGATATTGGTGGATAGTTATTATATACAATAATGATAAAAATTAAATAGTATACATTATATTTAATTAGGAAAGGGAGAAATTAAAATTTCTTTTTAATTGAAGCCCCATGTTATCAAATTTTCTTAATTGAAGGAGAAATAGATTTTTTGAAATTAGTTATAATAAATTATAAATTCGAATAAATATTTTTATATGAAATATTCCTGAAGAATATCTTTTATAATTTATTAATTTTCACATTCTTAGTTAATATTATTATGATGTACAAGTATCGATTGTGTCCAAATAACTAGTTGATATTCTTGTAATTTAGAAAATCGTGGGATTTCGAAATAACATTTAAAATTCACTTCTACGCATATTATATATAGAGAAGACAACGTGACCACAATCGACGACTACTATAAAATTTTAAAATGAATAATTATAGAGATATATATTAACTACAGATTTATTATATAAAAGTATCTATATAATTAGTAATAATTCATAAATAAATAATAATTTTTTCTCCTATAACTAATAAAATTGTTGACATGAAACTTTAAATAATTTTTAACTTTTGCTTCTCCAATTATATGTAGATTAATTAACGAATTTAATAATTGTGAAAATAGTACTTAGTAATATTATTAGAAAATGGATTCGAGGCATTAGAAAATGGATTCGAGGCCCTCGGGACATAGCTCAATTGTTTAAGAGTCTTTGTGATAAGTAATTTTGTGTCGGAATAGTAAACAGGCAGCCCCTAGTCCCCTAATTCTCTGAGGTAGGTGAAGACCCATGGCAGATGATTCAACCCTGTTTTCGTGTGTCCATTTCGGAGTTTGGCGGATCGTTCGTTGGGAGATTCGCTCGGAAACGAGCGGAAAGACCAGCCGATTGTCTGATTGGATCAACTTGATTCCTGGAAGCCTGTGTCATTGGTCTGTCTTCGATGGTGGTTTGGATTCCAAGGCCCAGTTGTGGTTGCTTTGAATGGTGGTATGTAACCTGAAAACAAATGATGTGTTTGGAGATTTGTTGTATGAATGAGTTGAGTGTTTAAAGTTGTGTTTGACTGTGGAGAAAGATGACTAGTAACTTAACCCCAACTACCACATAGCAATTCGTGTATATCATAGCAGATACGTGCTTTTATCAGTACCACTACCACCAATTCAATCCAACCATAGGCTTCCTTTTCAATCGTTATCTACAATGCTAACACAAAATCAACTCTAATATATTGTTTAACGATTAATATGTGTGTCAACTTAACTAAAACACGCCTCAACAAATGTCAAAATATCGATGGAGTGCTCAATTTTGTACAAAAATACCAAATTCCAGCGATTGAATATGCCAAAATGAAAATAAGGTAATCGAACTTAATAAGTTCAATGAATGTCACGTTAAAGAATAAATTACTTGTAATATATTCTCAAATAAATGATATGAAATATGATAAAATTATATTTAATTTAAGGCTTTAAGAAATTAATTCAATAAGCTAGTGAAAAAAATGCTCTTGTTAATTGTGAGTACTAGCTAATTATATAAAAAGCCTTAAATCGCGTGCCCTCCAAGTAAACAACTTAAAGGACGCTCAAATAAGCGTCTTCCAAGTGAAATTTTGAGGTCACTTTTGCGGGAGTGATGTCCAAGTGTTTTTTGAGAGATATTTTTGTTGAAGTGATGTCCAAGTAGCTAGCTGCACTCCAAATCTCTTTTTATATTAGTACCTCCTTAATTAAAAATAATCGATAATATTTTTAGTAACTCATTATTAATAGAACTTAATATTTAAAATAAAAAAAGCCTTTAAATATTGTACAACTTCTATACAACTTTAGGAACAATATCACATACTGTGAACTAATACATACATTTGCAATTTTTTAAATTTGGGACCTTCTTAAGTGGAATATCTACTACAGTGGCTCCCGTCTATAGGCCGGCCCTCGCTTTAACTAAAAGTGGCAAATAATATTTTTACTTTGCACCATGTACCATTATGAAAGCTTCAAACTACACCTTAATACTATCCTAAGCTTCAATTTGCTCATGTATTATATTTTGTGTCATTTTGCACTTTAAAATCCAAATTTAGATGAAATATTATTTTAAAAGATGAACAAACTCGAAATATCACATACATTCAACTTTTGGGACATTTCTAAAAAATAATTAACCCATATAAATTAAAAATCAACCTCATCACCGTTCATCAAACCCCACCTCACCTGAGCACAAGTAGAAAACGAAATGCATATTCAATCTAGGAGACAATAGTTCATCATCTTTCAATTACCCCAATTTTACACGCATCTCATAAGACAGACGAACAAAGACGAGTAGATCCACCTTCTCCTCATACACCAATTGAGCACCAATAGATAACTAGCCTACAATTCTACATTGGGATAGCAACTAGCAAATCTATGATGCTACCATAAATTACAATAGTAAAAAAACACACATTGGTTATAGGTAGATACCCATTTGGTAAGAAAACATTGTGCTCTCTTTTCTACAGTTAGAATATATGCAATCTTGTAGAGGTATTTGAAGAAATTTTGGAGCTTATATCATATATGACCTTCTCATTGACTATATCATTGGAATTATGGAGACTTTGGCCTTTGAATGATGGAAGCACTGTCCAATTGGGCTATTGGTTTCTTTCCAAGTATGTTGTTAACCGTTAATTTCCTTGTAATTATTTTCCGAAAGTACGAGGGGAGTGGGTGGGGTAGGATTTGATGAAGAAGGTGAAGGGTGAGGCTAATTTTTAATTTACAAGTTTAATTATTTTTCAAAAGTGCACCAAAAGGTGAATATATGTGATATTCTAAGTTTGCCCTTCTTTTAAAACGAAATTCTATCTAAATTTAGCATTTTAGGGTGTAAAATGACATAAAACGTAGTATAGGGGGCAAATTGATGCTTAAGGTAATATAAGATATAGTTTGAAACTTTCTTGATAGTTCAGGGTGCAAAGTGAAATAAGCCAATAAATAAATCATTAACGTTCAAATAACAAGTCAGCATTGTAATCGTCAGTCGACCGTTTTCGGCTTAAAACCCTTTCTGGTTTCTGCTCATTTGAATTTTGAAAAATCATCAAACGCTCTCATTCCCCTCTCTCTCTCTCCCTCTTTAATATTTCTCTCCCATTTTATATTCAATCAATTTTCATTTATTCATATTTGATCTCAAGTTTTGGTCGCCGATTTTTCCAGATAGCTCCCAAGAAATATGAACAAAGAAGGTAAGATGTTACTAATTTTATTACTCGTTCGGTTCATTTTTTATTATCATTCTAGTTATTCAAGAAGAAGAAAAAAGTAGTCAAAAAGTTTAAACTATATCATTAGTTGATTAATAATTTTTTGAGAAAAATTAGTCAAATAGTTCATTGAAAATATAAAATTACAATCTTCATTGACTGAATGAAAAATATTTTTGATAAGAAAAATTATACTAGAACGACAAATAAAATGAATGACGGGATTATAATTTTGCAAAGTTTTATCGTCAAATATTACTTGTTTGCGAATATTTCGACTCATGCTTAGCTTGATTTGGATTATTATTAGTAATTGATTGTGCTACAACAATTGAGATTGTAAGTGGTCTTTTGTGTTCGGTTCAATATTGAGTTCATTTATACATCTTTGATCTATTTGTTAATGGAATTTATTTTTAATTGGCTATTAAAACTAATGGGAAACAAATTAAGGCCTTAATTTTTCAACTTTGACGTAGGATATAATTACTTTCGAATAATTGGAGTCAAGATTTCAATTGGCTGAGTTAGTGTCTCGATGCTGTGTTGCAATGTTAATATCAACACAATATTTTTCATTTTGAAATTAATTTATATCAATCAATATTCATGTCATGATCATTATATAGTGTAACATGGTGATCCATTTCCGATAATTTGAAACTAATATTAGAGTTTAATGTTATTATCTTAGGGTTTTGGGGTTTAGAATTTATTGTTTAAAGGCTATTAAGAGTTTCAGCTAAGGTGCATTGATTTTTTTGAGTTTTGTTAATATATTTAGGTAATTTGTTGGATTGTGAGTTGAAACCAATATATATATATATATATAGTTTTGGGTTATTTCTTTTTAATGTATATGTTAACTCGTTATATCGGGTTTGGGGTTTGAACTTTTGTATACACAATTACACGGACTAGAATAAGGATACTTTGTAACAGTGATGTGAACAATTTCTCATGTTTGATTTTGTGTCATTATTAACGAGCCTACATTGGCGATAGAGGTACCGGGAGTAGTTTGGTAAACACCGATTTCAAAGTTATGATGCTTATATTCTTCTAAGTTCTAACTATTCTTTGAGCTCCTAAGATGTTACATATAAATCCGCTGCTGATAGACCCCTATTTTGATAATGTGAAAGAAAGTTCTGATAGTCTGGAGTGGTTATTCAGATGTAAAAATGGGGAAAGCAATGAAGAAGAAACTTTAGGTTTAGGTTGCATTGTTGTGGTGTATAATACTCCTTACTTATGGGAATCCAGTGTGTTTTATAGGACTTCAAATCGTGGATTGAATTTTAAGTCCATTCTTTGGCAACTGCATTCTCTAATTTTATACTCACAAAAAATGAGGAATTTCAAGTTACTCCTAATCAATGTAATTTCAAACCCATTATTTGTAACTAGTTGCAGGCTGCACAGTCGGTGCATGTCCGTACTAATATATAGTATAGATTTATAGCCAAGTTACTACTAAGTGATCTATATGCATTCTTATAGAGTGCTCAACATATAAGAAATATGGGCCTTGCATAAGGGTCGAAAGCAATAAATTTGTCATGTTGGAATTTTCAGCAAAATCGTCAAATGCCTACAATTATATGTTTTGTGTTTTATTCATACGTGTATTATGTTGTTAAAGTGTCATGATGTCATGTATCATGATGGAACTAAATGATACCGAGTATTTCAATATATTGATGTTAATTAAGGTATTGTACGTTTCCTTTTCTGGTAAGTTTATAAGTGTTTGAAAGTGCTATAACTGCTCAGACTAGGTTAGTGATTCAAAAGGGCAACTAGTAATTTAAATATCTATATAAATTCATTTTCAGACCAAATAGAAGCAAACATCGAGTCCTTGGACGAGAGCATAATCTCCAATGACTCTAAAGATAGCTCGAATCATGGACCAACACTTGCAGTTTGTCAGAAGATTTTGGATTTAAGTAACAAAGTCCAGGTATCTTTTCAAAGATTAACATTTTACGCGATTGTCTTTTGCTTCTTTTTTCCAGTTCTGATCTATTTTTTTCTGTGCCGCAGATATTGAAACAAGACCATGAATCCCTTTGCAATGAAGTGAAGGGAATTACTTCAGATTCTTTTCCAGGTTCTGAAGCTCTAACTGCTCTGCAGAATCTTAGTGAGTCCCTTGATTATCTACTCTCAAGAATTATGAATTCATTTTGGTTTTCTGTGTAAGTTATAATAGCATATTGTTTTCCTCAAAAATCGTAGATGAAGAGCATGAAATTCTGAAAATGAAGTACCATGATGAACGTGAACTATTAACAAAGAAGTACCTTGAAGAGTACTCTGAAAGGAAGAGATTATATAATGAAGTGATTGAGCTTAAGGGAAATATCAGGGTCTTCTGCAGATGCCGACCTCTAAATGAAGAGGAAATTGCAAATGGATATACATCAGTGGTCGACTTTGACTCTTGTCAGGAAAATGAGATGCATATCCTGTGCTCTGATTCTTCCAGGAAACAGTTCAAGTTCAATCATGTTTTTAGACCCGAAGACAGTCAAGGCATGTTCTTATGTTTGATACAATGTTTGTAATTGATGAAATGCTTTGAACTGATAAAACGTTTGTACCTCATGATATTAATGAGCATCTTTTATGTTTCATTGCATATTCAGATGCGGTATTTGATCAAACAAGGCCTGTCGTCACTTCAGTTTTAGATGGATACAACGCTTGCATATTTGCATATGGTCAGACTGGAACTGGAAAAACATATACTATGGAAGGAACCCAAGAAGATAGAGGGGTCAATTATCGTACTTTGGAGGAGTTGTTCAGGGTTTCAGAAGGGAGGAGTTCCAGTATGCGATATGAATTGCTTGTTAGCATGTTAGAGGTTTACAATGAGAAGATCCGCGATCTGCTTGTAGATAATCCTGGCCAAAATGCAAAGAAGTAAGGACTCTTAGCCAACTGATTTATATTTCTCCGAGATTACCACTATATTTGGTCTCTTGATGATATATCAATTTCTTAGATTTTACAATGTTGGCACATAGTTGCATTACATATTACAATGTGAGTGATGAGGCTTATTGACATCATCCCTTTCATTATAAAATATGTGTTCCTTAGGTTTTGGAAAATAGATGTAGGGATATAGTTGTGTCCGTTCTTTCACCGCAAAATATGTTCATTCTCTAAGCGGGAGATATACTGTTTCCACTAAAGGGCAAAATGGTATATTTGTCTTCATCTGATATTCTTTTGTCGTTGTCTGACACACTGATTGACTATCAAAAGTAATAAGGTTTGTCATATATTTGTTATCTGTTTGGGTACTAGATCTGTTAAGCTGTTACTTTTACACATTTGAAGTCCTAATGTACCCATTACTGTTGTCATGAGAATATGTAAGAAGTGTCATACATAACAGATGTGCTTTATGGATATGTCAACACTATTCTTCTTCCTTGGCATCAATGGACCTAGTGACAACAGGTTTACCAGAGGGATATTCCACATAAGAAAATTTATATTACATATTAGTGGCTAACCGTTTCCATCTTGTTTGCAAGCATTCATAATAATTGAACAAGGGGGTTTATTATGCTAAATTGGAACTTAGGTTGGAGATAAAACAATCAGCAGAAGGAACCCAAGAAGTCCCTGGACTTGTGGAAGCTACTGTTCGAAGTACTACTGAAGTATGGGAGCTACTCAAATCTGGGAGTCAAGCTAGATCTGTTGGATCCACTAACGCAAATGAACTGAGCAGCCGCTCACACTGGTAAACCCTAGTTATATTCTATTTTTCAACTTTACATGTTATAAGCAGAAGCCTCCGGGAACATTATTCAAAGACTACGACGTATGTAGATTTTATAGCGGTCACTAATTTGTACTATATGTGTAGCCTGTTACGAGTAACAGTCATAAGTGAAAACAAACTGAATGGGCATAAGACAAGGAGCCATCTTTGGCTGGTTGATTTGGCAGGAAGCGAACGACTTGGAAGGACAGAAGTTCAAGGTGAGAGATTGAAGGAGTCACAGTTTATTAACAAGTCTCTGTCAGCATTGGGGGATGTGATATCTGCCCTTGCGTCCAAATCATCCCATATTCCATATAGGTATCTTGTTGTCTCGTCCTTTATGATCTTCTTGTCCCATCATTTTGCAACATTCACTAATTTTATCAATTTATATATTTATTTCATTGCAACGAATCAGGAACTCAAAGCTCACTCATGTCCTACAGAGCTCGCTAGGTGAGTTCTTCCCTAATAACTCCATGTTATTGTTGTGGACCTGAATCTCATTCGAAGAATGAATGTGCCAATTCCCTGGTATTTTATGCCTGAAGGATTTGTTATTGTGCAACTAATGCAGGAGGAGATTGCAAGACCTTGATGTTTGTCCAAGTTAGTCCGAGTTCAGCAGACTTGGGTGAAACTCTTTGTTCGCTAAACTTTGCTATCCGTGTCAGAGGAGTGGAGAATGGTCCTGCTCGCAAGCAGACTGATGTCTCTGAGCTACTGAAGTATAAGCAACTGGTATAGTTATAACTATATATTGAGATCAACATGTTCCTGGCCTGCAATAGCATAATAGCATTTTATGTTTATTGAACAGGCTGAGAAAGCAAAGCATGATGAGAAGGAGACTAAGAAATTGCAAGACAATGTCCAGTCTTTGCAACTGAGGCTTCTAGCCAGAGATCACACAGTAAGAACTCTCCAAGAAAAGGTATGATAGTTTGACAGATTTCTGTTTAGATTATCAAGGCAGTGTCGATGTGTAACCCATTCTCGATTGATGTGCTTACCAGGCGAAGGATCTTGAGAATCAGTTGGAGGAGGAAAGAAAAACGAGACTGAAGCAGGAAAATAGAGCTTTGTCGGCTGTTTCTACTCAATTATCATTTCGGTCATCGCTAAATCAAGTGCAGAAGAGACATACAGAGAAAAGGCCACCACTAGCTCCTCCAAAAGTGAGGCTACCCTTGCGAAGAATCTCTAATTTTGTGCCTCCAGCTTCTACTCCTGCTCCCTCGTTCAAACCCAGGAATTCTGTATACATGCCTGCTCGAGGACATGACAAAGAAAATCATCTGGCAACAACTATGGATGCAAACAATGGAAAGAAATTTCTGAGAGCAAGGAGAAGCTCAGTTGCTGCAAGCTCCATGCAACCAACTGATCAGAGTCCTGATCTAGAAAGAGAATCATCAGCAGTTGCAAACAAGGGAAAGTTACTTCTGAGAGCAAGGAGAAGCTCATTTGCTGCAAGCTCCATGCAACCAACTGATCAGAGTCCTGATCTAGAAAGACAATCATCAGTTGCGAACAATGGACAGTTACTTGTGAGAGCAAGGAGAGGTTCCTTAATTCCTAGGCCTACAGCTCAACCAGTAAAGCAGACTCTTGAGCCACGAAGACGAGCATCAATTGCAACCACCCTACAAGTGGAACCCTCCTCAAACACTAAAATGCCACTGAACAATGGTTCCCAGTGGAACAATGGTCGAGGTCAGAGGAAATCATTCATATGGGATCCAAAGAATGTATGGCGTACATCTAGAGCTATTCCTCCAATGCCGAAGCTTGAGGAAGGAAGCTGTGCAACAACGCCTGTTTGTGCTAGTAGCAGTAGTAAATTCATGGGAAGCCCCCTTCCTTCACAACAAGGTTCATCGAAACCTATGCGGGTTGTTGCCTTGACTAAAAAGCAACGCTTGGTGTGGAGTCCACTGAAGTCAAAAACTGTGAGAAGCAACAGAAAATCCTTGTTGGCTACTTAATTATAATGACATGTTGGAAAATTTTGAAGTCTTTGTGTTGGAAATCTGACCAAGAACCTGCTGTCCTAAAGTGTTAGAGCAAAAATTTTAATTTGCTCATATTAGTTACATTCTTACTCCTTCTGCATATGCTCTGTAATGCAACAATACCCCTCCAAGAGCCATACTATTTCCCCCCCAAGGAATAATATAATGTTCTCTTTATCATCATATGATCGCCAACCAATTAACACAATGACTAGGATTAGCATAGGGAGTTTGATTATGTGATATTTATTCATATGATAAGAGCCCAAATTTTAGAAGTTAAATTTCTTAATTGCGACGGTTGAAGAATTAAACCTTAACGATTTTTAAGGATGTAAGTAGCGAAAAACTCGTGTACTTACTCTTTATAGTTTACTAGTAGTTTGAGCACAGTCTCGCCTGTGCAATAATTTTATTTTTTTCGTAATAATTTTTCAATAGTTGAAATTATAATTCATTATTATAAAAGCAGAAAACAAAAAGATAATTGCATATGATCTAAAATTGTTACCATTATTTTTAAAATATTGAACAATTAATACAAAATAAATACTTACTTATAAAAATATTATTAAATATATTTGCATAAATAAATAAAACATATATATAATTAAGATATGTTGGACAATATAAAGAGTTATTTATAAAAACATGACTAAACATATATGTTTATATAAAATGGATGAAATGGTAGTTATTTTCAAATTTAAAAATGGACACATGTCAAATTTTAATTGTGCCACATGGATAGCTTAGTTAATCTCTTAGGCTTCACCAAATAAACTCTTCCCACATTATAGTATAGATACTCTTATGGTATCTTTGAATTATAAATTTGTATTTGGTATTTTGAACCTACAAAAAAATAGATCAAATGGCTTCATTGATTACTCACATTTGATAAAAAATATTAATAGATCCCCCTAGTATGACTTTGTATACTCGATCACTCATGTAGTCATGTTGGGTATTATGTATACTTTTGGTCACTCATACGTTTTTTTAGTACAACTTTTGATTTTCGAAATTTTTAACATTTTGGTAAGGGTATTTTAGTCATTCTCTCATAATTTTGTCATGGAAATGTAGAGTGTAATGGAAGTTAATGAAAGTTAGTTGATGGAAGTTAAAAAATTATGGGAGAATGACTAAAATACCTTTATCATAATGTTAAAAATTTCGAAAAATCAAGAGTTGTCCAAAAAAATGCATGAGTGACAAAAAATACACATGATACCTAACATGAGTGATCGAAAGGATACAAAGTCATACTAGGGTGATCGACTAATATTTTTTAACAAACGTGAGTGATCGATAAAGTCATTTGCTCAAAAAAATATGTATAATGAAAGAAGGGGGAAACAGTATACACATCCAAATAGTGCTTTTTATGATCCAAATTACTATTTCACTCGTGAATGAAACTCCTTAAAAATAAAGGAAGGAAAGGATGCTTTATGTTAGCTCAAAAGACAAAAATAGAACTACACAAAGAAATAGAGACCTAAAACCCCAAAACCTCTGGTTAGATTCTCCAACTCTCTCTGCTTTTTCTTTTTCTCAATTAATTTCTATTTATTTCTTAATATCAACAGCCCCCTCTCCCCAAAAAGATTGTAATAGTTATATTTTCAATTTTTGACCTTTTATAAAACTTAATTTAAAATCTCATATATGTTTGTATAAGCTGTTTAATATTTGTTGAAAAATATTATATCAAATGTTGGTGTGTTTAAGTTATGTTATGTTATAATTTTGGACCCAAATCGAAGTTATGCCTACCAATCAAGGCAACATACATTTTGACTATTGAAAATTGAAGTGAACGTTTTTGGGATGGAGATTGTAATTTTAGTGTTCTCTAATCTGGAAATTGTACTACAAGGCATAATTCTATATACTTGAAAGTCTTGCATACACTTCATTAGACTAAGGTTATTGAATAAGCAGATTGTTGTGTGGATCGGTGAATCTGAAGATTATAAAGGTTAGGCTAATGAAGGATGTTTACGAGTTTTGACCGTGTTAGTAAAATATGGGATCGTTGAATCATGAATGTGGGAAAATGGAATTACTTCTGGCGCACCTCAATAGTTCGTACAAGTTTTGGTACCAAATACCTGTTGGAATCGGGTTGATTAGTTGATACGAGTTGATTATATCAGTTTCAATTAACCTGTGTTGTCTAAATTGGTAAGAACTTTTGAAAGTGTCAAAAGATTTTTCTTTTTTAGAATGTTAAGGGTTACAATTTTTCCGTTCCCCCATAGAAAGCTGATCCATTGCCGTGATGTGTATGTAACTCTGATAAAGAATTAGTTACAATGTTGCAATTTTAAACTTTGAACCTGATGTGTATACTAGTATTTCTTTGTTGTTGAACAATTTCGGCTATTTTATCGTATCGTTATACAAAAAGGGAAGAATAAATGTAGAGAACAATTGCTCTTGGTGAGCGCCGAAAAAAGAGCACTATTTTTGTGCATGAGCTTGGCTCAGTTATTTCTATCACCTAATATGAAACGTTGAATTGTGATAGTAGTAGGAATGAGAATCTTGATGGTTCCCTTACAGACCTGATTCCAAAATATGACCTCTGAATTGTTTGTACACTGTTCATGGCCTTACATTGGATTTATTGTCTGGTGTTGCTTACAGTACAGAATTGGTAACAAAAACTCTCAGTTATGTTTGGCCATACACCTCTCAATGTAATGGCAGATTGTTCTGGATTAGCTGCATAATTTGAATCTCTGTTATGTTTGGCGTTTGGTCTTACAGCTTTCAATGAAATGGCGGTTTGTTATGGATTAGTTCAATTTGATCTCAGTAATGTTTGGCGAAGTGAACCCAGTTATGCAATTAAATTGTTTCGTTGTTCTACTGTATAGACAAAGCTGATCTAACTTCTATTCATAATTTTATATCCAGGGTTGTCTCTGTTTGAATTTTGCAAGCTTTCGGAAGAACATAGATGGAAAGTCAAGTAAAAGGAGAAGATGTGCATCCAGAAAATCAGCAAACAACGAGTTCTTCTGCTAGTGACTGGAGAAGGACGGTAGTGGAGCAATATTCTAAAGTCAAAGAAAATGCAGAAACATATCCTTATGTCTGGGGGTCATACATCCTTGTCTATGGTGGATTTGGGCTCTGGATGTCATATAGGTGGAGAAAGCTTCGTAAAACTGAAGATAGAGTTAGAGTACTTCAAGAGAGATTACGGAAACTCGTTGAAGCTGAAAGTTCAGCAGGCACAACCGTGGCCGATAAAGCTCCTCAAGATGCTAGTAAGCCCATGAAATGATATAGTTTGATGCTATACTTTATTTTGTTTTGCTGTCTAATGTTGCTTGTATCGGGGAAAGGGTGCAGTGACCTATCAGCTTTTGTAGAAGGCTTTACAATTTTTATATACTCCCCATTAGATATGATCTTAAAAAGTAACTAAAATCAGAGTTTATTTATATAATATGCAACGATTAAAGATTATTCTTATGATCGAATAATAAATTGTGCATTTCTGACTGATATGTATACTAGAAAAGTGAAGCGATCCGTATGTCCCAATTAATGTTGTTGTAGGGGCTATAAGTATAAGTATAAGCATAAGCATAACTGCATAAGCATAAGCTCTAAGTTGCTACATTACCATGAAGTTTCCTTTATTGGATTTCATTGAGTTCTAACCCCCTCCCCCTAATTTTTTTGCCAAAACTGGTGGTGGACTGGTTGTGTGGGGGCGATTTCTTCTTGGTCTTGTTAATGTTGGTGGTGGTAAGCTGAAAGGTTAGGGTAGGGGACAGTGGCGGGGTGTGTATTTTTTTGAACTTTCACCGCGTTATTTAGGCAGAGTTGAGAATGAAATATTATTTTTCGCATTATTCCATTAACTTGTTAACAAAATTTCTGAAAGAAACCTTCTATAAATTTGACAAAAGTAATTCGCCTAATAGTTTCTCTAAGTTTATAAAAGAGGACCCTCCTGGTTCTGTTGCTGCTTCTGCTTTGAGTTTCCACCCCAAAGCTCTATTCTTCATCTTCTTACCTTTCTCACCACCCATTAGCTCTCTCACTAACACCTCTACTTCATCTCTTTTTACATCATTATCTATCTCCATACCGATCCCCCAATTATCACAACTATACTTGCAATTAGTATGTTGATCATCAAAGAATGGCCAACAGAGGATAGGCACACCACTGCATATACTTTCGAGCGTTGAATTCCACCCACAATGAGTCAAGAATCCTCCAATTGCTGGATGTTTCAACACCTCTTCCTGATGGCACCAACCAGCCAATGTGCCTCTTCCTTCGGTTTCTTCAAAGAACTGTTCTGGCAACAACGCTAACTCACCCGTGATCAAATCAGGCCTAATGATCCACAAGAATGGCTTCTTGCTGTTAGCCAGCCCCCAAGCAAACTCAGTCATTTGGGCAGCATTCATCACAGTAATGCTGCCGAAGTTCACATATATGACCGAGTTATTTGATCGAGTGTTCAACCAATCAATACACCCCGGTTCTTCTTTCCACAGATTCGAACATATTGATTGAAGCTTGTGGTTATCTATTGTGATGTTGTGAGCTAATAAATGTAGAGGGCCAATGGCATAGACACGAGGATACATGGATGATGATAATGCGTTCAGAACATCTTGTTCAAGAGCATCGAATGTGTTCAATACAATTGCAGATGCTTTAGCCATATTTGCTGCTTCATTTATCATAAAATTGAGTATAATGTCATTTGAATCTGTTGTTCTGATGAAAGAAGGTAAATCCCTCAATCTGATGCCTTTCATTCCTGGAATCCAGTCTATAGTTGTTTCAAGATAACCATTTGTGACATAGCTGCTGTCTGCAACATATATAACACTTTAGGCATTGCAATTTCATTGTAAATTGTCATCGATCGATGGCTTAATAGTCTGGTGGCATCTAACATCAGATCATGGATGTTACGTTTAACCATTGACATGAAATGTTATGATAAATTTTTAGGATTTGGGGAGTAGTAGTTTACCTTTGAGAGGAGTATATCCCAGATGAACAAGCTGGTGATAGTGAGCATAAGCCAGAACACTACATGCACTAGGTGTCCAAAACAGAACCACAGGAATCCCAAATTGTTGAGCTGCTGTAGTACAGAAGCTCATGCACCCATCAGCCACCAAGCATGTCACCGGAGGACCCTCGTCGTTAAGTCTCGAAATGAGGCTACAAAAAGGATCCAAGAAATTCTTGGAAATTGATTCACATAGAGAAGGTATGTCTTGTGTCGCGTCAGCGACTTCTGAAGATTCGAGGCCATCAGGAATGGCCTCGAATCTAAAGTCAGGCAACCCGTCCAAGGAATTGGGACCTCTTGTTTTGAGCAATCTTTTGTGGTTATATTCTGTGTTTACATAGGTTATGTGGAAGCCTCTGCAGTGAAGGATTTTGGCCAATTTTAGGAAGGGGTTGATGTGCCCTTGAGCAGGGTAGGGAATGCATACTGCATGGGGCTTTTTTGAATTCATAGTGCAACTTATGGGGGTAATGTGTGGAGACATGTTTTTTATATTTTGGTCATATAGGTCATTGACCCTTATATAGAAGGTAAGATGTACTCCCTGCATTTTTAAAATATCGTCCAGTTTACTTTTTCAACAAATTAAAATTAACAAATATAATTGATGTATTAGTTAATTTATATAATTTTGATTTGAGTCAAATAAAATTATGAATAATAGGATGAAAATATTATAATTTGATATGTTATAAAATATTACGGAGTATATTAAAGATTATTTGATTTCAAGTTTTAAAAGTAAATATGTACATTAAAATAAAAATATAAGAAACTAGAAGATCTTTTAGAATTGATCAGAGCACAGCTTGCATATTAACCACTTCGAAATACAAAAAATTTGCTCTTGCACTATAGTTCTTTATTAGTTGACCTATGTCCGGATCGATCTTCTAGAATAGGTGGAAGTATTTAAATTTGAGCAGTTGTTCCCCTTTGACATGCATCGCCCACGTATCTTATTAGATATCTCCAGATTGCATGTTGTGATAGTTTCTTCATGTTGTATCTCATACACGTTGCTTACCATGCAGAAATGTTGGACTCTCTATTATTCATACTACAAAAAAATGTTTGTTTGATTCGAACCATTATTTATAATTTAATATAATTCATTTGTTTTATATGGCAGTTTAATTAGCTGTATCTCAATTCCTGTACATGATTGCAACTACAGATTTGTGAGAATATATGGTAGTCATCTTAATTTCATTAGAAGATTTTAGTTTATTTGGGCATAAATAAATAATTAGACAAAACTGATTGAATTATACATCGAATTGGAATGAAATAATTGATCCATATGTTGAATCCTGGAAATAGTTAGATGTAAAGCTTTCGTAACTTCTGTAGTACCCGGCTCAAAGTGGGCGATGTGATATGATTTGATTGGTACTACTCATACCATCAAAATGCATCTTCTTTTTGGTAGCCCAGCTCATAAGAACTCCAAAATTAAGCGAGGATAAAACGTGCTGGAATGACCCGTGGTAGTTTGTGAGAGATCAGTCCATCAAATCAAATAATGTTTCAACCTAGTGTTCTGAGACAGGGCGTTACAATATCTATATCATAACAATAATATATTTCCTTTTATTACTAAGTTATGATTTTCTTTTTAAATATGCCCTTAAGGGGTAGATTAACACTTGACATGCATAGACTGTTGCTTTAAATTTTATTAATTTTTGGGTTATAACTATGGTTAAATATGCTTAACGAAGTAATAGCATGTGCATTGCAAGCATTTACCTGTGTCCTAAGAGCACATTCTAGAAAAATCGATTTAAAGATCGAACACACACTATCTTTATATAGTTATTTATGACATGAACTATGAATGCACAATGGAACAAATAACTATTATTCTTAGGGGTATGGAACCCCATTGAGGTGATCAATTAACTTATGAAAGCTATCATAAGATGAGCCTCCTACTTTTGTGGCCCTTTGAGCTAATGTTTGAAGTTCCATAACCTTTTGCCTCATCTCCTTCCCCTTTTGATCATCCATCAACTCTCTTACAAGCCTTTCAACCTCTTTCATGTCTACATTATTGTCCCCAATCTCCAATCCAATCCCCCATTTCTTGCATGCATAATGACAATTTATTTGTTGATCAGCAAAGAAAGGCCAACACAATAATGGCACACCTGACCCTATACTCTCCAGAACAGAGTTCCAGCCACAATGTGTTAAGAACCCCCCGACCGACCGATGATTAAGGACACTCTCCTGTGGACACCACTCTAACAATAAGCCCCTACCATCAATTTCCTCCATGAATGCCTTCGATATTGCCTCTTCGCCACCATTCACAAGATTCGGCCTAATCGCCCACAAGAACGAGTACTTACTATTGGCAAGTCCCCATGCAAACTCACGTAATTGCTTAGTGCTCATGATCACAAGACTACCAAAATTCACATACAAAACTGATCTTGGCTCTTTCTTGTCTAACCACTCCAAGCATTCAGTCTCTTCTTTCCACAAACTCGATTTAATCGCGAAATTCTCTGTTCTTGACTTGCAAATTTCGTCTTCAAGGATAGCCAGAGGCCCTATTGTGTATAAATTAGGGAATTTAACTCTTATAACATCCAAAACTTGTTTTTCTAAATCCTCAAATGTGTTGAGGATTAGAGTCTTAGTCTTCAAAGCATTGTTTATTTGTTCCCAGTTGTAATTGAACATAATGTCATTTTCATCAGTAGTGCGGAGAAATGTAGGAAGATCCTTTAATTGGATTCCTTCCATTGCTGGTATCCAATCAATTTTGGTGTTGAGATATCCATTTGTTAGACAGCTTTCATCTGCATCATTCACCATTATAATGATTTTTTTTGTTAAGTTGACAACAAAATCTTTGTCTAGAAACCGACATCCAATGGTCGAAATGGTTTCAGATATTATATGTTTAGTCCCTTACTCCCTTTAAATACAAGGTATGAGAAAATAATTCTTAATATTGGTCGAAAAGAATATTTTAGTTACTCTTTTAACAGAGATGTTAAATTTTGAGAAAATGGACTTAGAGTATATATTTTCAGCCAATATCGAAAACTCAATTATCATATAAAATTAAGTGTCGGAAATTCTTTTTTTGCTCGAAAATGCGTTCACTCTCGTCATTCAGTCAAAATTTAACGTATGTGACAAGAGAGGAATTAAAGTACACACTTTCGATCAAATATCAAAAACCACTGACACATAATACACATAACTCATATTTAAAAACACAGATACAATTTACACATATTATTTGAAACTATTTATATAATAACCCTTAACAAATCCCAAACTTAATTCGGCATGAAATGCAAGTACTTTATTAAACACGTGGGTTGTTGGACTTCTTTTGCGGTCCTTCAATATATGTTCCTATATAGTTTGGTCCCATTTATTACTGGTGGTCGGAGACAGCCAGATAGGGCAATTGTACGAGTGATGCTTAAATTTGGAATCTAGAAATACTACAATAGGATAGCCACAATAGAATTTTGGCTAGTTTATTTATATACTCCTTCCCTTCTTTCATATTCCGATCATCTCTAAATGATTGATATATTTTAATTTTTTATGGTTAAATTTTTAAATTAAATGATAAGAAATAGTATAGTCATATGAAATATTGTTTGATTCGTCGCAACATATATATCTTTGAAGTATCAACTTTTTATAATTTTTTCCTGTAGAATAAGAGATATTTATGTTCTAAATCGTATTTTGTTGACCACAAAAAGTCAAAATGTACCAATCATTTAGGGACAGAGAAAATATTATATACAAATGCAAACATTTTATGAAATATTTTTCTATATTAACATCTTAACAAATGTGACAAACCATATTTGCATTGGAAATGTGTTTGAAAATATATTTATTCTATATTTTGTAGTATATATTACATTAGCCAATTCTATATTTATTCTTTGTAATACTCTTTAATTACTATATTCGATAATTAGAATCCTCATTGCTAATTTACAATTAGAAAATACTCACTTATTCTATTATCAATATTTGATCGATGTTGTAGTAAAATTTGCTTGTTGGGTTGTACACTTAATATACTTTCCATTTTTTCTTGCTTCTTTTATTTTACTCTGTAATCAATTATGTGGTCGGTATACTAGCAAAATCCCCACCAATAAAAAAGATATTGTTAGGAATCTATAGTTTCCACTCTAAAATTAGTTAACAATAGAGGGAGTAGCACAAAATCTTATATATTGACCTGGCAGGACACCGATTTTCGATGTGGGATGTGTATCTTAACACTCTCCTTAACTCGCGCTTGGCTCATGATACCATGTTAAGAGTCTATGTGGTTCCACTCTAAAACCAATTGGCAATAGAGGAAGTAGTCCAAGATCTTATATATTGATCTAGGAAGATATCGACTTCCGATGTGAGATGTGCATCTTAACACTAATGGACTCTTAACAGATGTACACAGTATAGTTGTATATAATATTCAACTAATTTTACGAAAATATCTTTTCAATTCAACTGAAACATAATTTTACTTTCATTAAGATGAGAAATAATGTTGAAAAGTTTGTTATGTGAGATTGGAGATATATTTTTAGTAAATTGATTGGGTATTATGTACATTTGAGAAGAATAAATAATGGAATGAAAGACATCGTCCAAATAGCCCATCGAATTATATTTCAAATTTTATCATATTATTTGGGGTTTCGGGTTAAGCTTTTGTCACAAATTAATTTTTATTAACTAATCGAAAAAATATATAACTGATATAAGAGAATTCGTTTTCAAAAATATTTTCATGATACTAATTTCTTGTAACTTTTTATAATTTATATATAAAATAATTGATTATTAAATTTATATGTCTAAAAATATAAAATCTGATTGAGTTTGAGGTGGTAATACCTTTCAATGGAAAATAACCTCTTTCTTTAAGCTCACCAAAATGAAGATATCCCAACATGGCACAAGCACTAGGAGTATATAAAAACACCTCAGGAATCCCAAACTCCTCAGCCACCTCCAAAGTGAACCCCATAACCCCATCTGAAACTATACAAGAAACAGGAGGACTATCTAAATTTAGCCTCTCAATAACTTCTTTAAAAGATTTCTTTGAGTGTATTGGCATAGACATAACCAAGGCTGGAAGATCAAGAATCCCACGTTGGTTTTCTGGAGGCAGGCCATCCGAAATCGTCTCGAATCGAAAGTCCTCTGAGATGTGTTCCTGTGATTGTGATGAACCTTTTAAGCGATCATAGTTGAATTCTGTGTGGACAAAGGTTATATGGAAGCCTTTTGAGTGAAGAAGTTTGGCTAGTTTTAGCATGGGGTTAATATGGCCTTGAGCAGGAAGGGGGATACATACAGCATGTGGTTTCTTCATTTTTTTTCAAAGCATAAAAGAGTCTAAGAAAACCAAGAAAAATGAAATGTGATCTAACACTATAATAGACAATTTATATCTGTTTTATATATAGGGATGTTATAACAGATGCGATAAAAGAGTAGGCATTAAGTAACTGATTTGAAAGGAGAATTTTGGCAAATTATCACGATCAATGTACACATTGAATAGAGAAAGTCTACGCTTCGTTAGTGATATTGTTCATTAGTTTTTATTGGTGAACATATATATTTATTTTAATATATATCATTCTAAGATGGTAAAAGATATAATAGTATAAGAGAATTGTACTAAAATTATTATATATATCGGTTTAATTCGTATACCAAAATTCATTAAACAAATTGGCAGAGATTATCTAAAATAGCAAAAAATTAAACAAGATAATTGATATTGAGCAAATTGATGTAATGGTCCCCGAAAGAGGGTTAAGGTTGTCTTTTGGTCCCCGAAAATCAAAGTTGCAAATCAATCCATGATATTAGTCAACGGTTGCAGATTGGTCCAAAATTAAACGGCGTTATTAAATGTGAACGGTCCACGCGGCTCGTGAGTTGCACGAGTTGTTAATAAGTTAGAACGATAATAATAAAATTAGCTTAGGAGTGAACTACAATCGTCATTGGGCCGTTAAAAATAAAGTCATTGATTAAATTTTGGACCAATCTACAACCGTTGGCCAATATCGTGGACTGAGTTGCAACTTTTATACTTTCGAGGACCAAAAGGAAACCTGAACCCACTTTCAGGGACCATTTCAGCAATTTGCTCAATTGACATTAATGAATTGTTTTTGACAAAATGACATGTATTACCTAAAATGTACCTAAAGGAAAAAAATATTTTAATTTGATTAAATATACCTTTATGATGATTAATGAACCATTAATAAGTAAACAACTAATAAGCCATAACTTTCGACATTGTAACAGTTGCAATGATTTGATTATTAAAAAAAAAAAGTTGAACCGCAATCTTAATGGTCTCGTCGCCCCCTGCCTTGGGGAATCCCGATGAGGTAAATCGAGGGATGTGTGTCAGATGGTCAAGGGACTTGAGGTTGCCCGTTAACCACCTCCACAACAGATTCTGTCTCATAAGAAACTCGAACCCACACGCTGCAGAAAAAATAAGAAGTGATGCTACTCACCCCAAACTCTTTACCACTTGACATGTACATGGACATGATTTGATTATTCTACCTCACTAGTTTTGGGATCGGTGGGTGTAGGCAATGCCGGCCCTTACCCATGGCAGGGGACGCGGTCGCACTAGGCCCCGTTTTGGAGGGACCTAAAAAAAGTGACTATAATAGTACCATTTTTGCTCACTTTGAAACAAGAGTTATGAAGAAAAACATTTTGAAACATTAAACATAAACTATAATCTAGATGTAAATAAAGATGTGTGGTGAACAATACATTTTGCCCTAATAAAAATCCATACGCAAAGTCCATCCAAATTTCCGTACATTCGTTCTGTTAGGACGATATGACGAATGTTTAACAAGCTAAGTCTTTACTCTTTTGAACGAATATACACCATTATATCAATTTTGATTATTATTATTTAGCATTAAATTACAACTCCATACTATCGTAATTTTAATCTAGTGATTATCGACCCTATCAATTCACAACTCCACACTACCGTCGGTAATCAAAATTAACCGTTGCTTCACCAACTTCTGTTAACGAATCTATATATAATTAGCTAATAATGTAATCAGCTTTTGATTAGTTTTCAGTATCTGTCCACCAAAGAGTAACAATTTGTCTAAAATTTGAGAAGTAACTTCAAATTGTTCTATGTCGTACTTAATGCAAACACATGATCTAAATTAATTCTGCTCAGAATCACATGTACTCCATAATTAAAACCCAACCTCCAATGCTCCATCATTCAGATCCTATTTTCTTTTAAAAAAAAAAAATTGACCGTTTTATCTTCACCGAATACATAAAACATGCATTTAAATTAGTTTTCGTGCCTTTAAAATTCAACACTAGAATTAGTTTTCACTGGGAGTTAACTACACATCTCAACTAGTAAACTATAGTCTATATATTATTTTACTAATTTAAAAATAAGGAATTGAATTATATATTTAAAAATTATATTAGTTAATAAATAAGTGTTAAGTTTATTATTTTAGAATTGAAAAGTGATGAACTAATATCGATATAAAAATATTAGCATTAAAACTATATATGAACTCGGTTAACTATTAATATTATAATGTTATTATTATAATGTTTAATAATCAAATTATGTAAAACAAACATGAATCATTAATATTATATCGTTTTCAGAATCAATGCAATACTATTATTTTAATAAAATAAATCAGTTGATCCATTTGTTGAATTGATATCCTGTAGTGAGGCATAATGCTTTGTCAATTTGAAGAATTAGAATAGTTTCATTAAATTTTAGATGATATAATTCCTTTTTCTCTTGTTAATTTATTTATTTTATTTTATTTCATACTTTATTTACGTTCATTACTTAATTTTATAATTTTTTATTTTTTATTCTATTGTTTACTTGTTTATTAATTATTGTGTGTCTATTTTATAATATGCCGTCTCGCAAATATTTATCCGAAAACGATAAAAGAAAAAAAGAAAACGTGAAAATGAATTGGTTATATCACAAAAAGGAGTTCTTCAAAAATTCTTTTCTAAAAATATTTCTATAGCTAGTGATCAATTAAATGAAAATTTTGTATCAAACAATGCTCGAAGATATCGTTTTGTGTAATCTTGTAATTTTTATGTCTCATTTCAATGAATTAAGATGAGTTCTCAAAAGTTTAAGTTTTATTATGTATATCGAGGGCCCATTTTCAATTTTCGCACTAGGTCTCGAAAATCTATGGACCGGCCCTGGTTGTAGGGCAAGATGGTAAATTCACATTTTTTGCCTTTGTCGTCTATAATTTGGTATATACTTTCGTTCTTGACCCATTATATTATGCACTCCGTATACGAAATCATTTCCCTACTTTTTAGAATTCAGGAAAAGATATCGTTGTAATGATATTTACATGTACCTAAAAGATGTTTTGATTATTTTTTCTTCTTACACACGTTCTCCAAATTAATTGAAAAATGCCTCATCCGGGTTCATCAGGACCTTTAATTACACTTTTGTTCATAATCTTATGTTACATTTATTATATTATATATTCTCTAAAGTTTCAAGCACGATATTTTATGCAATAGGCTTATGGATATACTCCACACGACAGGTCTAATATGATATTCTAAAAATATCACACCTTTCAATTCAAAATAATTATCTTTCTTACATATTGAGGTATATCTTTGATATTCATTTTTTTTATAATATTATTAAAAAAATTAAAATAATTAATATTATGAAAGTTTTAAAAAAAAATTAATCTAACTATATAAATTATACTATGTTTTTTGTAGTAAATAATAATTAGTAATTAACAGGTAGATCTCAATTCTAAAATGTCAAACAATAATTTATTTTAAATAAGAAATAATCATTAAATAAAATCCTGTTATAGTAATTCGATATTTTGGAACGGAAAATCTGAAATGTGCTCATCATATTAATTATATCATTTATATTTAATAAAATATACCTTAATTTCTTTCCTAATTTTCTTACAGTATTTGGTATACAAATCCAATTCATTTATTATTTAGCCATAGAAATCATTTATATGAAACATCAAAATGTTCCTATATATCTCAGTCAAATTCTCTGTTTATGTCATTAAAAATTTACACATCTAAAAATGATATTGTCCAGATGTTCATATTTCTTTACGTTGCTCGCCCTCGTATCTTTGTTCCAATCCCATGTTTTAGCTTGGAAAAAGGTACAGTAAAACTATTATTATATTATTATCACCATGGCATGAATTTGTAAGGAGCCAATCGTCAAAAAGTAGATCAAAGTCATTATTTGGTCTCCACAAAGTTCAAATGTAGCAAATTGATATTCAAAATTGAATAAAAACTCCGATTTATCTAAAAAATCGATGGAGGTGTTAAAATTTAACGGAATTTTTGTCACTAGAAGTGGAATCCAATAACATAATTATTAATATATTTTGAATATTTTTGTCAATTTTTTTTATTAAATCGCAACTTATGTCCATTTCGAGAACTTATTTGCAAATATTGAACTTTCGAAAATTACATGATAACCTTAACTCATGTAATTTCAATAATTTCAATATTCTATCATAGTATTTGATTTCTTATATATAAAATTTAATTTAATTTATGTGTCAGTCCTATATTGTGTACTTGGGGGAACACTCTCATGGAGTAGGCGTTACTGCTGCTGATCTTCAACGGGTGACAGAATCACACTACGATTTTCTTAGTTCATTTGTGGGAAGGTATTAACTATTATGTTTCCCTCAATTTAATGTTAATTGTATAATCAATGTCGGAGCTAGATGTTCAAGTTATGCATCAATGTGTCCATTTTCTGGAGGCTCCTGTTTAAGTAGGGTTGAGGAGTACGAATTAGATGGTATGTTAACATTTTTACCTGTGTGATAATGAGGAAGTTGTTTCTGAATTGATCCGATAGTAATTTATAAGGACAAATTACTAATTCACAATAAATAAATAGCATATGTGATCTCGTGAATCATCTATCTATGTATACATATGTATTTATCTATATTTATATCTACATCTATACATTTATAAAGAATTTTTTTAAATGTGCCTTAGGATACGGGTTAAGAAGCCAATAAGAGATAAATAATTGATCATTAATTTACATTTAAAATTTGATATGAAAAACCTTTCTAAATATGTTAACTTATATATATACTTATATACGAACGTTATTTCTATATTTAATGTTAATCATATTCATTAGAGTAATTGAAAAGTTTCCATTTGATATTTAAAAGTTTGTCCCCACCTATTCAAAATAGCTTGTTAATAGCAATTCAATAAGGTGTAAAAGGATAATATTACCTTTAAATTTTTTTATAAAATCTCCTAAAAAATAAGATACATGATCCTAAAAACAATAAAAACTATACCAAAATAAAATTGATAATATAACATTAATTTTATTTCGTAATCTAATCATAAAAAATTGATCATATATATATATAATCTTCTTAATACATAATACATAAAGAGGTTCGGAAAAAAACTTATATACATTTTAATTTTCATTCATTCACATAATATATAAAGAAGTTGATGAAAAAAGATTAGATAGTCAGTTAAGATATTCTATGTTCGTAGTCAAAACTGCTTCTTCTGTATCAATTTGGTTAATAAGTATGAAAGTTAATATCTTCACATCACCATTAATAAATTTACATCTATATTATATCTAATATGGGAAAGGGGATTTAGAGGTTTTATATAAAGCCCATTTTCTCGTATAATTAAAAAGAATTTTTAATATTTTTTATTTTAAAATGTTATTTTACATAAAAGTATTATTTTACACTTTAAATTTAAGTTTAACTAAGATAAGTCAAATAAAATTACATAGAAATATTATATTTATGCACAAGCATATTTATAGTTCATAAAAAATGGTTCATCATCCTAATTATATATATATAAATTAATCGAAATCATATATTGTAAATATGATGAATGAATTTGCACATATTAGACTGTCCACAAACATGTAGTTTAATTAATTCAAAATAAATTTTATACTCTCTCCAATTGAAAATAATTGACGTTAGTTTTTGGCTTGAATGACAAAAATGTACATTATAAGGAACTTGAGTGATGATCGAAAGTTGCCAAACTAATACTCTAGAGTGATCGTTCACGGACCTTAAATAAACATTAGTGATCTTTGGTACTATCATTTTCCCAATATTTAAAGGTATATTATTTAATAATTAAAATTATATTATGTTTTGATAAACTTTGAATCGATTATGTAGTAAAGCCAAAGCCAAGGAATCTGTATTGTACTCCTACCAGAGAGTGATTAATGGGTTTGCTGCAGTACTTGATGAAGATGAAGTAGCACAGATTTCAAGTAAGAAAAATTAATTTGTGTTCATTTTTATCTGTTCATAATAGAATGGTATATTTCATACGAGTATTTTCTTGATGATTTTGCTCATACATTTATTTTTTAGTATATATTGTCATTTTAAAAATATTTGTTTACATTTTCTTTTTTCAAAAAAAAGCATCCACCTTCTCTTTACAATGAAAATAGAAGCCAGGACCTCTAAGTCATTTGATGTTTTCGAAAATATTTGTTTACATTCCTTCATTCCAAAGCAGTTATTCTTACCTAAACATAATTACTTCCTCCACTTTTTGTCGTTTTAGCTTAAATTTTGTGTTTTAAAATAATTGTTGTTGTAGCACAATAAATTGTAATTTTACATTTTAAATATTTTTTTACTTACTTCTTACTATTGAAATTATCAATGACAATGTATTGTCAATTTACATTTTCAATATATTTTTTAATTACTTTTAATTTTCCTTAATGTATATGACAATGGCTAAAACCATGATTAAAAACACTAAAAAAAGGCAAGGAGTATTATTTATTGACATTTGCATTTGTGGGATGTGAGGAATATTTCAATCATTTTTAGTATAATTATTGTGTCAAAATATAAAATTAGAAGTAAGTAAATATTTATTCTTGAAAAACAGAGCATCCAGATGTTCTCTCAGTATTCCCAGATCAAGGTGTTAAACTCCACACAACTCATTCATGGGAATTTCTGAACCTGGAAAAGAATGGTGTTATTCATAAAAGTTCCCTATGGAAGAAGGCAAGATTTGGTGAAGATGTCATTATTGCCAACTTAGATACTGGTATGTCTCTCTGCTATTATTAATTCTTCAATTTTATCGTGTTTCGTAACGTGGTCGTTACTTTTCTAGTGTGCACTAAGTAAATATCGTGTTGCTACACTAGGCGAGCTTGACAGGCTCGACCAAAAAAATATCAGGCGGTTTGTGCAATTATCTGATAGTTATGAAGTCTAAATAAACGAAATGGTGGTCATTTCAATATGTGCAGGTGTTTGGCCCGAGTCGAAGAGCTTTAATGATCAAGGATTCGGACCAATTCCATCAAAATGGAAAGGCATTTGTCAGAATGACAATGGTGCAAATTTCACTTGCAACAGGCATGATCTCTCTATAGCATCAACTTTTCTGCCTTTGATATTTTTTAACCATTCTGACTACTTTGTTCAAGGGCTTGTTTGACATTGATTATAGTATTGTTCTGAGTTAAACAATTTTTTGAAATGAGGCAGAAAGCTTATTGGCGCTAGATATTTCAACAAAGCCTATTTTGCTTATGCGAAGGCGAACAACATCTCATTAGTGTTTGATGAAACACTGGGTTCTCCACGTGATCATAATGGGCACGGTTCTCATACTTTGTCAACTGCCGCGGGTAGCTTTGTTCCTGGAGCAAATCTGAATGGCTTTGCGAATGGGACTGCAAAAGGTGGTTCTCCAGGAGCTCGCGTTGCTGCTTACAAAGTGTGCTGGCCTCCCATTGGTCAGAACCAATGCTTTGAGGCTGATATAATGAAGGCTTTTGATATGGCAATACATGATGGTGTTGATGTGCTGTCAGTATCTCTCGGTAGCAAAGCTGCTGAATATTCCAACGATGCTCTTGCAATTGGAGCGTTCCATGCTGTTAGCAAGGGTATAGTAGTTGTAGGGTCAGCAGGAAATAGTGGTCCCGAGGCTGGGAGTGTAGGAAATGTAGCGCCCTGGATTATAACTGTAGCAGCAAGTACAATTGATCGTGAGTTCCAATCGTACGTTAAACTGCAAAATGGATTGAACCTCAAGGTCGACAATTACTTAAACGTTCATCTATGCTATGCCAAACTGAAATTTAGACTCATGTTGTTGCATAACTAATAGCTCTCCATCTAATTTTTCAGGGAATGAGTCTTTCCGGACCAATAGCAGAGAACAAACTTTATCCACTTGTGACTCTAGATCAAGCCAAAACTAGAAATTCATCTCAAGGGTAAGGACTAGTATCGATTTGTGTTAAGCTAAGAAGTTACGTCCATATTAATTTATGATGATAATATGTATTTGTGCTAATGTCTTGTTGCAGTACATTTTGCCCAGTAGGAGCGTTTGATCCTCAAAAACTGAAGGGTAAAATATTAGTCTGTACGAAAGGGTGTTATGAAGGATTAAGAATGGAGAAGCAAGCTGCCCATGCAGGTGCCGCTGGTATGATACTCTGCAATGATGAGATTGATGGAAATGACATTACGGCCAATAGTCATGTTCTTCCCGCAACACATATCAATTACACAGATGGTCTTTCGGTCTTTAAATATATGAATTCCACAAGGTAGTACATTTATCCCTATCTAGTTTCCTTTGTTCACCACTGAAATTTTGCAGTCCTAAGTCATATATGTGGTTTTGTATTTTCGATAGTGACCCGAGAGGATATATTACTCCTCCAACGACGCAATTGAACACGAAGCCTGCTCCTGTCATTTCTTCTTTCTCCTCCAGAGGTCCAAATAGTATTACACCAGAAATTCTCAAGGTTCCGTCTGAAACAACCCCGTGTACAGCTATACTACTTATTGTTCATGATGTTCTCCCATTCATGGCTTACTCTTTCCATGTTTATAAGATAATACCGCATACTAACACTTAATAATTGGTTTTTGTAGCCTGACATCAGTGCCCCAGGATATAGGATATTAGCTGCATATTCTGAAGGCATTAGCTCCAAAGAAGTCGTACCCGATAATCAGAATCTTCCCTTTAACATGATATCCGGGACATCTATGGCTTGCCCTCATATTTCTGGTATCGTAGGTTTACTAAAGACTCTCCACCCGGATTGGAGCCCTGCTGCCATAAGATCTGCAATTATGACAACAGGTAACAATATAATTAATTACATCAACATCAACATGCTCCAATGCCTCTGGATAGGATCCAACATAAGTAGGTAGGGTAAGGGGGGTGTCGCATGCAACATTACCCCTCTGATAACAGGGTCGTTGTTCCAACTTGACTCAAGAGTGAATTGGGAACACTATCTAATTCACAATAGTTACTAAGCGTCGATAGTGTAATGAGTCATCTTGATTTATCTCATTATACAATATTTCACTCACATGACATGGAAATAGAGTATTGTATAGAATTTGAGACTTCGCTAGGATAATACCAGTTTCTTCTTTACCCCATTTTGTGTAGTCTTTAGAGCTACGTATTGTATATTACTGATGTTGTGAACATTTGTTTCAGCGAGAACAAGAGACAACAATGCGGAGTCAATTCTTGACAACGGATATGGTGCAGTGATGCCAGCATCTCCGTTGAGTTATGGCGCGGGATTTGTTCAGCCTAATAGAGCCATGGATCCAGGTCTTGTATATGATTTGACAATCAATGACTACCTGAACTTCCTTTGCTATAACAAGACACAGCTTAAGGTCTTCTCGAATGAGCCTTACAAATGTCCAGCCAAAGTTGACCTCTTGAGCTTCAACAACCCCTCCATCACAGTACCCAACCTCGGTTCTGGTTCAGTCACAGTATCACGGACAGTAAAAAATGTTGGCGGTCCTGGAAATTATACTGCTCGCATTCACAATCCTTCTGGAGTTTATGTTGGTGTGGAGCCTAGGATCCTCCAGTTTGCAAAGATTGGCGAAGAAAAAACATTCAAGCTAACTATCGCATCGAAACTTCCTCCTAATTTCAAAGAAAATTATGTTTTTGGAGAGTTGATGTGGTCAGATGGCATCCATTTTGTGAGAAGTCCAATTGTAGTTGGTGCTGCCTAAATACAATATGTTGGCAATCTTGTTCTCAACTCTTATTGTTGTTGGAATCATTAAATTGAAAAAAATTGCTTGGTCTATTTCATATGGTACTAGTAATTTGATATGTGGGCTGCACATAGAAATATATATATATATTTACACTGTCCTAAAGTATCACGGTACATTTTAAAATAATTTACATAATTAAAATAAATCTTAATTCTTCTTCTTCAACATATCTCACCCGACCTCTTACCAATTAACCAATAAATTTGTTTTAAATAATTATCAATCGACATTTTATCTTTCTTATGTGAAAATAGTAATAACAATAAGTAAAAAATGAACGCAGGGACTATTAGACATTTTTTTCATGAAAATTGGTTGACCCCATGTGGGTTGACATACTTATGAGACATTTTTTTCATGTTAAATTCTTTTTTGGTCAATAAGACTTCTTCATTAGGAGTGTGATATCTCCTCTAGTTCAACAACTCCAGTTCAACAATTTGAAGATATATGAATTTATCAAAATATAAATGATCTTTTTCGATTTGTTAAATAACTTTTACCCTAATATCTGATTTTTTTAATGATTCATAATTCATAGCTAAATTACATCGTATACTTTGTTGAATAATCTTTTTAATTTGTTAAATCATTTCTTAAAGAACATAACATTGATTTTTATAATATTATATTGAACTAATTTTTATGCAATAAAAAATTATAATTTAATTAAATCTTTATTTTATGAAAAAATGCAATTCTGCTTGCTCGTAGTAGTGGTCAAATGAACATAACCAGATCCAATAATTTACTTTTAGTTTAAACCTCAATTAACTCATTAAATAAATTATGTCTATTTTGAACCACTACTGCGAGCGAGCTAAATCCGCACCTAAGAAGCTCCCGAAGTGTCCCGACTATTAGAAGCTTCTGATGTATCTACACCCGACTCCTGAGTGGCACCTAAAGACCTAAAGTACCTGGCTTTGATGACATTGCAACAGTTTTAAGTAGTGGCCTAATGCGCGTCACTGCATAGCTTCGAAACGCCTTCATGTGCATCTTTACTCCTTTGATGCACTAGAACAAAAAAGATAGCATGATGATTGAATAAACTGAATTACTGCAAACTCTGTCTCTAGTTTCTATGTTTCTTACAGTTTATTGTATAGGTGTAACAATGGTGTACATAATATCTAAGGTAAACCCTCGAAAAAACCTCTATGACTACAAGATCCTTCCCCTTAAAGAATGGGTGTAAGTTGAAGCCAAAGGTGAAGAATAAACCTGGATTATCCATGTCTAGGCTAGAGGGAGAAAAATATGAAGGAAAAAACATTTCTCATAAACTATCTCACACTAGCTGTGGCTTTGCCCTTGTTTAAACTAGCGAGCTCTTCGATAAGCTTCTTCTCCTCGCTGCTCAGCCGCTTTGGAATTTCAACCTGCACTTTGACTAACTGATCACCCCTCATGTTCTTTCTATTGAGATAAGGAACTCCTTTTTTGGCCATAACCAATGTAGTCCCTGGTTGTGTACCCGCTGGAATTTTTAAATCGACCGTTCCATCTACTGTAGGAACCTTCATGGTTGTTCCAAGTATAGCATCAATATAAGAGACCTTACAGGTATAGAGGATGTTTGTCTCATCTCTTTTCAGAACAGGATCAGGAAGAACATCAATTGCAACAAAAAGGTCCCCTGGCGGGCCGCCTTTTCTTCCAGCATTACCTTCTCCTCGGACACGTAAACGACTCCCCGAGTCTACCCCAGCAGGTACCTTGAGAGAAATTCGCTTAGACTTCCGCACTCTGCCCTCCCCACTGCATGTGTTGCATGGAGTAGAGGTTTCTCCACTCCCACCACAAGATGAGCAGGTCATCACCTGTTGAAAGACACCCAACGGAGTCCTTGCTGATGAGACGACTTGACCTTGTCCACCACAAGTACTGCACTTAGAGACCTCAGTCCCTGGTTTTGCCCCAGATCCATTACAGGTGCCACAAGTCTCAAGGCGAGCACTTTCAATCTCCTTCTCCACTCCAAATATAGCTTCTTTGAAATTCAACACCAGATTGTAGATCTGATCTTCACCTTCAGTGGCTCTGTTGCGAGAGCCTCTTCCACCCATTCCCATGCCACCCATGTTATCAAATAGTGATTCAAACAAGTCAAATGGATTGCTAAAATCCTATCATAGAGAAGAACTAGAAGTTAGTGCATCACTTAAATAGCTAGAGCAGATTAGACCAATAAGACATATATAACTGCCCTGATCCTGAATTTAAGGTACTTACCCCCATCCCTGGCCCAGCACCTTTAAGACCAGCCTCCCCATATCTGTCATAAATGGAGCGCTTCTCATCATCTGACAAAACCTGTTACATAGATGGATGGCGGTAAAGAGTTTAATAAAGCGGTTAGAAGGCTGCATTAGACCGCGCTGTAAGATGAAATATTTACCTCATACGCATTACTAATCTCCTTGAATTTCTGTTCTGCTCCTGGTTCCCTGAGCAAGGATGAACATGTTGTTATAGAATAATAACATAAAGTTTCCCGTTTATAGGGGTAATATTTGCCAGGTGATGGGTAAGCCAAGACAACTAAAACATAATATAGAGTATCTAACCAGGGTTGTTTAATAGCTACCGCATAATAGGAGATGGAGGACCGAGTTATGATATAAAAAAACAAGGAATTATGTAGCTGGAGTGCTAGACTGCAGATGGTGACAAAAATTTAATTGTGAGACTGAAACTTTTCTGAACTTTTTCCTGAATCTACTTCTTGCCTTTAACATGAGAAGTTCAGTACAACCATAAGAGGTAAAACTGCAATGACAGCACAATAACACCTACAAAGATCTATATGATCTAAAGCATCATGAATTGTTATTTGTATTTCGGAATAAAGATGTAAAAGCAAGAGAAATGTGGGAGCTAATGAAAATTCTAGGTCTCCTTGTTGTTTTGAACAAACAAAATTTCTTTTTTTTCCTTCGTTCTTTGCATTAGAAAAATAGATTCAAAACCGACTAGCGCCAGTAATATAAGAAAAGTAGGAAACATTGATATATTATACAAGATTGAATATCATATAAATGGAGCTGATTATTCAGAATACCTTGTCAATTCAATGTGGCAACAATAATAAAGTACCTTAACTTGGAATCAAAATTTTTGTTCCATAGATTCGTCCCTTGATTATTTAGCCCTACTTTTCTGTTATTTTCATATTCAGCTCATATTTCACTCGGTCATGCACATATTTTATCAACAAGATATTGCCTAAGTTGCAGTATGGCTAAAATCCTATAGAGGTCAGTCTCCTTCGAACACAAAATATAAACCACATGCAAGGAAAAAAACACTGAAGAATGTCGACAACAAGGAAACTCATATTAATATAAAGGAAAGATAAAAGTAATCACTTACTTATTCACATCAGGATGGTAACTTCTGGCAAGCTTTCTATAAGCTGGACATTGAAAAGGAAAGCAGTAAGTACCAATTTCAAGTGTAGAAAATTTATTGACTTGCATGAATAAATATTGTACCAAAAGAACAACTAACATATTGCATTCAAAGAAGAGAATGAAATAGTTATAAAAAGACAACAATTCTTTTAGAAGTAATGTGTTTCTTTTTTCAGCTTAGCGTACAATAAAACTATTAGATTACATTTATCTTAAATATCTAGGAAGCCAGTACCAACTACATGCATTATGTTGACATCTAATTCTTCAATGCTCATTTAGCAATTTTACATGTCAATGGTACAAAAGGGTTAAAATGCACATAAAATTAAAGGAGAGTTGAATATGGTTACATTCGCATCTCATGAGTGACTTAGTTCCATTTTAATGCTCCCCAAGAGAAAAAAATATATCAATAAATACTCCGTACTAGTGAAGTAAGAGCAAAATACAATAACATATATATATATGGTAATCCAGTTCCAACAAAAGAAATTGAAATTACCACTCTTGATTTCTGATTTGCTGGCACTATTTGAAACACCAAGCACAGAGTAGTAATCCTGTGAAACATAGTTTCAATCATCAGTATTCACAACCAACAAGTAAGTACGACAATCCAAGAGTAAAATATGTCCACATTATAAAATCAAATTCATTTTCTCACTCTATCAGCTCTGACTATCAAACGCGTTGCCCTTTTTTGACATGAAGGGTTACTTGATCCAGAACTGAAAAGTGCATGTACAGATTCTTCGCTGAACAATGAGGACCTTGGTAATGCAAAAGTCCTAATCTTGCTTGAGCTACTGCATATGGAATTCAACGTTAGAAAATGTATAGACATACCTACACAAGTGGGTCAAAATACAAAGCAAATTAACCCAAGTTGATAACTTTTTAATTCACTAGAGTACATTGCAAGGGAACTGGAATCAATCAACAAACCGTAGGTTGTGGAAATTCCCTTCCAAATAGAACAAATCATTCTTGAAGAAAATTACTCACCAAGGGGGAGACATTGACAATCTATTTGTCATTGAGGATCTGGCTATGCACTGAGGGTGGAAGCCCCACCGAGCCACCCATGTACTTCCACAAGGTACGATTGCCATATACTGCTCATAATTTTAAACAGAACGCAAAGTTGATCAGTAAAGTATTTCAGTTGAGCATCTAAACTTAAAGCTTTACAAATAGTAATTGCCTATAACAAGACCTTACTGTAATAGCAATTGAAAATCAATAAGAAGACCAAACAACAATGAGGCATAATCTAAATACGAGATACATAAAATCCCTTCCATTATATGCTCAACCCATTGCAAAAACTAGTAAATCCAATGTACATTGATAGTGAGTACTAACATGGTAATTTGGATTCAAATCGTAGTTTCGGGAAACAATTAAAGCCTCAAACTTTCTTAATTTTGACCATGGAAAAATTGGAATTCTTTTCTAAACAAGTAATAACTCACATTCTAAATGTCAATTAGATAAAATTAACTCAAGTAAAGATGTAAAATGCAAGTAAACTCATTTTAACTAGTTAAAAAAACCTCATTCAAATCCAAATGCCAAACTAACAATTCACATAAATGTTTTACAGTTAAATTGAATCACAACAACATAACAGGTAAACACTTAAAAGTTAAAACACCAGATAAATTAACATATATATGAAGATTATAATACGATAATTTTGAATTATAAGTGACCTGAAGTTTGTAAGGAATTGAGAAGAGCAGACAAATGCGGATGAAGAACTATGAGAGACTTGCTTCAACCTTCAGGGCTTTCTAGAACTAACTAATGTTATACTCCATTTTTTTGCACCTCATAATATAGTAGGGGTAAGTTAGTAAATTATGTGCACATAATTAATTTCTTTTATTTTAATGATTGAAAAAAATGTTTTTATGTGGTACCTTTAATGATCATAAAGTAGTGTTGTGGCACAATAAATGCTTGTGTTTGATAGATGGCAATGAAATAAAAGTTGATCGAATTATTTAATTTGGTAGTTAGTAGTTTTTCCGATTTTTTAACATATTGTTTAGTAACAATTTATTTTATTAACAATATTAAAATTATTACTATTTTACTTCACTTTGTTTTGGTTAATAAAAAAATGTGAATTCAAAGGTAATGTTCTAAACTGTGAAATCTTGTTCAAATAGTATACCGGGTGTTGGATTTGTCATCGAACCCAGGACCATCTGGTCACTACCAAGAGACTTTTCCACTCGACTATCTGATTAACTCTCTTTATACATACTTTTAGATTTGTCAATATTCTTTTATGATAATAGAGACAAAACAATGTATCCATCCTCCCAATTTTAAAACAAAATAGTCAAAATTTAACTCAGGATGGGACAAACTAATGCCTATTTTTGTGTAAAATTTGTTAAAAGAACAAAATTAGACCTATTTTTCATAAAATAAAAAACTAAAAAGAAATTATCAAAAATAGAACAAAAAATTTCCTTCTCAGTTTTCCCTTGTATTAACTTAATTAAAAATGATATTAACTGTAAAATCGAAAAAGATAGACAAACTGTCATGGTCACAATAAATTCGAAATTTATCTTGAGCATAGAGATCTAACCCCATAACTAAATAGTTTGGACTTCTCTTTAAAGTTTATCGCATCATCATATTCGTTTAAATTCGAATTTAAGCTCACATAATAATAACCATTGAAAGCTAGTGGCAGGGCCCTAAAATCTCATAGAATTGGCCCTTAAAATTTGTGAACGAAAAATAAAATACTTCTCCACCAAAAATTAAATTAGAAACCTACTTAACAAAAGGTTTGATCATATTTCGTACTAACTAAGTTATTAAATTATCTTTAACAAGCTAAGGAATGAGATCGGATGTGACAATCTATGCTAATGTGAGAGAACGAGATAATAATGTTGATTAGTTGTGAGTAGAAATGAGAAGAGATTATTGAGTGAGTACATTGTATTCGATAAGGACTCTACAAGCAATATTCTAGGATGTATATAATAAAGATGACTTTTTAAGGCATATACATTTAACAAACGTCTCATACATATATGGTTGAGTTTTGTTAAAGAGAACTTCCTTAGATATTGCTCCTTAAAGTTACTTAAACTTATAGTAATGTCATTATTTCTTAATTTAATATAAGCAAAAATATAGGGACAATATTTGTGTATTTTTATAGAGTTAAGTGCATCGTCAATTAAACGTTCCAATAGAAATATTTGTAAAAACAAAATGATAAAAAGTAGAAACCTTGAATCTCGTTAACAATGCGCCAATAAATTTGTTCTTAAAAAATATCAATTTTCAAATAAAGTTAGAAAAAACCCCTTCATAATCAAAATGTGCAAAATAAGATGAAAAACACATGTTGTATGTTTCAAATTTACACATTAACCCAATTTATGAACATTTAATCTTATAATTGTGTTATAATATTGTTATCATCACTTATTCTCAATATATATATGCTCCAATCGTATTTTTATTAAACAAATTAAACTCATTAACATATAAAAAAAAATCATATATAAATATATATTCTAATAAAAATTAGTCAAGAGTAACTACGTGGAAGTTTAATTAAGAAACGGATGTTAAATTAAAAACAAACTATTAAGGAATTATATATACGCCCACGTACTCAACTAATAAACGATTCAATATGTCTAAAAATAAAATACATAGTCTAGACAGAAGTTAGATAGATTAGATGTAGATCAATAAAATGTTATTCTTATTCTTTACTATCTTCTTAGGTGGATAACAACTATTAGGCTAGCTTAGTGCAATAACATTTCCATTATGGGAAGACTAAAAATGCTACTAATATAAAAGGGTATCTTTGAATGAAATAATAAGTGGAGAATATATAAATATAAAATATATATACTCATAATATGCAATTCTTTATAGCCTTCACGCTATGTTAATGTAATAATGTATTACAAATTCTTTGAAAATGTGTAATAAAGCAGTGGAATTGAATATATAGAACCCATTATGTATTTATATTTTGATTCTTTGAAAGTACTGGAGGAGAGATTTGGTGATCATCAACACCGAAAGTCATGTTTGACACAACCAACCATGCATTGTTGGGAGAATATATGGTATAGTAGCATATTTGTTCATATCATACCATTAAAATTAGAGTTAAAAATCACGTTTAATTATACATGTTTCGTTACACCATGTCTCAATTCTATCACACATATTTTAATATATATCATTCAGTCACACATCTAAAAATTGACCCACTTAATCATTCCCTCATAACATAATTCTTACCTTTTTGGACAAATTGACACATGAGTGAAAGTCCAAACACATCTTTTGGACTTTGATGATTTTTTAATATTAGAATGCATTTATCATTATAAAATGGTTCTTTAAGAAAGATTTTAAAAAATAGGTTCAAACATAAATATGTATCCCAATATATATAATATTATAATTGAAATATTATTTCTAATTGTATTTGAACAATTTTATGACGGAATAATATATATGAACAGAGTCTCGATCAGTAAACAGAGTTGTCACCACGTCTATTTGTTATTACGGAATAATCAAGAGGGACAGTTGCTGTAACATGTGTGATCGAATGTGTCCCATTGAAATATATTTCATCGAACGGTAACAGGGTGGGAAACATGCTTTTAATATAGTTGAGACATGAGAAAACGAATGAGGAAACTGATCATCCCCCTCTCCCCTTTTCAATTGCCATCTCCTGTCCTGTTACATGACAATTGACATAGTAAAAGCCAAATTGGACTACTAATTAGAATCTGATGCTTTTCGAACTTCTTCAGAGAAATTGAGATCAGATTCGAAAATGCAATTATTTTGTTTAAACTTAGAATACTAATGCATAGTAAAAGCATCACACCTTTAAGAACAAATATGTACATGATCAATATTCGATTACAATACTTTAAATCCTCTAGCATGCCGAATGTTTTAACATAGTACATCACAAAAGGCACATCAATGGCAACTAGACAAGAGCAATGCAAATGGTGCAATGCGAAGATGCTCATACCTTTCAACGCTAGCACCATCACGTGCCAGCAATGTCGTGTTGTCACCGTTCTACCTCCTCCCCGTAATAATCCCAACACCTACACAAATGGGGGCAATCGCCCTTCTGCCAATCTTACTAACAGCAACATCAACGCTACTCGCCCTTCTGTCAATACTGCTAATAACAACATCAACGCTACTCGCCCTTCTGTCAATACTGCTAATAGCAACATCAACACGAGTCTCCCTTATCACAATACCGCTGCCAACAACAGCAACCCTAGTAGTCCTACAGCCAATAACGCTGTCAGCAACATCTTCAGGAGTCGCCCTTCTTTTAATAGAGCTGACAGCAACATGAATGTGAGTAGCCCTCCTGCCACTAACACTAACTCTAATGGTAACACTAATATTAATGGAGCGCCAAACATCAGGACGAATGTGATCAATGCTCTTTCAGCACACCGCGGTTCACTCTGGAAAAGTGTAGCCAAAGTTCAGCAAACTGTGAATAAGGTTCAGCAGGTACAGTCGTTCTTGAGGGCGCAGGCAGCTTTAGTGCCTCCTGCACAGATAAGAAGAAAGGCTGTTCTATGCGGGGTGACATACAAAGGAAACCCGAAGGCCTTGAAAGGCAGCATAAATGACGTATTGAGCATGAGACGGTTCTTGATTGAGAAGATGGAGTTCCCACAGCAATCTATCTTCGTCTTAACAGGTAAGGCATCTACGTATTCTGCAAGAGATTTCTCTCATGATTTAATATATAAGAAGAGATACCAGATTTACATAATATATCAGCTAGATCGTTCTGGTCCTAACACGATATGTTGAATCGTAAACTTTATGCTATCCATAGACAAAGTGAACCAAGATGAGAATGTGAAAAAGACTTGAACTTAGCAGCAATCACATCAGTATACGAAAAATGCAGAACATACTGTAAATGACTTAGATTTCCCTTTGCTCTTTAATAAATGCGAGATCCACATCGCAACTTAATAACTTAGATTAGAATAATGATTTTAACAGCCAAATACATAAAAGTTCCGGGTTTAAGTCTCATTCTAAACAATTATGTCATTTCAACAACTGCAGAAGATGAGAAAGATCCATCCAAAATTCCTACCAAGGCAAATATTAGAGCAGCTTTGCGCTGGCTAGTCCAAGGATGTCAGGCAGGAGATTCCTTGGTGTTTCACTACTCGGGGCATGGCTCCAGGGTGCGAGACCAGGATGGAGATGAGCTAGATGGACATGATTCAGCTCTGTGTCCAGTTGACTACGAAGTTGAGGGAAGAATAATCGATGATGAGATAAATGAGACGATTGTCAGGCCATTGCCTCGTGGTGCTACACTTCTGGCCATCGTTGACACATGCTTCAGCGGAACATTTTTAGATCTACCATATATGTGCAGGGTGAAGGGGTAAGTAACACAATGATCTAATATTTTGATCTGTTAAAACTAATTAATACGAAACATATTTCTTAGACTTCACTGACTTTGATCAGCGACGGATACTACTTATGGCAAGATCATCGCGTCTCACATGCTTATAAAGGTACTAGTGGAGGTCTTGCAATTTCGTTCAGCGCATGTGATGATCATCAGACATCAGGAGATACCACGGTTAGTAGCCGATACTCCTGTTACATCCTAGAAGTCTCTGTATCCAATTATGCATACACAATAAATGTCGATAAAGTCTCAGATTCAAAAATCAAAGGTATTATTCCATAACAATACTAGCTTACATACATTAGCACTAAGAACATTACTTTAACAATGTTCTGTAGGTTTTCACGGGAACTTCAACAGGCGCCCTGACATACAGCTTCATACAAACTTTACAAAAAGATCCAAAGTCGACATATGGACGGTTACTTATCGCCATGCGCGACAAGGTACAAGGAGCACAGAAAGCCATTGCTCAAAAGGGTTCAGACACTCAGATGCAGGTACCCCTCTATCAGATTATGAATATTTGAAATAACTACGGTTCATGTAATTTATTAATCTTCTAAATATATTAATGTATTTCTTATTTGTGTTAAAAAGATAAGTTTTTGCCCTTTTGGCCTTAACGAGTCGTGTAATGATCGTGTCGAGCCGGGTAGTACCGACTCGTTATCTTATCTTATAGGGGGCTACAGTCGAGTTCGATGCCTCATCGAGTTGGGTACTAGCCGACTCGACTCGTTTCCAGCACTATTTAAAAATGGCTCAAATGTTGTAATTTGGTCTTTAGATTAACGTCTCAGTTAAATCTTGTGAGTTAAAGTTGCACTTTGGCTTGTTTGTGGCACAAAAATTGCACTTTATTCCCGAACTAGCTAAGGTCTCAGTTAATCTCAAGTTGTTGGATTTAACGGAAAATGTTAGTTTGGGTACCAAAGTGCAAGTTTTGTTACGGGAATAAACTGCTATCGTAGCATTATTGGGAAAAAAGTGTAACTTGGTTCTATTATCGGTGGCTATTTTGGTGGATAGACACCATTATTGGGGGTTATTTTGACAATTAACTCTAACGTGAAACTAATACTATCTCATTCCCTAAATGATTGATACATTTTGACTTTTGTGGTCAAATTTTAAAAAATTTGATCAAGAATTCTCATTAAATGATAAGAAAGAATATAGTCATGTCTTGTTAGATTCGTCTCAATATATATTTTTGAAATATCAACTTTTTATAATTTTTTCACTTGTAAAATAATAGCTATTTACGTTTTAAATCGTGTTTTATTGACCATGAAACTCACTTTTCATTTTTCATCCACACTCGATGCAATTAAGGGTAAATTCTTATGTATTAGCTGACAATCTGTGATTTGAACTGTTTTTAGGAGCCTCAACTATCTGCTTCAGAGCAGTTTGATATTCACGCAAAGCTACTTGTTTTATGACTTGGAGACTAAGTATTGGCAATGACGAAAGGCTGAATAAATGATTGTTTTTGTTCTAAAATTTTACCGCACCTCTTTAAAAAAGTATTGTGTATTTAAACTGTTTGAGTACTTCACCAAATATGTAATCCTCAATAAAGCTTAAAATTGATATTTGTATCATGATTTGTTCCCATATTTGAAGTGTTATTTATGCCTTCCATATTTCTCCTTGCAAAAATTCAAAATAGGTTTACTACAAAAAGTTAAATTCTAAAAATTATAAAATTCTACTGTTTTATAAATTAAGTACTTTAAAGTAGTTGTTTAAAAAATAATTTCAGAATTACCACACTTAAAATGACTTAACAGTCAATTCGACGGAATGGCAGGGTTGGTGGGTAGCATGAAAAAAGGTATTACACCGTGGGCAAAATGGAAACGGGGTCATTACTTGATGAGCGTCATTGTCTTTTCTTCGTAAGTGAAATAGACCGAGAAAAGGAACCAACAGAGACAGCTCGAATGATACTCTTCTAGCTGGACAAACTATGAAAAAGTCATTCGGGAATCCAAAACCAAGCCGATCCGATCCAAGATTGTTGGGATTTTATACATGTTTTGCATATCAAATTATACAAAAACGTATAAACGATCGAATACAAAGTTCTAAATTCACATTTAACTACGAGTTTCGAGTATACCTCTTCGAGCGTGATCGAGTGCGTAGCGGAAGAGCAACGTCCGTTCCTCTCTCTAGTTAGTCCACACCAATGCGTGATTGATTCCTCCCTTGAAGCAACTAGAGCTTGAAGCGTATATGTCAAGAATGAACCAAGAGAAAAACGATTTCTTCTCTTGGTTTGTGTGTATATTTTCGGCCAAAAACTAGAGGAAGGAGGGAGTATTTTTCTTTTGCTGTTTTTTTCTTTGTCTTACAAAGTGTACAAAAGGATGAAAAAACATTGTCATCAAATGTGGTCTTAATATGGTGTTAATCACATTAACATCCATATGTAACCTCCCCCTTTTTCAAGCTCCCATTCAAGACTAGCATTAGTGCATTTGAATTCAAAAAGTCAAATGCATTCTTATGCATCATTTTTGGACGGTTAATGGGGTGGAAATTCCACTTTGGAATTTCCTCCCCTTTATTCTTTGACGTTTACACTTTTAACCCGGAAGTTTCAATCGTATTGAAAATCAAGCGCATTGTTTGTGTGTGACCTTCTAGGATCGAAATAACATTAGTCATATGTTAATAAAATATCGACAAGTATTTTACTATCATATAAATCATGAGCGGGTCCTAGTAAAACCATCAAGACCCCTAATGTATTTCGAATTCATTCCCAGCTCGTATATTATTGTCAAACAAATAATATACGTATGAACTTAACCTTAAATAAGTAATCACTTCGAACAATCAAATTGTTCAATGGGCACTAATTATGACGTGTCAAACATCTCATAATTCCAACATGTTAGAATTATGAGGTGTTTGACACGTCATAATAAGTGCCCGTTGAACAATTTGATTGTTCGTAGTGATTACTTATTTAAAGTTAAGTTCATACGTATATTATGTTTGACAATAATATACATGCTGGGAATGAATTCGAAATGCATTAGGGGTCATGATGGTTTTACTAGGGCCCGCTCATGATTTATATGTTAGTAAAATACTTGGTTGATATTTTATTAACATATGGCTAATGTCATTTCGATCCTAGAAGGTCACACACATACAATGCACTTGATTTTCAATATGATCGAAACTTCCGGGTTAAAAGTGTAAATGTCAAAGAATCAAGGGGAATTCAATTGGCTTGTTTGACTTTGAATTCAAACACAATTAATATTGAATTAATTGGTGCTTAATTGTGGAGGCGTTACGTCTTTGGGTTTAATGTAATTAAACCGCAAATTCATCACACAATTATTATTGTAATAAATGGTGAATCTTTGGGTTTAATGTGATTAAACCGCAAATTCATCACACACTTATTATTGTAATAAATGGTGAATAATTGAAAGGAAGATTTTTGTTTATAGTACCACTATATAAACACCATTTGATGGAAAACAAAGATCAACCTTCTCATTATCATATTTTCACTTGTAAGACAATTGAAAAGAAATAATACTCCCTCTTCCTTCTCTATTCGGCCAAAACAAGAATAACATCAAGAGAAGAAAATCGTTTCTTTCTTGATTCATTCTTTGTCAAATACACTTAAAGCTCTAGTTGCTTCAAGGAAGGAATCAAGCTAGTGTTGGTGTGGACTAACTAGAGAGAGGAACGCTGGTTGCTCTTCCGCTGCGCAACTCAAACACGCTTCAAGAGGTATACACACAAACTCATAGTTAAATGTGAATTTTTAGAACTTTGTATTCGATCGTTTATACGTTTTTGTATAATTTGATATGCAAAACATGTATAAAATCCCAACAGCTTACACTATGCTAGCCCGAACTTCTAAAGTATATCTATCGCATATTTTTGTTGACCAAGAAATATGCCTTTATTAGTACTTTCAACTTCTGATCCTAAGAAGTGCTTCAATTCTCCAAGCCCCTTCATTTAGAATCTGACTGAGAGGTTTTCCCTTGTACGTAGAATATGTTTTTTGTCATCTCCAGGTATGATCAAATCATCCACATACACAAGGACAATTGATAATTAGCCTCGTTGAAATTTCCTGAATAAGCTTGAGTTTGTTGGGCCACAGTGATAACCACTCTGTACCAGGAACTCAACAATCTTTTTTAAGTAAATATATCGATTAAGTTCGTTTAAATAATGTAAATCATTGATAAAAAATTTATTATGTACATTATTTCTTGATAAACGAGTATTAATTAAACAACATATTAATGCACGCCCGTATTTAGAAGAATATTTTATAGTACAGTATCCTAAAAGCCAGGGAAAAATATAGAAGAATATGTTTTCCTCTCTTTATTTTTATTTTTTTATAATTTAGCGATGATGTTAGTATCGAATCCAGGACATTCTGGTCACTAGCAAGAGCCTTTTCCATTAACATTTTCCTCTCTCTTTTTTAAATACCCATAATCTTCATTTTAAACTATTATTTCTTTGTTTGGCCCCACCGACCTGCTATACACACACCAAAACAGTGAATTTTGATAATGAATGACTATTATGCCCCCTATTTGAAAGTGTAGTATCGAGGAAGTTAATTTGGGGACAAAATAGTAATTTCACCCCCTAAATTGAACATTGTTCTGGTGTGTGTATAGTGTTCCCCCCCCCCGCTATTTTATTTTTTTTAAAGTTGGCCCCCATTTATGTTCTTCCTAGTTTTTCCCCTTAATACATCTGTATTATTATAATATTTAAGGCTAAAAAAATGTCATACTCTCTCATTCGTTTTCTTAATTTATTTTAATTGGCAGTTATCTTTTATTAATCTATTAATTTATTTGAGTCGATAGCTATCTAAATTAAATGATAAAAATGTCCTCAATTATAGGAGATAATAAGTTAAAAATTATTCTTATACTCTATCTCATTTTTTAGCTCTTTTTTAAGTAATATATCGATAAAGTTCGTTTAAATAATGTAAATCATTGATAAAAAAATTTATTATGTACATTATTTCTTGATAAACGAGTATTAATTAAACAACATATTAATGCACGCCCGTATTTGGAAGAATATTTTATAGTACAAATATAGCAACAAATATACAAGAATATGTTTTTCTGGAGTTAATGGAATAGTCTAGTGGAAAAGGCTCTTACTAGTGATCAAAAGGTCCTGGTTCGAAATTCTTATCATGGTATCATGAGCCAGCCCGAGTTATTGAGGCACGTGTAACCCCGCCGATGTTGTTCCAGCAGTTTAATACCGGTGTTGAATATTTCACCGATGATTGGGTTACACGTGAGGGGGAGGGTTAAGATGCACGTCGCACATCGTAAGTCGATGTCCTCTCGGGTCAATATATAAGATCCTGGGTTATTCCCCCTATTACCAATTGGTTTCAGAGTGGAACCCCATAGACTCTTAACATGGTATCACGAGCCAGACTCGAGTTAATGAGGCACGTGTAAACCCGCCAATGTTGTTCTGGCAATTAATACTGGAGATGAAAATTCCGCTGATGATTGGGTTACACGTGAGGGGGAGTGTTAAGATCACACCCACATCGGATATCGGTGTCCTCCCGGGTCAATATATAAGATCCTGACCAATTGGTTTTAGAGTGGAACTCATAGACTCTTAACAGAAACTCACATCTATCGTTAATTTACAATGAAAAAAAGAAAAAGAAAAAGTATGTTTTTCTGTCTTTATATTAAATACTCGTAACCATCACATCAATATCAAAGCTATAAATAGGACTAAATGTCGTTATAATTTATATATCACCATAAAAATACTTCATTAGCAGAAAATTTCATCGGAAAAAAATGAATTCTCGAGTAATATTTGTGATATGTTTGGTCGCCTCTATGCTCAACTCCATTATCGTTGATGCTGATCGACTTCCGTTGAGTGTAAACACCAATAATCTCAATATACCAGCAGATCGATCAAATGGTAGTAGTATTTTTGGTACGTAATTCATCAATTTTCTCTTTTCATATGTATAAACATGGTCTTTCTTCACAATTTTGTTATTTTCTATCCTTGGACAAAAGTAACAACCCTAAGGAATATTTTTATTATTTATAAAAATTTGTTTTATATATACTGTCAAATATAAGTTATTTGACCCATTATATCGCTCTATCTTCATTTTAATTACTCTACTCAAGTTATCAAACCGCATTTGAGTTAATCGAATAGCCTAGTGGTTAAGGCTCTTGCTAGAGACCAAAAGGTCCTGGATTCGAAACTCACCTCATCGCTAATTCACAAAAAAAAAGTTATCAAATCGTATTAGGAATGCAATTTATTAAGGAATATTATTATACCTTCATCCTAATAAAAGGGTAGTCACATTTACGTTTTATCATCTAGAATCTGTAAACGTTATTACAAACCTTAATTCATACATAACCATTCTATATTGTCTACATGGAGGAAGTACTAAAGTATATATGCGCCCTATTTGAGGGATTTTATTAATTTTAGAAACTGAAAATTGAAAAGTAAGAAAGATTATATGTTTGAGTTATGTTCTAAGGTCCGTCATTTATGTTTTTAAAGGTCCAAATCAATTCTATATATTTTTGAATGTGTCTAAGTTGGTAATTCCGTCTAATTTCCATTTAAACCCGTGTGAATTACATCATATAGACATCACATGACACCTATTATTAAGGAGGTATGTTAGTACACCTAGTATTTTGATCAATTACAACAAGGACCATTTGTGCAATTTGTACTAAATTTTACAATGACTAAGTATAATATGCACATATTATCTGGACTAGCAATTTAACAATTATATCAATGTTCATTTATAAACCTAAGATAGATGGTTCAAACCTCCTTAGTAGGTTTAATCATTTTCTTTTGAGAATATGACAAAGTATCGAATTAGTTAGCAACTTATTATCTTTTATATTGACGTAAGGTCTTTAAATATTTTCTCATTTTCTAATATAATTTTTTGTTTGTTAACTTCAATTCTTGCAGAATGCTATATTGTTTGCTCAAAATATGGTTGCTGCGAGTGTCTCCTAACTCCTAAGCCAGCTTGTAGGAGTTGTTGTTTGTCAATGCCAGCACCGTAATAAATGTATTCACATTGAATGAATAAAGTATTTTAATATACCCAAAAAAAGAGAGACATTATTTCATATATTTTGTTCCCTTTTATTTAACTGATTCTAACAAAACGCTAATTCGTTAACTGTACATTAATCATCATTACAAAAAGTGTTGGGTAAAATACCGGCTAAAATAGGCAAAAATAAATTAACCTCAATAAGGTAGGCTAGAAACAACACACCGGATATTTCCGAAAATATATACTCAATATAAATATTTTGACACAACCTCACTTATTAAAGCACCTACTAAACTCAAGAACAAGATTTTGACCTTACTACTATTTTGCTTTGCCCTTTTGCTTTGCTGTGATGATTTCCAAATGAAAGCAACCATCATTATTTATAGGAGAAATTCTGAGTGATTTGTGAAATTCTGAAAACTTTGTTGCAAGTAAACTCTTAGTAAAGATAGTTGCAACTTGATAATCTGTCTTGACATGTTTTAGCTTGATATATCGTACGTAGAAGTACCTTCTCTCGTAAGAAGTGATATTCTACTTCCACATATTTGGTCCTTGCATGAAACACTGGATTCTTCGCAAGTCGTATTGCTTATAAGTTGTCACAATATAAAGTGACTTCATCTTGAATCGGTTTATGTAGATCCTTCATGAGTTGTATCAACCAAACACACTCTTGTGCTGCCATAGAACATGCCATGTACTCTGCCTTTGTCGTTGAAAGTGAAACCGTAGGTTGTCTCTTACTGCACCATAATATAGATCCTGAGCCAAGATTGAACACATACCCTGTAGTTGAACGATGAGTATCACGATATCCTACCTAATCAGCATCACAATAGTCGTTCACTTTGCATTCTACTCCCTTCTCGTAGAAGAGTCCCCAATCAATTGTTCCTCTGACATATCTCATGATTCGTCCAACTGCGTCAAGGTGTGGCTTCCTCGAATTCTGCATGAACTTGTTGACAATACCTACTGCAAATGATATGTGAGGTTTGGAAAGACTTAAGTAGATAAGACTACCTACTATATGTTGATACATTGTTGTATCCTCCTAAGTCTTTTCCATCATTGATACACAACTTCAAGTTTGGCTCCATCGGGTAGATATCGGCTTACACTATGCTAGCCCGAACTTCTAAAGTATATCTATCGCATATTTTTGTTGACCAAGAAATATGCCTTTATTAGTACTTTCAACTTCTGATCCTAAGAAGTGCTTCAATTCTCCAAGCCCCTTCATTTAGAATCTGACTGAGAGGTTTTCCCTTGTACGTTGAATATGTTTTTTGTCATCTCCAGGTATGATCAAATCATCCACATACACAAGGACAATTGATAATTAGCCTCGTTGAAATTTCCTGAATAAGCTTGAGTCTGTTGGGCCAAAGCGATAACCACTCTTTACCAGGAACTCAACAATCTTTTTTAAGTAAATATATCGATTAAGTTCGTTTAAATAATGTAAATCATTGATAAAAAATTTATTATGTACATTATTTCTTGATAAACGAGTATTAATTAAACAACATATTAATGCACGCCCGTATTTAGAAGAATATTTTATAGTACAATATCCTAAAAGCCAGGGAAAAATATAGAAGAATATGTTTTCCTCTCTTTATTTTTATTTTTTGTAATTTAGCGATGATGTTAGTATCGAACCCAGGACATTCTGGTCACTAGCAAGAGCCTTTTCCATTAGCATTTTCCTCTCTCGTTTTTAAATACCCATAATCTTCATTTTAAACTATTATTTCTTTGTTTGGCCCCACCAACCTGCTATACACACACCAAAACAGTAAATTTTGATAATGAATGACTATTATGCCCCCTATTTGAAAGTGTAGTATCGAGGAAGTTAATTTGGGGACAAAATAGTAATTTCACCCCTAAATTGAACATTGTTCTGGTGTGTATAGTGTCCCCTCCCCCCCGCTATTTTATTTTTTTCAAAGTTGCCCCCCATTTATGTTCATCCTAGTTTTTCCCCTTAATAAATCTGTATTATTATAATATTTAAGGCTAAAAAAATGTCACACTCTCTCATTCGTTTTCTTAATTTATTTTAATTGGCAGTTATCTTTTTTCAATATATTAATTTATTTGAGTCGATAGTTATCTAAATTAAATGATAAAAATGTCCTCAATTATAGGAGATAATAAGTTAAAAATTATTCTTATACTGTATCTCATTTTTTAGCTCTTTTTTAAGTAAATATATCGATAAAGTTCGTTTAAATAATGTAAATCATTGATAAAAAAATTTATTATGTACATTATTTCTTGATAAACGACTATTAATTAAACAACATATTAATGCACGCCCGTATTTGGAAGAATATTTTATAGTACAAATATAGCAACAAATATACAAGAATATGTTTTTGTGGAGTTAATGGAATAGTCTAGTGGAAAAGGTTCTTACTAATGACCAAAAGGTCCTGGTTCAAAACTCTGATCATGGTATCATGAGCCAGCCCGAGTTATTGAGGCACGTGTAACCCTGCCGATGTTGTTCCGGCAGTTTAATACCGGTGATGAATATTTCACCGATGATTAGGTTACACGTGAGGGGGAGTGTTAAGATGCACGTCGCACATCGTTAGTCGATGTCCTTTTGGGGCAATATATAAGATCCTGGGCTACTCCCCTATTACCAATTGGTTTCAGAGTGGAACCCCATAGACTCTTAACATGGTATCACGAGCCAGACTCGAGTTAATGAGGCACGTGTAAACCCGCCAATGTTGTTCCGGCAATTAATACTGGAGATGAAAATTCCGCTGATGATTGGGTTACACGTGAGGGGAGTGTTAAGATCACACCCACATCGGATATCGTTGTCCTCCCGGGTCAATATATAAGATCCTGACCTACTCCCCATATTACCAATTGGTTTTAGAGTGGAACTCACATCTATCGTTAATTTACAATGAAAAAAAGAAAAAGAAAAAGTATGTTTTTCTGTCTTTATATTAAATACTCGTAACCATCACATCAATATCAAAGCTATAAATAGGACTAAATGTCGTTATAATTTATATATCACCATAAAAATACTTCATTAGCAGAAAATTTCATCGGAAAAAAATGAATTCTCGAGTAATATTTGTGATATGTTTGGTAGCCTCTATGCTCAACTCCATTATCGTTGATGCTGATCGACTTCCGTTGAGTGTTAACACCAATAATCTCAATATACCAGCAGATCGATCAAATGGTAGTAGTATTTTTGCTACGTAATTCATCAATTTTCTCTTTTCATATGTATAAACATGGTCTTTCTTCACAATTTTGTTATTTTCTATCCTTGGACAAAACTAACAACCCTAAGGAATATTTATAAACTGCCACTGAGTCTCCATTCTGTTTGGCTGAACACACATTTCTCTTCAATTCATATAACTTAGGGGCATTTGTTTTGCCAAATCTTGCTGCTGCTTGTTTCCATAATGTTGCAGCATCTTTTGTATACATGAAACCATCACTTAATTCTGGGGATATTGCATTTAATATCCAAAAAATCAGAGTGGAGTTGACCTTTCTTCACTGTTTGTATGTAGGATCTTGCTCATCAGGTTTTGGTATTTTACCATTCAGAAATCCAAACTTGTCTCTTGCTTCCAGGGCAATTGTCATTGCTCTGTTCCAAGATCCATAATTCTTGGTGGTTAATGGTCTGTTCACAAGCTTCACACTGGGTTGATCTGAGCTGTGCAAATAAAGTGGATTATCAGGCCTTATCAATGCTGCTGGTACTATATCTTGCTGATCTTCATTTCCAGAATCATTGCCATCCCCTTCATGCGACATGGCTGATTATTTTGTGAAAAGCGAAATAGATAAATGATGATGGTGAGATAGATCTTCTCAACTTTTATCTTGTGATTGATGCAGCTTTCACAAGCGTGTACGCTCTAATACCATAATAGATTTCTGAGTGAAAGAAGAAACAAGAAATTCGAAGAGAAGAAGATGAAGAACTCGAAATAGGAAAAACAAGGTTCTCTTCTTTGATTGAATTAAAACTATAAATTGAACTCTGAAATATTGTTTTTCAACTAACTGCTACTAACTGAAATGTGGACTCTATATATATAGAGAGCTCCACCAATAAAAAACATCCAACGCATTAAAAGGTACAACTCATCCAATCTAAATAGAATTGGGGAAAAATCAGTTATAGCCCTAAAATTATAACGGCTAGTTTGAATTAAATCAGCTCATCCAAAACACCTTCTCTTCTTATCTTCTCTGCCCGATAACTCCATACAACCTTCAGCATAATTATATCCATATTCTATTAGTAATCAATTTTATATATTGAGATCAAAGTTGTTAATTTTTTCAAGCCAAAGATGAAATTGGAATTGAAATTGAGGGAACGTTAAATTTGTAACATTAAGTGTATGTTTGATAGCCAGGAACGGAATCAAATAAATGAAAATGGAATGAAATTTGATTGAATTACTTTATTGAGCTAATTGAAGGAATGGTCCCAGATAGTGGGATCGGGTTCTAGTTTGGTCCCTGATAGTTGACGAGATGCAGTTTAGTCCCCAATATTACAAAAAATGTTGCATTTTAGTCCTCCGACCGTTAGTTCCGTTAAACACTTGATGTTTTGACTATTTTTGGGGTGAAATTATAGTTATCAAACATTTTGGGGGAAGCTGAATAATTTTGTATCATCTAAACTAGGCTTATGACTGATGGCCCATTTTTTGTGAGAGTCCATTGATTATTGTCTTTGCTATTATCTCGTGCTTAGATTCAACAAGTACCTATACAAATGTTCACCAGATGTAGATTACTTATTTTGTATGTATTTGAGATGGTCTCCACAGATGAATCACTTATTTATACATTTGGTGAGGATAAAATTGTCAAAATATTTTTTAATTTAACATTTCTAGTGTGCTGTTAGCAATTCTTTTCAAGTGATTAGTTGATTTCTTGTATTTTATTATGATTGCGGCAAGGGTTTATGGTAGTACTTGACTTTTATATCAATGTTAGGGGCACCTCATAGCTTTGTTAAATTAATAATATATATGTTAAAATTCGAATCAAAAATTTTGTCCAAGTTCGGAAATGAACATATTCAAAAGTTTGTGAATATAATTAGTAGGCATTGAAATTCGTAGTCGTTTATCACCCGAATAGCAAAATGGTTTGCGAGTCGCATGCGAATTCGAATGAATATAAACAACAAACAGATAAGTGAAATGTATTTTTGATGACAAAAGATGAGTGGAATATTTTGATTTAAGACTATGGAAGACAGCTTTATGTCCATCAATTTCCCAAAGAAATGAGTTTTGATTTATGTGACTCTGGTTCAAATATTGAATGTGGGTTGGCTTTACTGAATTATACTTATAACCTAACATTTTAAGAGTTAGGTTTTACTAATCTATTGAACAATTACTACAATAACTACCAATATCCAATTCCTATAATCACTCAACAAAATCACTATAATAACCACCAATATCTAATGATCCAGATTTAAAGTTAAGTTTTACTAAGCCCATTAAAGTTAGGTTCTAAGAAAAAACTCGGCTTTACTACTACTTCCATGCAAGCTACTAGAAATGAGGAAACCTATCTCCTTCAACTTTCTCAATGAGATGCCCATTTTGATTATAAATGAGTAGATGCCCACTATCGATTACTTACACTATTTACACCTTCAACCTTCACTACTCACAGGCTCACAGCTACATTATATTTCTTCTCTTCTGAAGAAGAAATTATATCGGTGTGTTATAATTGGTTTCTTCATTCTTCCATCTTTTCTAAGTTCTTCACGAGTTTTTCCGCCGCCCTGAAAGATCCGAGATCAGATCGTAGAATAGAAGGATTTGCTGGAGCGGATTCATCTGCACAGCCAATGCCTCTAAGCCATAAAGCGACGGTACCCATGTCTGCAATATTCAATTTCAGTGGTAATCAACTCATCTCTTTCTGGGTTTTCTTAAAGATTACATTTTTTTAGATATATTCACTTTCTGATCTATTAGTTTTGTTAAATTGTGTAATTATTAGTTGTATCATAAATTTATACTTGTTGCTCGTGGATGATTACACATGGTTACATCAAGATTGGTTAAATACCAATCGAATTACTCTATTCACTATTCGTATTAATAAATGAAATGTAACGTGATTTATGTGGTATGACATCTTTTACTGGATTCATTGGATGTAAAATATCATTAGACATACTAAAATGTCTCCTGAAACCTATTAGCTTGTCCGTTTCCACTGATCCGTGCACATCTCTTCAATTCCATATTTTGCCATAAGAAAGAAATTGCAGTCAAGATGATAGTTGACACGAAATGAATGACGACCCAAGGCGTGTTAGAATGCATCTTTACGGAAAACAGAGGCATCTTTCATGCGGTGAAATTGTTCTCTTATAAAACTAACGATTAAATAACGTAAGTACAGAGGCATCAACATATCTCCCACGCAATTCACTAACCATTGTTGTTTTATTAAAGCACAAAATATGCACGTGCAATGCACGTGCAATGCACCTGTAATGCACGTGCAATGCAAGTTCTCAATTACTAGTTCATTAAATAGGTTGACTATGAATACAATGTCACAAACTACTTAAAAATACATTCGATTGAAATAGAACATACTTGGATCAGATTGCATCATAAATAGAAGGAATGAAATAGATTACATATTTTTATTACATGCAGGTAAAAAAAGAAGAGCTTATCACTGCTGATTTCATGGGCGATGCAAGATGGACTGCTGATGATCCTTTCATTTTCTGAATGAGTATTGTCCTACCTTGCGGGAAGAATTTCAAGTAACTAATTGATATGAACCATCGAAAGCACCATATGTTATGAAGGTAGTGTGGAAATATGTATAAATGAATAAGTTCTTTTTATCGAAATTGATCTCACTTGGGATATCTCTCAATACGTTAAAGAAGTACCATGAAGCTGGGTACAATGTTGTCCGGAAACATTCTAAAACAACTTATGTTGTGATGTGTAATGAACTGGGTCCGGGCATTAAGCTAGACGAGAGTGAGCTCATCTCTTTTGCTAGTGGAATCAAAGGATCAGTGTCAAGACAACTTGTCCTAGTGGCAAAACATGCTGACACCACTGGCAGAGGTCTCGGGTTCGAGTCCTCTTGCTAGCAAAAAGAAAGAGGTTTGAGCGATCTTAATTGCTCACTAGTTTGAAAGCTAGTTGCCCCTTCCTTTGAAGTTACGAATTTATGTTGAATTGATGAATGCAATAGTTACAATGTTATTAATAATTTTTTTTTTATAAAAAAAAGGATCAGTAATTGATGTCCATTATTACAATGGCGGATCCCCTCGTAATGGTGTTGAGAAAATTGTTGAAATGGTCCAAGTAAACATGTATCCATTGCAGTTTGGTCTCAGTTAGATGTTGGTCTGCCAAAATGGTTCCAGTAATTGGTATATTTGTTGCATTTTAGAACCCAACCGTCAAATATAGACGGAAAATTATAACTTTGGGTCAAAATTGAAGTTTTAGCATTAAGTCAAGGTTAAAAAGCAAATTGGATATAAATTGAACTTTTCTTCATTTTTTTAAATTTCTTTTTCGATTTCTTTGCCAATTTTCTTTTTGATTTCTTATCAATTTTTTTCGGTTTTTTTCAATTTCTACTCAACTTTTTTTTCGATATCCGGATTTTGTTCGATTCCTTTTCTTTTTTGATATTTTTCCCTAGTAAAAGGGTTCGATTTTGGTAGTTGTTTCGCAAAAAGTTTTGATTTGGTAGTTGTTTCGAAAAAGTCAAAAATTGAACATTTTTGCTAAAACAACTATCAAAATCGAATTTTTTGCCAAAAAAGTAAGAAAACCGAACCTTTCTATCAAACAACTATCAAAATTGAACATTTTCGCCAAAAAACTACGAAAACCCAATTTTTTACCAAAACAGAAACTTTTAGCTAAAATAACTACAAAAATCGAACCATTTTTAGTAGGAAAAAATATAAAAAAAATCAAAAAAGAAAAGGAATCGAAAAAAAAGATATCGAAAAAATTGAAAAGAAATCGAAAAATAAAATTTAAAAAAAAAATCGACAAAGAAATCGAAAAAAAATTTAAAAAAAGAAAAAGAAAAATCCAATTTATATCCAAATTTGAGTTTTAACCTTGACTTAATGCTAAAACTTCAATTTTGGCCCAAAGTTACAATTTTCAGTCTATACTAAATTGCACCAAATGTACCAATTACTGTGAAAATTTCGGCGGACCAAAAAACTAACTAGGATCAAACTATAACGGACACATATTTAGTGGGCCGAAATTATCGACATTGTCAATACATAGGAGGGCAACTGAATTGAGTAAACTCATCACACCGGATGGACCTCTTATTTTTGTTTGTAATTAATCTTCCAACTCAAACTCAAATTTATAGATTTAGTTTTCTATGACTAATTATTACTATTGATACTAGGGGAATGGACGGGTGAGTGGGATGTGAAAAATGCATCCAAGGCAGATTTTATAAAGTTTACCAAAGTGCAACAAGAGGCCTATGGAAAGGCAACACTTGGATGGAGCTACTGGACATATAAAACTCACAGTGTACATTGGAGCTTAAAGTGGATGATTACACATGGTTACATCAAGATTGGTTAAATGAATTACTCTATTCACCACTTGTATTAATAAATGAAATGTAACGTGATTTATGTGGTCTGACATCTTTTACTGGATTCATTGGATGTAAAATATCATTAGACGTATTAAAATGTCTCCTCAAACCTATTAGCTTGTCCATTTCCACTGATCCGTGCACATCTCTTCAATTCCATATTTTGCCATGAGAAAGAAATTGCAGTCAAGATGATAGTTGACACGAAATGAATGACGACCTAAGGCGTGTTAGAATGCATCTTTACGGAAAACAGAGACATCTTTCATGAGTTGAAATTGTTCTCTTATAAAACTAACGATTAAATAACGTAAGTACAGGGTCCTTCGCTTTCTCAAAAGAAGCTACCGTTTCGAGTACTTGTGCCGCGGCCAGTGCCCAAGTTGCAAGCTGTACAACTTAATAGATATATAGATGAACAAAATGAGATGACTCAGAATCTTGTAATGAACAATAAGTTGGGAAGTATATAAAAATTGAAGGACCGTTGTAGGTTCACAGATTATAATCAAGTGTCAAAGTCATTTTCCATTGAGAGTTGAGACCAAGGAAAAAACAGGAAACAGCTCGCAGCATCGAACTCACAGAGGGCGAGATTAATAAGCTATAACACTTGTCGTAAGAAGCTGCTAAAGCGCAACAAAATTATCATCTGCTAGATGCATAAGATGGATGTAATCTAGAATGGGATTAAATGAAATCCTGAATAAAACTACATAAGGTATCATCAAGTTATTCATCTACTTTTTCAAATAAAATAGAAGACTTATGAGCGACTAGTAATAATAGCTGAGCATTGAATTGAATAGAATTAGTTTCATTCATGTATGGCTCCTTCAGATAGAATGCAATGACTAATAATGATAATCGCACAAACAAAATTGCATACCGCACTACCATCTTGTGTCGGATAATCACGACCATACACGACCATACACATTCAGCTCGGGCATGATGAGATTATTCGGTATGCCCTCCGGCTCTTCTCCTAGCTTATTACCACTCTTATGGGGTTGAAATAACTATGCAAAATAATGTCCCATTCTGGATCGTCTGTCGCATGCATATCTCGAGCAAGGTATTCAAGGATCACCTAAGTGGAAAGAGTTCAATTACAGGCCAACGTCAACTTCTAGTTATCTTAAGAAGATTCCGAACCAATTTAACATAATCAAAATTCCAAGCACATACAGTCAACTTCTAGTTGTCGCCTTATTGATCCGGGTTGCTAATGTTTTATGTTGGTAGAATTGGTGATTGAGATGTTGAGTAAAATAAAATGCACTTTGGTTAAAAAGAAGTTGAAAGCAAAATATATTAATTACCTTGAATCTCTTCCTGGAAACACTGCTCGGCAAGAATTAGTTGGTGTGCTATGCGTTTCCTTGAATCTCTTCTGTTAATATGCAGAGTGTTAAGCGCAGACTCAACATGGACATAGCGTGGTTTGTCTTATGATGTCCTTCTTGCGATCTCGTGTAAGTTTACGTTTTTGCATATGTTACTATCTTGATACTTAAATCTCCCAAAAGTTATGACTATTGCTTTGCAGGCAATCCTTACAAGAAACTCATATTGATCAGGGAGCGAGATTTGATTACGTTCGTTGGGGAAAAGGAGCTGCACCCACCTACTATTTATATGATTTTTACATGTTTAAATAACCCTGGTGAGTTTGTATCTTGAATGTTCGAGTCATGTTATCGCCTTATTGATCCAGGTTGCTAATGTTTTATGTTCCTAGAATTGGTGATTGAAGCTTTACAACAATTGACAAAGTGGATGTTGAGTAAAATAAAATGCACTTTGGTTAAAAAGAAGTTGAAAGCAAAATATATTAATTACCTTTACACCATTAATTAATATTCTAGAGCCTCTTGCTAGTTGCTTCGAGAGAAATTTGGCAGATTAGCCCTTGTTGGCTCTAAATTTATTTAGAGCACACTTCCTTTATTTTTGCATTCAAATAGCACTCTCCCACACGAACCTCATAAACTGCTAAGGAGCCTTCTTCTTGCTCAATAGTTGTTTGTACCAACCTTCAAATCATCAAAATGCAAGTAGAACCTTTGATCTTCCTAATACTCATTTTGGCATTATGAGCTGTCACATACAATTAAAATTGGAAAAAACTATCCAACTGACACAGATAAAAAGTTAATTACCAAGGTAATAAAATCATTCAAAGGTATGGGAATGGTGTTAGTGTAAGGGTTAACTACCATTGTGTTAAAAAAGCGTCATCAAATTAATTAGTTAATGATATACTCCCTCCGTCCAAAAATAGTTGACGTTCTAGCAATTTGTACATAGATTAAGAATGATTAAAACTAGTTAAAAATTACATTGTAAAAGTAGAAATACAATTATTTGGAACTATATCATTGGTTGGTTGCTAATTTCAATAGAAAAAGCAGTCAAAAAGTTCATTGAGAATATAAAAGTACAATTTTCAATGTTAAAGCGTCAACTATTTTGGGACAAAAAAATAGTGCCAAAACGTCAATTATTTTTGGACGAAAGGAGTATTATTGAAAGCTCTAATTATAAGCACCACAAACATCAAAGACAATTTTACGATTTTATTATTTATATGAAATGTTACAGGCTAACAAAGCTCCAACGAACTACTATTTTTTATTGGGAAATTTGGCAGATTAGCACATTTGCAAGCAAATTTAAACATTAAAATCCGAGAATTTTCTTGTATGCTTAGGAGGTCTTGTGAGCATGGTGCTCACTACCATCTGAGCCGTTAAATTAAGAGTTTAAGTGATATTTTAATCTTATGATTGATATTTAATTGAGTATTTTTGTCCTTACATCTTTAAGTGGAAAAACAATAATAGTAGTATTTTGGGTATTAATGATAGAGTAATTAGCAATCAATTGAGATTGGAGAGAGGAAGCTAAATGCAATGATTATTTCAGCTCACCAATGTCGAAAATATGAATTCTAGTATTAATCTCATTTAAAATAAATTGAAGTATAACTTTTTTTCTAATTTTAATTCTTTCATTCAAAAACCAATGAATTTTCTCAGTTTCATGTCATCTAGTAGAAAATGTCTAGAAGTTTAAAGACGTGTCAGTGATCAAGAATATAAATAAATTTTAGATATATTTCTTCAATAATAAGTAATTTTAGTATTAATATCATTTTAGATATATTTGTAGTGACACAATTTACTAATACACACTGGTGTTCCGTTCTTGTTCAATAACACCATTGAATAATATACATTGGTGTTGCATATTTCTTCAATAACACCACATAAAATTTATTTATATATCTTTACTAGTATTAATCTCATTTTAGATATATTTCTTCAATAATAAACAATTCTACTATTAATCTCATTTTAGATATATTTTTAGTGACACCATGTACTAATACACACTGGTGTTCCGTTCTTGTTCAATAACACCACTGAATAATATACATTGGTATTGCATATTTCTTCAATAACATCACATACAATTTATTTATATATCTTTACTATTCATGTTTAAAATGTATTTTGGTATCTCTCATTATCTCTAAACACAAAATTAACTCTAACAGCTTAAGAAATTGTAACATGATTAAAATACCAATTGAATTTGTCTTGACTAGACTTAAAGCAATACCAAACCAAATTATATAAATCAAAATAGAAAATAAATATTTAATTCGAGTACACCAATCAAATTTGTATTGTTTATATGTGTTAAATATTCAAGTTTAAAATTGTGAGTATATTTTGTAAAATTTCATAATTAAGAATCCAGATTTGGGTGTTAATTATTTTAGTTAATAAATGGTAATAAATTTGGAGTGCAATAAATTTGGTGTTACTTTTTCACATTCCATTTTTCTCTTTAACCATTATATCAATCTAAAAGCTATAAATAGGACTAAATGTCGTGATAATTTATATATCACCATAAAAAAAACTTCATTAGCAGAAAATTTCACCGAAAAAAATGAAATCTCGAGTAATATTTGTGATATGTTTGGTAGCCTGTATGCTCAATTCCATTATTGTTGATGCTGATCGACTTCCATTGAGTGTAAACACCAATAATATACGACCAGATGCTACTGTTATTATTCCAGGTAAGTATTTCATCTATCATTTTTTTTTCATTCGTGTAAATATGATTAATTTTGAAAAAGAAAAGAAAAGAAAAACTATCTTGTTGACATGGAGGAAGTAATAAAATAGGTATGGGCCTTCTTAGAAAGATTTGGTTTTAAAAGGGGAATATCAGATTAATTACTTATGTTTAAATTATATTCACGGTCGATCACTTATGTTTCAAATGGTCATAATCGATCACTTATGTTTCACATGTATCTCAATTATTGAGGGGTATTTTAGTTGATCTTTTTTACGTTTTTTACCAATTATAACGACTCCTTGCGTAAATCGTGTATTTACAAGGATAAAAGTGCAACTGACACAAATTATTTCAAACTATCTCAACATTAAGTTTACTTGTAACGACTAACGAGATAGTTAAAACGTCTTTAGTAGATTTTATTTTTGAGAATATTACAAAAGGTATCGAATTAGCTTTGATATTCAAGTAAGGTCTTCTAACATTCTCATTTGTAATAGGAGTATATATTTTTGTTTGTTAACTTCCTTTTTTTGCAGCATGCACGACCAAATGCAAGCATGGATGCTGCAACTGTGTCCTAGAGATGCCCAAGCCAAAATGTCATCTATGTTGTCGTAGTTGAAGGTGTTCTATCACCACCTAAATAAATGTATCCACATTGAATGATTTAATATTTCATAGTATTTTGTTTCCTTTTTACTTAACTCATAATAACAAAACCCAAATTTCTTAATTCTACATCAACGTTACAAATTAACGTATTTATTCATTTAAAATATTAAATATGCATCACTCAAATAGTCAAATTGTAATCAATTTTATATATTGAGATCAAAGTTGTTAATATTTTCAAGCCAAAGATGAAACTGGAATTGAAACTGAGGGCACGTTAAATTTGAAACATTAAGTGTATGTTTGGTAGTCAGGAATTGAATCAAATAAATGGGAATGGAATGAAATTTGATTGAATTATACTTTGTTGAGCTAATTGAATGAATGATCCCAGACAGTGGGATCGGGTTCTAGTTTGATACCGATAGTTGACGAGAGACAGTTTAGTTCCAGATATTACAAAAAAATGTTGCATTTTAGTCCCCCGACCGTTAGTTCCGTTAAATACTTGACGTTTTGACTATTTTTGAGATGAAATTACAATTATCAAATATTTTGGGGTAAGGTGAGTAATTTTGTATCATCTCAACTAGGAATATGACTCATGTCCCACTTTTTTCACTGCATTTTTAAGGATGGGTACAAATCAAATGTATATCGAATTATTTGGATTTGAATTCGACGAATGACTATTCGTATTTGAAGCTCAACGAATTTGAATCGAGCACGAATGTTAAAATCACATTCAATTTAAATTCGAACACGAATTCGAATGATGTCATTTTAAATTTGATATAAACAATGTTTTTTTGAACTAAACAATGTTATTTAAACTATGTAACCAACCCCCATAATGTGCGATAATTACAATTTCATCCCAAAAAATAGTCAAAACATCAAGTATTTAACGGAATCAACTGTTAGGAGACCAAAATGTAACATTTTTTTTAATATTGAGGACTAAATTACAACTCATCAAGTATCAGGGATCAAACTGTAACTCGATCCCCACTATCGGGACTATTCCTACAATTAGCTCACATTTTAATGATATCGTCTACAAACTCCTTAGCATATATAATTGTTTTTCATTATTGTGAATTTCATTTGTTTTTCGCATGTGAAGCATACACCTCATCTAATTGTGGGCAATCGTCATACTAGTACATATACAAATGCTCACAGTTCACGAGATGTGTTTACTTATTTGGTATGTACTTTGAGTTGGTTAACAGATGAATCGCTTAAAATTGTCAAAACATTTTGGAATTTAACATTTCAGGTGTGATGTTAGCAGGGGCAAAACCAGGATAAAAATCAAGGTGGGCCAATTTTGGGGGGAAAGTTAGGGGGGCGAAAATAAATAAAAAATAGTTAAAAGTACCGAAAAATCATTAGAAATGAAGCTAACAAGGCTTGAACCCGTGACCTCTACCTTTTAGAGGAAGGAACTAACCAACTAAGCTACACTTACACTTGGTTTCTTAACATTTTTTATTATATATATCACAAAAATTCAAAAAATCATATATAAAATAAATGATACCGAACAACCTATGAGGGGGGGGGGTTTCAATTGATTGCGAAAAGGGTCTATGGTGGTACATACTTGACTTTTATATCAATGTTAGGGGTACCTCATAGCTAGGCCTGTCAGCAAGCATATCAATTCGAAAAAGCTCGGTCTATTTGACTTGAAAAGATGTGGTTCGAAATTTGGCTCGGGTATCAAATATCAAGCCAAACGTTGGGATTGAGTATATTTTTCAAACCGAGCCAAACCGTTCCATATATGTATTTAATGATAAAACATTATCAATCCACATATATTCCGTTCTTGATTTTTTTTCCAATGGTTACCAAGCCAAACGTGTACTCGAACCTTCAAACTCAAGCCAAACGCCAATCTTTAAGGTTTGACCAAGCCAAACGTGTTCGGCTCGAACTTTCAAAAGCGTTCAAGCCAAACTCAAACCTCCAAATATTCGACTCGATTACAGGCCTACTCATAGCTCTATTGTTGAAGGTAATTAATAAATTAATAATATATATAAATATTAGAATTGGAATCGAATATTTTGTCCAAATTCGGAAATGAACATATTCGAAAGTTTATGAATATAATTAGTAGGCATTGATTTCTGTAGTCGTTTATCACCTTAATAGCAAAATGTTTTGCGAGTGGAATGCGAATTAAATAAATATAAACAACAAACAAAGTGAGATGTATTTTTGATGACAAAAGATATATAAGTGGAATATTTTAATTTAAGACAATGGGATACAGTTTTACGTCCATTAATTTCCCAAAGAAATGAGTTTTGATTTATCTGAGTCTGGTTCAAATATTGAATGTGGGATGGCTTTACTACTACTTCCATGCAAAGCTACTAGAAATGAGGAAACCTATCTCCTCCAACTTTTTCAATCAGATGCCCATTTTTATTATGAATGAGTAAATGCCCATACTATATCGTTTACTTACATTATTTACACCTTCACTCACAGCTAGATTATCTTTCTTCTCTTCCGAATCAGTAATTATCGCCAGAGTTGTATTTTTTTGAACTCTTTTTCATAGCCAGTAGTGCTAAAGTTCTGAGATCGATATAATTTCTGTTTACTTTAGTATCGTATGTTGTTTGGTCTTTCTTAAACCTTTCCATTTCCTTTTTTCGTTTCATTTCAATTGTCCATCTTTCATGGCTGCTATTATACAAGCAATAATTGGAGCTCCAACAACTCTCTCTCAACCAAATTCCACCAAATTTGTTTTCTCTTCTCGCAGATCTCTTCCAGCAGGTTCCTCTATGATTTACCCATTTTGTATTCTTTACATTAAATTAACTATATCCATTTGTTTTCTATAATTTGTGTATAAGTCCCATCTCTCGATTTAAAGATGAATTATTTATGTGTTCATGTGTATTATATCATTAATGATTTCATAGGGTTGTTTTGTTTTCTAATCTTGTTTGGTACATATAATAAAAATATGATCTTTATGTAGTAGTTTACAAACCAATGTGGCTGGTTTATGTTGCTGAATTAAAATTGTGCCCAGATTCACTATCTCTTTTAATTGGGTTTTAATGATTTTATGTACTGTGACTCTTGGATGGGATGTAATATATCAAAAAAAAAAAGATGTGTGGATCTAGTGTGCTGATCTGTTATACACACACCCAAATAATGGGTTACTGTAGCGTAAAATGATAATTATGCCCCCCTTATTTGAAAGTGTAGTAAATGAGAAAATTAAATGGGGGGATAAAATGGTCATTTAGTGCAATAGTAATCCACTATTTGGGTGTGTATAGTGGATCCCTCTAGTGTGGCATGCGATACATTATTAATAAGTTTTCCTTTTTTTACAAGTAAAATATAAATTTCTTAACAAATCTTAACTAAACAGGTATGATGAAATGTGTCGTGTTATTAGTTGTATGTTCGTTCATTTCAATTTCATACGCGAAAAATATCAGCAACAATGTTCGTGCTGTTAATCTGGGAGGCTGGCTAGTGACTGAAGGTTGGATCACGCCATCTCTTTTTGATGGCATCCCCAATAAAGATTTCTTGGTGAGTTTGGTTTATTTTTAGAATGGCACAAGACTTCAACTATATAACTGTTCGACTATCTAATAATGTTTTCATTTCTGAACAATTATTTTCAGGATGGGACTCAACTACAATTCAAATCATCAGTTGGGAAGTATCTGAGTGCTGAATCAGGAGGAGGAAAGTTTGTTGTTGCCAATAGAACATCTAACTCAACATGGGAAACATTCACTGTAAGTATATATATTCAATTACTCATATGATTCACATAATCATTTTTTTGTTTTTGTATAGTTACTGAGCTTAATTTTTTCATATTTATTATATGTAGTTATGGAGGTTGAGAGAGAACGTTTTCTATTTGAGGGTCTTCAAGAAACAGTTTATGGGAATGGATTCAGATGGAGTTATTGTAGCTAGTGAGAACAAGCCTTCTTTACCTCAAGAATTTCAGATCGAGAGGAACCCTGATGACCCGACCCGTGTTCGAATCATGGCATCTAATGGTCGTTATATACAGGTTATTTTTTTTAAATACTTTTCACGTAACTCGATGAATTATTACACAAGAGTTGCATAGCATGAATAACATGATATATATAAATACTATAAGAAAAATGATAAAGGTTTAGAGGGTGAACAACCTACGGTTTAAAAGAATATCTATGGTTCTTGAAGAAGTGATTAATGACGGGGGTGCTCGACACAGTACTAGTAGTTTCTTTAACAATTATGAACTTTTTCATATGGCAACTAAATAACTTCCGACTTATGTTATGTATCTGAAATTCACTTGAACAATCTAAAGTATTTTCCATCTTTGTGATTATGATAAATGGATAAGTACTGTAAATTTGACAAAGTTCCAACAGTTCATGAACCATCGTTGTTTTTCACAAACAATTTTTACTACAGCTGTTAACCACTCCAATACTTGAAATATATGTGCAAGTAAACAATCTCAAAGTAGAGAGCAATTCTTGAAACAGAGACCTTTTGGAATTTGGCCTTACTAAGCTAATAACGTGTAGTTGTAGTTTCTTTAACAATTATGAACTTTTTCCTCAAAATACTATAGGAAACATGATAAAGATTTAGGAGGGTGAACAACATATCGTGTAAAAGAAAATCTATGGTTCTTGAAAAAGTGATCAATGATGGGTGCTCGACGCCCTATTTGTAGTTTCTTTAACAATTATGGACTTTTTCCTGTGGCAACAAAAAAAACTTACAACTAATGTTACGTATCCGAAATTCACTTAAACAATCTAAAGTATCTGAAATTCACTTGAACAATCTAAAGTATTGTCCATCTGAATACTAATGTTTTTCACAAACCATTTTTACTATAGCAGTTAACCACTACAACACTACATATATGTGCAAGTAAACAATCTAAAAGTAGGCAGAGCTTTTCTTGAAATAGAGACTTTTTGGCCTTAATGTGTGTGTGGAGGGGCCGGGTGTCGATGGCCTCCTAGTGCCACCATTGTCAATTATTTCTTGGGCAGGAACTGAGGCTAGTATCAGATTATATGGTCCGATGACATGTCATTCTTACTCTTATTGCATCATAAATACATGAAATGAAATAGATTACATCTTTTTATTACATGCAGGTAAAATCAGAAGAGCTTATCACTGCTGATTTCATGGGGAATGTTGGATGGGCTGATGATGATCCTTCTGTCTTCAGAATGAGTATTGTCCGTACCTTGCGAGGAGAATTTCAAGTCACTAATGGATATGGACCAGCGAAAGCACCACACGTTATGAGGGTAAGTGTGGAAGTATGTCTAAATCAGTATGTTCTTTTTGTCAAAATTGATGTCCCATGGGTATTACTCGCAATCAGATTGAAGTCCTTGTAGATGCAATCACCAAAATTATGTCACATGTTGATGGCTAGTTTTAATAATCTATTATATATTGTTTCCCACAGGAACATTGGAACACATTTATTGTAGAAAATGACTTCAAATTCCTATCAAGAAATGGACTGAATGCTGTGAGAATAGCTGTTGGTTGGTGGATAGCTAGTGATCCATCACCCCCAGAGCCTTATGTTAGTGGGTCCTTGCATATCTTAGACAAAGCCTTCTTGTGGGCAAGGTACGCAACTATGAACTCCCAAGACGAAACATACATAATGTTATTTATCTCCTTAAGATGAATGAATATAAAACGATCTATAGTACATAGACTTCCACACAATCATATATGTTGTAGTTTATATGGACTTGATTTGCTTGTCACTTTTTATGATGCCTTATGCTTTGAATATTTTTAACTGATTGATGATTTTAAATGTTATATTGATATCTTTGGAATAGGATATATGGTCTTAAAGTGATAGTTACTCTACATGCCGCACCTGGATCGCAAAATCATTGGGAGCATAGCTCCACCAGAGATGGTTCTCTAGAATGGGGAAAAAGTGATGAGAGCATCCAACAAAGTATTTCAGTCATCGAATTCTTAACAGCTAGGTATGTTATGTACATTTGTTTTTCAGTTTCGCATGACGTAGATATGTTTTGTCTATTAAACATTCCAACATCTAAATAAACATTGTGGCAGCAACAACACAAAGAATGTAACTATAATGTTTTTGGCAAGTATGAGTATCCTGGACCTCACTTAATGGAATAATGATACTAACTATTTTCCTCCATTTTGATGACAGATATGCAAGGAATCCAAATCTGTACGCGATTGAGTTGTTGAATGAACCAATAGCTCCTGGGGTAGATCTTGAAACGTTGAAGAAGTACTATGAAGCTGGGTACAATGTTGTCCGGAAACATTCTCAAACAGCTAAAGTTGTGATGTGTAATCGACTGCCTCAGGGAATTGTACTAGATGAGAGTGAGCTCATCTCCTTTGCTAGTGGACTCAAAGGATCAGTAATTGATGTCCATTATTACACTGGCGGATCCCCCCATAATACTGTTGCCGAAATTATCGACATTGTCAAGACAACGATGGCAACTCGATTGAGTAAACTCATCACACCGGATGGACCTCTTATTTTTGTTGGTAATTAATCTTCCATCTCAAACTCAAATTTATAGATTTAGTTTTCTATGACTAATTATTACTATTGATACTAGGGGAATGGACGGGTGACTGGGATGTGAAAAATGCATCCAAGGCAGATTTCATAAAGTTTACCAAAGTGCAACAAGAGGTCTATGGAAAGGCAACACTTGGATGGGGCTACTGGACATATAAAACTCCCACTGTCCATTGGAGCTTAAAGTGGATGATTACACATGGGTACATGAAGATTGCTTAAATGTCTTAATGTTATTAATAAATGATATTTTACTCGACTCATTGAATGTTAAATATCATTAGAGATACTGTCATTTCTCTTGAAATCTATTAGCTTGTCTATTTCCATTGATCCGTGCACATCTCTTCAATTCCATATTTTGCCCTGCAAAAGAAATTGCAGTGAAGATAATAGTTGACACACACGAAATGAACTTAATACAGATGAATGACGCCCCAAGGCGTGTTAGAATGCATCTTTACGAAAAACAGAGGCATCTTTCATGCATTGAAATTGTTCTCCTATAAAACAACCGATTAAATAACGTAAGTACAAGATCCTTTGCTTTCGAGTACTGATGTGCCACGGCTAGTGCCCAAGTTGTAAGCTATACAACCTAATAGATATAAAGATGAACAAAATGAGATGACTCAGAATCTTGTAATGAACAATAGGTTGTGAAGTATAGAAGAAAAATTGAAGGACCACTGTTGGTTCACAAACTATATTCAAGTGTCAGTCATTTTCCTTTGAGAGTTGAGACCAAGGAAACAAACAGGAAACAACTCGCAGCATCGAACTCACAAAGGGCGCGATTAATAAGCTATAACACTTCTCGTAAAAAGCTCTAAAGCGCAACGAAATGGCCATCTGCTAGATCCATATATATGATGGATGTAATCTAGGGTGGGATTAAAAGAAATCCTGAATAAAACTACACAAGGTATCATCAAGCTATTCATCTACTTTTTCAAATAAAATAGAAGACTTATGAGCTACTACTAATGATAGCTGAGCATTGAATTCAATAGAATTAGAGCTAGGTGGGCTTGATCCCTTGATCTTCAAGATGAATAGAATTGAGGCTAACCATTGTACCAAACTAATAATTTGTTAGTCTTTGTACTATTATTAGTAAGATAGTTATAATTAATCATCTTGAATGCCCATTCTATGTAATTTAAATTTGAATTTTGCCATCTCTCTTTATGATTGAATTATGACTTAAAAATACATTAAAAAAAAATTTAACTACAACATCGTAAGGATTTTATATATAAACATAAATATATTTTCTATCATGACTCATTCATTGTTAATGTGAAAACTATTAAAATTTCGATCTCCAAACCTCGAAGATGGGTGTTTTAGCTTCTCTTAATATATTTATGTTTATATATAATACTTAACGTAAGACTAACAAATTGTTCTCCAAATATATTTAAAGTTTCGTCATTTAGAATGAACGGGTCATCATATAAAATATATTTATGTTAATATATAAAATCCTTACGATGTTGTAGTTAAATTTTTTTAATGTATTGTTAAGTCATAATTCAATCATAAAGATAGATGGGAAAGTTCAAATTTTAATTACATAGAATGGACATTCAAGATGATTAATTATAAGTATCTTACTAATAATAGTACAAAGACTAACAAATTGTTAGCTTAGTACAATGGTTAGCCTCAATTATATTCATCTTGAAGGTCAAGGGATCAAGCTCGAACGGCCCCACGCTGGAGTCTTTGTTTTTTGATGCATGCACATTAATATACTATTTACAAAGTCACACTCCAATTGGACCCAGCTCGAACGGCGCCACACTGGAGTCTAACGTGGGCACGTTGGTTAGGAGGTCTGAGGGGCCTCGAACCAGGCCCGGGCCTAATACCTACCGAATTTCAGTTGGACTCGAACCGGGCCTGGGGCCTAGGGGTGAAGCTCCTATATGTCCCACTAGTTAATGGGTCAGGGGCCGTTCGTGGGCCTCATGGACCCGAACCGGGCTCGAAACGGACTAATGGGCCGGGGCCTCGCACCGTCCGCGTGGCCCCGGTCCGTTTGACACCCCTAGTTACCACCGTATCAATTTGACATGTTTTAGTCCAACGAACTTACTACCTATTACAATATTTTGTCGTTTTGCAAGTGTATCTAACTTATAGTACCATTTTTTTTATTTTCAGTATTCTCAAAATCATTGATACCAATATTTTACGAATCATAGAATTTCTCAGGTTCAATATGGATGGTATGACTAGTTATATAACAACTTCGACAAATACGTCACTTTATGAGTTTAATTATTAATGTATCGTTGGGATATGTTTTAATTACCTTTTTTGTATAGATATATGTTCAGATATTTGATTTAATGAATGTTAGAGAGTAAATTCTTTAAGTGCTAACTTATATTAAAGGTTAACGAGGTTTTGGCCCCATTTCCTAGTTCATTCGCTACTCCCGAAATTTTAGGACTGACCTTGCTAATGATGTGAAATAGGGAGTATCTTAAATTCCGGAACCTATTCTTATGGTTCCGTAATAAAATTACAACATCAAAAATGAGATATTTGTGAGTTAATCGAATAGCCTAGTGCAAAAATAGACTAGTGCAAAAGGCTCTTACTCACCTCATCTCTAATTTACAAAAAAAAAAAAAAAAGAAGATGAGATCTTTTAAAAAATTGAATACAAATATAAATAATATATAATATAGAAACTTAAACTAACCAAAGATAATCTATATTCAATAGTTGTTGAGATTAATTTTTACGGAACGATAACAAACCTGTTCTAATTGTTATACTCCCTCCGTCCCTAAAAGATTGTCACATTTTGACTTTTGTGATCAAACCTAACAAAATTTGATTATGACTTCTCATTAAACGATAAGAAATAATATAGTCTTGTAAGACCTTGTTAGATTCGTCTCAATATATATTTTTGAAATATCAACTTTTTATAATTTTTTTTACATGTAGAGCAATAGATATTTACGTTTTAAATCGTGTTTTGTTGACTACCAAAAGTCAAATGTGACAATCTTTTAGGGACGGAGGGAGTATTTATTAAGAATCTATAATAGAAATTCGATTATATTATAAAAATCTAAAATAATGTCAAACCAAATACATATATACTATATATAATATCTAAGGATAAAATATGCCGTAGTCTCTCATTTTTATTCTTAATTAATTTATTTTAGTTGGTGGTTTATCGTTTTTCGCTCTATTAATTTATTTTTGGTTGGTACTTACCTAAATAAAATTTCATGATAAAAATGTCCTTAATTATAGGATATAAATGTCCTTAACAGGGGCGGAGCCCTTCTTGTTCGTGCCCATTTAGTCGAAAAGGCCCTTTTTTGAAGAAAAAAAAATTATATATATAAAGGAAAAAGTATTGTAAAAAATTAGCATTTAAATTTATATTTGAATGAACAATAACTTTAAAATTATGCCTATTTTGAACAGATAATTTGAAACACCTAGATCCGATACCGGGCCTTAATTATAAGATATAAGTGTAAATTGTTTTTATATCTCATTTTTGAACTTTTTAGAAAAAATATATGGATTAAATTCATTTAACTAATGTAAATCATTGATGAAAATTTTATTGTGTTCCATTTTTTATTTCTTAATAAATGAGTATTAATCAAAAAAGATATTAATGCACATCCATATTTAGAAAAATATTTATAGTACAATCTAAAAGCCAGGGACAAATATAGTAGTAACAAATTTAGAAGAATATTTTTCTCTCTCTCATTATTTTAAATACTCATAACCATCACATCAATATCAAAGTTATAAATAGGACTAAATGTTGTGATAATTTATATATCACCAATTAAGAAATACTTTATTAGCAGAAAATTTCAGGGAAAAAAAATGAATTCTCGAGTAGTATTTATGATATGTTTTGTAGCCTGTATGCTTAATTCCACCACTATCGTTGATGCTGATCGACTTCCATTGAACTTAAACACCAATAATCTCAATATACGATCAGATGTTCTTCCTCTTACGTAATTCATCAATACTTTTTTTTCATATGTATAAATAAGCATGATTTGTCTTCACAATTTGTTATTTTCTATCCTTGGACAAAACTAACCTTAAGAAATCTTGTTTTTCATTTATAAGAAATTGTTTATATATATGGTCAAATATAAGTTATTTTACCCATTCTCCACATGCATATTACTTTCACTAGTGCCGCAAACGAGCCAGGTAATTACTCGATATTAACATGCCGAGACCAAACCACATACTCTAACCAGTCCGGATACCCAGCCCGGGAAATCTGGCTGGTTATCAGGCTCGTTTTAACAGGTAATTTTACCCAGCTGGTATACTTTTAAATTTTAACGGGTAATTTTTACTTGACTGAAAAAATATATAAATATGTAAAATACAATATAAAGAAATAATATTATAAATATATAATATTTATATCATCACATCATAAAATAAAAATATATAAAATCAAATATAAATATATATGTATAATATTTATATATAATACTTATGTATTTATATATATTTAGTTACTAATTTAAAAAATAAACGAGCGAGTAATATATACTTACATAATATATTTACACAAATTATATACTCCTATTTATTAGGATTAGGTGCAATTTGCACTGTTACACATATCTAAGATAGATGGTTCAAACCTCTTTAGTAGGTTTAAGAATAAGTTTTTTGAGAATATTTTAGAATCGAGTATTTGAATGAAGAAACTCAAGATTCCATGAACAAAGCTTCAATTGATTAACAAAGAAATTGGATTCAAAAAGAAAGAAGAAGAAATGGGAACTGATTAATTTTGGATAATAATAATAATGATGAAAATGTTTTCAGATACACATGGGTACATATATATACACCCACAACCAATAAAAGAGTGCCAGCTATTAAATGAAATGACTCAGCCAAAAAAGGTGGCTAACTAACCAACTAACCCTAACTAACAGAAATCAAATCGATTTGGGCAAAATCCCCAACGGTAACATTTTATTAAACATCCCGACAATCTTCAATCTTCATCTCTTAACAATAATCCAACATTCGAACACTCGTCTTCAAACTCTTCTGAAACAGCTAATAAACAACACAATCTTTCATCCCCCCCTCAAGATGGACTGAGGGAGACAAAGTTCATCTTGCCTAAAAGATCACTCAAAACCGGGGCTGATAAAGACTTAGTAAACAAGTCTGCCAACTGAAGATGAGAATTGACATGGTAAGGCTGAATGAAACCTTCCTTGTAATGCTGTCGAATGAAATGACAGTCTAATTCTATATGTTTTGTTCTTTCGTGAAAAACATAGTTTTGGATAATATAGATTGCAGATTTATTATCGCACCATAAATCAATTGGGGTAATGGTAAATGCAAATTCCTGTAAATATAACTAAGCCATTTAAGCTCACTCACAGTATTAGCAGCACTCCTGTACTCTGATTATGCAGAGGATCTAGCCACTGTCTTCTGTTTCCTAGATTTCCAAGCAATAAGAGAGCTTCCCATGAGAACACAAAAGTCTGTGATTGACCTCCTAGTTAGACTGCACTTAGCCCAATCTATATCACAGTAGGCTGTGAGGCTCAAACCATTGTTCTTAGAATAAAACAGACCTTGCTGAAGATTGCCTTTCAAATACTTAACTACATGAATTGCTCCTTGCCATTGATTGTCTGTAGGAGCTTGCATAAACTGACTCAGGGTATTCACTGAGTATGTTATGTCAGGTCTAGTGAAATTTAGGTAGATCAACCTGCCCACCAGCCTTCTGTAAGAAGTTGGCTCATTAAACAATCCTGAATTCTCATCATTTGGATTCCAGCCACTGCTAAAAGGTGTAAACACAACCTTAGCCTCTGTCAGATTCAGGTCTTCTAAGATATCTCTTATATACTTCTGTTGTGTAAGATACATGCCATCACTGCCTCTTGCTATTTCAATTTCAAGGAAATACTTGGCAACCCCTAGATCTTTGATAGTGAATTTAGCATCCAACATATGTTTAATCCTGTCTATTTCTTGTTGTGAATTGCCAGCCAATAGAATATCATCCACATACACTATCAACACCATAAAACAGTCTAATGTATCCAAGATAAATAGACAATTATCATGTGCTGATTGGGAAAAGCCATGATCTAAAATGATAGATGTGAATTCAATATTCCACTGTCTACTGGCCTGCTTCAACCCATATAAACTCCTTACTAGCTTGCACACTTGACCATCTTTTGCCTTAGTATAGCCCTGAGGGGGCACCATATAAATCAGCTTATCTATAAATTCATGTAGGAATGTATTATTAATGTCAATTTGATGAAGATGCCAATTGTTTGTTGCTGATAATGCCAAAACAAGCCTCACAGTAACAGTCTTGGCCACTGGACTGAAGCTGTCATAATAGTCTACTCCCTCCAATTGGTTGTAACCTTTTGCAACCAACCTTGCCTTGCATTTGTCCACCTCTCCTGTAGGTTTACACTTAACTTTGTAAACCCACTTGCAGCCTATTGGTTTCTGTCCCTTTGGCAATGCAACAATCTCCCAAGTGCTATTATCTTCTAGAGCATGTAACTCTACTTGCATAGCTTCTTGCCATTATTTTAATTGGCATGCCTCATTATAACTATGTGGCTCCTGTATCCTGTTCAAGTTAGCCATAAAAACAAGGTGTGCATGTGTATAGATAGGTGTGTGCTCATTAAACAGTATTAACATTACAATCATGCATCCATTGTGGCTGTTTCCTTATCCTACCAGTATGTGTCTGATCACAGGCTTTACTAGGTGTATCTACACACAAATCCTCAGTGCCAATCTCACTGGAATCTGCCTGATCAATGCCCTCATTAATGTGTACCTGATCTATTTCACTATCTAGAATAGTACTAGGTGGTGTATTACTGGTGACAATAGGAGTGATCTGCTGGTGATGATCCTGATTTCCTAAGGAATGCAGCTGTTCAGCATCATGATCAGTGTTCCCACTCATGTGTTGCAGTTCAGGATCAAAAGGAAAAATGGTTCTAGCTGATGGAACATGGATCACTTTCTCAACACTAAGGTCAGACATTAACTCATGATTCTTATATGGGAAAAACTCCTCATGGAAAACAATGTCTCTAGAATATTCAATGACATGTGACTTTAGGTTGTAAACTTTGTAGGCTTTCTTACCTAATGGATATCCTAAGTATACTGCAGGATAGGCCCTAGTGTCAAACTTAGTCTTGTGTGTTGTTATATTCCCTATAAAACATAAACAACCAAAGCTCTTCATATGCTCAATTACAGGAACCTTGTTATGCAATATCTCATAAGGGCATTTCAGGCTTAATAGGTAAGATGGAAGCCTGTTAATAGTATAGACAGAAGTGAGCACATATTCTCCCCAGAATTCCTGTGGAAATCCAAATTGGAACATCAATGCTCTTGCAATTTGCAAGATATGTTGATGCTTCCTTTCCACTGTTCCATTCTGATGTGGACTATATACACAGGAAGTTTTATGTTCTATGCCTAAATCAGATAGGAAGTTTCTCAATTGATGATTAATGAATTCTGTCCCATTGTCTGACCTTATCTGTTTTATAGCTTTCCCATGTTAATTCTTAACTAAGGAGATAAAGTGTTTTAGGACAAGAACAGTGTCTGTTTTTCATTCAACAGATAGGCCCAAGTGTTTCTGCTATAATCTTCTACAAGAGCCAGAAAATACCTGGATCCACTATGTGTAGCAATCCTATATGACCCCCAAAGGTCAATATGTAACAACTCAAATAATTCTTCTGTTACAGTAGTGCTTAAGGTAAATGGCAATCTTTGTTGCTTAGCCATAGGACAAATGAGACAAGGGGTGCTTCTATCCTTAGGCAAATCAGTTAACATACTAATGTGTCTTATCACTGTATTAGGGGCATGTGATTTAAAACTAGTGAAGAGTTTAGGAAGACCTGTCATATGATTTGAAGCCCCACTGTCCACTATCCATTCTATTTGATTGCTCTTATCATGATTAAGACATGGAGAGATAGTACCTGCAAATTCTGAGTATTCTTTCCTTGGCTTATTTGTTTCATCTCCCTGATTCAGCCTCAATCTCCCAAGCTCCTTGTGGACATCATTGTTGACTAGATCCTGCATATTTCCATCATAACGGTTATGTTCTCCCATATTCAATGGTGTGTCTTGTGTATTGGCATCTTGATAGATTGCATTATTTGCTCTAAATCTACCTCTACCAATCCCCCTTTGTGATGATCTTTGTCCTGGCCATCCAATGAGTTTGTACCAACCTGATTTTACATGTCCCAGCCTACCACAATGATCACATTTCATGAGAGGCCTATCACCTTTACCAGATCTACCTCCACCTCTGTATCCAGTGTTTTGAAATCTTGATTGACTATTTACATAGCCATAATTTCTTGAATTGCTGCTTGGACTATTCTGGTTAACATCTGTGGTAGATTTCACTTGCATTGCATTCTGAGTCCCAAGAAATGTGATATTGCTCATTGATTTGTCATCTTGAACTTGTCCCAACCATCCAACTGCTTTAGTAAGTGTAGGCATTGGATCTTTTATCAACATTTGATGTCTGATGTGATCATATTCCTCATTTAGTCCCATGAGGAATTGCATCAGTTTATCTTCATCATTTTCTACATAACCAAGCCTAACATTGCCTAGCTCATCCCATAAAGCATTCAGCCTATTGAAATACACATGAATGGAATCTGTATCCTGTTTAGCAAAGCATATGCTCGTTTTTAAATCAAAAATCTGTGAACCATTTGTTTTACCAAATCTCTCAGCTGCCTGGTCCTATATTTGCTTAACATTCGTTGCATAGATGAATCCTTGTATGAGATGTGGGGAGATAGCATTCAGCAGCCAAGAAATTAGAGTGGCATCCACCTTTTTCCATTGTGCATATTTGGGATCATCTTCAAGAGTCATGAGGATAGTTCCATTGAGAAAGTTATATTTATCTCTTGATTGTAATGCTATCGTCATGGATCTTTTTTATGTATGATAGTTCTTTTCTGTTAGAGGGTCTCTGACCAGTATAAGACTTGGATGATCTGATCCATGGAGATAGTAAGGATCATTAGGTCCATTTCCATCACTACTGCCCTCAGATCCTGCCATCATCCAGCTCCTGAATTCTTGGAGAGTAAGTTTGGGTTGATCTTCAGGATCGTTCGGATCTTGGGGACCTTTTGTCATGGTTCTTGATTTTGTAGCTTTGCAGAATAAATGGAAGAAAAGAAAGTAGATTAACTATTGGATCGAAAAGGAATCAGCTATTTAACGCTCTGATACCATTTTAGAATCGAATATTCGAATGAAGAAACCCAAGATTCCATGAACAAAGCTTCAATTGATTAACAAAGAAACTGTATTCAAAAAGAAAGAAGAAGAAATGGAAACTGATCGATTTTGGATAATAATAATAATGATGAATATGTTTTCAGATACACATGGGTACATATATATATATATATATATACCCACAACCAATAAAAGAGTGTCAGCTATTAAATGAAATGACTCAGCCAAAAAAGGTGGCTAACTAACCAACTAACCCTAACTAACAGAAATCAAATCGATTTGGGCAAAATCCCCAACGGTAAAATTTTATTAAACATCCCGACAATCTTCAATCTTCATCTCTTAACAATAATCCGACATTCGAACACTCCTCTTCAAACACTTCTGAAACAGCTGATAAACAACACAATCTTTCAGAATATGACAAATTATTATCGAATTCGTCGGCCTCTTATTATCTTTTATATTGAAGTAAGGTCTTCAAACATTCTCTCATTTTCTAATAAGTTTTTGTTGTTAACTTCAATTCTTGCAACATGCTTTGGCGAATGGTCAAAATATGGTTGTTGCGACTGTGTCCTAACTCCTAAGCCAGCTTGTAGGAGTTGTTGTTTGTCAATGCCACCACCATAATAAATGTATTCACATTGAATGAATAAAGTATTTTAATATACCAAAAAAAAAGAGACAGTATTTCATATATTTTGTTTCTCTTTTACTTAACTGATTCTAACAAAAGGCTAATTCGTTAATTGTACATTAATCATCATTACAAAAAGTGTTGGGTAAAATACCGACTAAAATACGTAACCGTAAATTAACCTCAATAGAGTAGGCTAAAAACAACACTCCGACATGTTTCAGCTTGATATATATCTAGTATGTTTTTCTGTCTTTATTTCATTAAGGATAAAATAGTCATTTTGCATAAAAAATGTTATTTTCCAATAAAAAAAGAAACCATGATAGATATTTTGTTTCTCCCTCAAACAGTGGTATTCTTCAAAATTTCTCCATCAATATCATAGCTATAAATAGGATTAAATGTCATGATGATTTATATATCACCATAAAAGTACTTCATTAACATAAAATTTCATCGGAAAAAAATGAATTCTCGAGTAATATTTGTGATATGTTTGGTGGCCTCTATGCTCAACTCCATTATCGTTGATGCTGATCGACTTCCGTTGAGTGTAAATACCAATAATCTCTATATACCAGCACATCGATCAAATGGTAGTAGTATTTTTGGTACGTAATTCATCAATTTTCTCTTTTCATATGTATAAAATGGTCTTTCTTCACAATATTATTTCCTATCCTTGGACAAAACTAATAACCTTATGGAATATTTTTATTATTTATAAAAATTCGTTTTATATATTATCAAATATAAGTTATTTGACCCATTATATCGCTCTATCTTCACCTTAATTACTCTACTCAAGTTATCAAACCGTATTTGAGTTAATCGAATAGCCTAGTGGTTAAGTCTCTTGCTAGAGACCAAAAGGTCCTGAATTCGAAACTCACCTCATCGTTAATTTACAACAAAAAAAAAGTTATCAAAACCGTATTAGGAATGCAATTTATTAAGGAATATTATTATACCTTCATCCTAATAAAAGGGTAATTATCTAGAATCTGTAAACGTTATTACAAATTACAAACCTTAATCTACAGCGAATCGCGTGGGGGAGACGCGTTTCGTCTAACCCCCACGAGCGTGAATCTCGCTCCTCCCTCAACCGCCCCCCCTCTCCTTCTTTTTGCCGCCTCTTTCACTACAACTTTCTGCTTTCTTCTACTCCCCATCACCTCAGCTCCAGCCCCAACCTCCATTAGTCTCTAGGTATGTCGGAAGTACCAATATCAAATACTTCATCCGCGAACATCACCAACACATATTCACGTCGCCAGCTCCGCTTCCGTCCGTCGACCGCCCTCCATCTCTATTAATCTTCGGGTATCTCTCTCCTTCTCTAATTCTTCTTTTTATTTATTTTTAATTGTTTTGGGTGTTTTGTATATCATTATTTTAGGGTAAGTTTGTTGAATTAATCGGATGTCAAATGTTCCCAACCACACTTAATCATTTTTTGCGTAATCATCGGAGGGCATTTTTTGATTGATTTTAATTTTTAGAAACTATTTATGGCTGTCATTTTTGCACATTAATCAGGATAAGAGTATGGTGAAGTACTCTAGCAACTGGAAAAGGTATGGAGATTTTCATCATCTTGTTTGTACTTTTTGCTGCATGTCTGTTTGATAAAGGGATCAAAATACTTCAATGAGAGTTAATGGGGCTGAATGGTAGTTGAATCATTACTTGATATTGCTCTATAAAAGCTTAGTAGTCATTATGTTGTATATATATTCCAGATAGCGTATATATGATTCTGACAAATGAGCCATTTCATTGATTGTGCAATGTGTTAGGCTGGATTATTGCATTGTTGGCTAAGGATTATAATGCAAATAGTCAAGTCTCATGAATGATCATTGTGTATGATGGAAACTCTTCAAGATGCTTAGCCTTAGGACTTGATCGTGTTCTCTTTTTTGGATAATGTCGCCAAGTTATCTATCTAATCCTCATATATAGAAAGGTATACATCTATAAATCCGTAATTCTAAACGTTTCCGGTCTGGAAGAAGTTGCACTGTTGGAAAATATTGAAGGAGACTCCAGAAAGTTTTTGATATCGAAGATGTGGGAAGTAAGATTTAAGTTTTGTTACTTCTATCTATGCCTTCATCACTTTCAAAGGGTTATGTGGGAGAATATATTCCCGTTAGCTTTTCTAACCAAATTTCCTGGATTATACCTGCTCTAGATAAAAAGAAGGCAATTGTGGCATGGCCACAAGTATGTACACTTTGTCGGGAATGCATTCGAGGAGTTGGCTGGGACAAGAAAGTCTCAATCAGACGTGTAAAAGACCATTTCCTCTGTAAGTGAAGCACAATCGAATCCATTATTCTAAGAAAAGATACAAGCACAATACATAGATAGCTAAGATCATCACTGGTTTGAGCGATTAGTTAGCATCATGTGTTATACTCTTATTTGGTTTTATTACACTCTTGTTGTACATCATGCTAAATGCCTCTTAAGAGGCTCCCTCCTTCCTAAGCGAGCTCTTGCGATCTTGTTATACATGTCTTAATGCCTCTATAACATTGGATTTTATGGCAATAATTTTGAGAAAAAGTGGGGGGGATATTTTGATCAATCAAAATAATTCTATTTCTGTTGGATCATTTTCTCTATCTGTAAGTCATAATTGATGTTATTATTTTAAAATGACCCTTCCATTATAGTTGATATTATATTTCATTATTACATTCGGTTGGTTATATGTCCATATCTTCATGTTGTAAATATTCATTGAGGTGTATGTTGAAGTTGCACGAAATCTTGCTACCAAGATTAATGATGATGAAACTGCCAATGCTGCCGGTAAGGTTAAAGAACGTATGACTAATGCATTTGCATTGTACATTCTCCAGACTAAATTGATTAAATGTATGCAATTATGTGTTCATCGCTCTACCATTTTTAATGTTATATGACAGACAACTTCTTCTCAAGAAAACAAAGTTGAAAGTGATGCCCACCCTCGTATCCACACTAGGGTTCAAAGTAGAAGGCGGCGGCATCAGGGGAGAAGCTTTACTCCTGCCCGTCATGCTTGGGTGGTGAAAGAAACAGTCCGTATGTAGCCTCCAGTTGTTGCCGCAAGGGTGGACAATCGATGACAACAGGTTTCATCGTAGCTGCCTTGTGTCGAGATTGCTGGCCTGCTTTGAAATTAGTCAACAACTCGCCTTCACCAGATTCGAAGACAGTTCCTAACCATCCAAAAGAATTGGATGTTGCTATTTGTGTGCTGATTACAACGCAGGTTTCAAACAGGTTTGCTCCACTGTCGCAGGTTGCTCAGGTTTTCCATAGGTCTGGTTCTTAGCTGAAAGAGGATGCTAAGGATGGTGATCATGATTCAGATCTGCAGCAGATTCATGAGCTTCCAAAGTATACTTAGAAAACAAGTTCTAACGCAGTCCATGTGCAAGTTTCGAACACGTCTGTTTTGCAGTCGAGATGTTGCTCAGGCCTCAAACAGGTTTGGTTCTCTGCAGAAAAAGGATGGAACGTATAGTTTTATCATAATCATTTGTTATTTCCGATTTCAATTTTGTTTTCCAATTTCGACTACAATCGCGATTTCCATTTAAGCATAGTTTTATTTATGGTCCCATGTCTTGAAGTTTGGTAATTGCTATTGGAATCTTCTTATTACACTGATAGCATGCGTTTTGGCTTTATAATGGTATCACATAGAAAATATTGTAGTGTTTTGGTTTATGTATGTATAAGTATTTTGTGGGAAGGAATGGCAGGGTTTTATGCTAGCTAGCCTAATAGATGTTGAACTATTAGAGCAGCTCCAACGTTGAATTAATGAAAGTAAAACAGAGATGGGTTTAGTTCAATAACTATATACTTGGATGTAGAGTCCATGGTAGCAAAAAGAGTTTTTTCTTAAAAATTAGGCTTCTTGTGTATTGTGAGGTAGTGGATAGTGATTGCACTTTACACTTGGATCAATTCGAAAATATCGTCCCTGTTGTCGTGGGGTATGGTTGTGTACTATTCGAACCCCCTTGGGGCTTGTTAGAAATATAAAGGTTTCGGAAAACTTTTCTGTAGAAGAAATGTCTCGAGGATATGATATACTTCAAAATGATATAAATAGGTATTATGCTCAAGAGGAAGAACTTATTTGAAGCAACCTCGTCAACTTTTCTTTAGCTGATTAGGCTGTTCAATTCAACGTTCATCAACATGCTGATTTCTTACATTCAAACACTTCATATTTAATAAGGAGTGTTCATGTTTAGTCACATTTATTCACTAATATCTTGTTTTCACTTCTTTACAGGTCCGAAGGAGCTTATAATTTCTTTTCTAATGACAAGTAGTGGTGCCTAGGGACAGTAAGTTAGAAAAAGTGAGATTATTTTATCATATTTCACCTATATCTTTGTAGAGAGTCGAGCATATTTGATATAATGGTGTTGAAGGTCTCCACACAAAATTGATTGAACTTGTGTAGGACAAGGAGTGTCTTGTCTGCGATCTTACTGTTCTTCTCCAGCTGGATACATCATTGACATTGAAAAAGGTTAAACTCTCAGACTTTCATACATTGTCTAAAGCTTACTTTTAACATATATGCCCGAGACGAGGGAAGAAGGTAACAACAATTAAATTGAAGATAAAGATAAAATATATGATTCAGAAAATTAAGGCAAATTCGTGATTGGTCATATTTGAGAAACCATTTCACTGTGATCAAGAAAAACCTAAGCATTCTATATATCCTGTCATCTCGCATACTCATCTCAGCTTCTGGCATACTACTATTCATCCTATAGAAGTGTAAGTTGTAGCATGATTTTAGTTCACTCATCCTAGAGATGTCTTGTATTCATCCCTTAGTAGCTTAGCTTAAGCATACATTACCTAGATGCAGGAATGGAGTATGCTAAACATGTATCCGTTGAAATGCAATGCTCATATATCTCAGTCCCTCTCCTTTCCTACTTCCTTTGCATGAGACTAAGCTCTTTGAGCTATCAACTGATGCAACCAGTTCGATAAGTTATGTTCATATAGAACTGAGAGTTGGAGAACTTAAGTTTTGTGTGAACTGATGAAAGTAATAATTTCGTCCAAAGTTTTCTGGTCATGAGTACATGTTATCTTGTTCATTTCAATAACAAGTTTAAACACTTGGTGCCGTTAAGGAGGTATTGTGTATATGTTCAAACCTAGCTTGTTTGATGATAAAAACCAGATCCTTTATGTTTCAGATTAGAGTGAATGAATGTTTGGTGTGATTGTAGGATGATGTTGTATTGTTACAAGAAACGTCTCGATAGGTGTACAAAGATGTAAGATTATTGTCTAAATTAACTTCTTAACTACCTTTTAGGTATTTTGAATGTTGAACTTTTGGATCTGTTTATATTTGTTGTTAATCATCATGTACAAATAAAACATGTCGAAGTTAATTTCTTAGATATGTTTTTAGGCCTTTTTATGTGTACTATATCATCTTATGTTATGATATGAATATTTTCAAATGTTGTATACAATTAGCCTCCTCGTTTAGTTAGTCCCGGGCGTTAATAAATCAAGTTTTTGGCCCGGCGATTGTCGGGCCCTGTTTACTAGTTCATACATAACCATTCTATATTGTCTACATGGAGGAAGTGCTAAAGGATATATGCGCCTACTTGAGGGATTTTATTGATTTTAAAAAGGGAAAACTGAAAAGTAAGAAAGATTATATGTTTAAGTTATGTTCTAAGGTCCGTCATTTATGTTTTAAAGGGTCCAAATCGATCCCTTGTATTTTTGAATGTGTCTAAGTTGGTAATTCCGTCTAATTTTCATTTAAACTCGTGTGAACTACATCATGTGGACATCGCATGACACTTATTATTAAGGAGGTATGTTAGTACACCTAGCATTTTGATCAATTACAACGAGGACCATTTATGTCATTTGTACTAAATTTTACAATGACTAAGTATAGTTTGTACATATTATCTGGACTAACAATTTAACAATTTTATCAATGTTCACTTATAAATCTAAGATAGATGGTTCAAACCTCCTTAGTAGGTTTAAGAATATTTTTTTTTGAGAATATGACAAAGTATCGAATTAGTTAGCAACTTATTATCTTTTATATTGACGTAAGGTCTTCAAACATTTTCTCATTTTCTAATATAATTTTTTGTTTGTTAACTTCAATTCTTGCAGAATGCTATTCCGTTTGCTCAAGATATGGTTGATGCGACTGTGTCCTAACTCCTAAGCGAGCCTGTAGGAGTTGTTGTTTGTCAATTCCACCACCATAATAAATGTATTCACATTGAATGAATAAAGTATTTTAATATACCCAAAAAAAGAGAGACAATATTTCACATATTTTGTTTCCCTTTTACTTAACTAATTCTAACGTAACGCTAAATCGTTCATTGTGCATTAATCATCATTACAAAAAGTGTTGGGTAAAATATCGGGTAAAATACGTAACTGTAAATTAACCTCAATAGAGTATGCTAGAAACAACACTCCTTATATTTCCAAAAATAATACTCAATATAAATATTTTGACACACTCTTTTTATTTCAACCTCACTTATTAAAGCACCTACTAAACTCAAGAACAAGATTTTGCTCTTATTACTATCTTTCCGTACCAAGCTCTAGGTGTCTGTCTTCAAGCCATATAGTGCCTTCTTCAAATTGCACACATAATTTGCTTCTCCTTATTCGTAAAATCCTGGGGTTGATCAATATAGATATCATGATCTAGCTCCCCGTGAAGAAATGCCTTCTTCACATCCATCCGCCACAATATCCATGACTTACTTGATGCAAGAGCTAGTAAGACACGAACTGTGAATCTTTACTACTGGACTGAACGTCTCGTCGTAGTCGACTCCATATTCCTGCGAAAACCCTCGAACAACTAGTCGAACCTTTGAAAAATGTAACACATATGATAAAATATCAAAAAAATTATACACAATTGAAAAATGCATATGAAGAAACATAAATGCATCTATTAAATACAAAAATATAGAATTAGTTAAAATTACATGATGAGTAATTAAAATATAAATGAAGGTTATTTTTAGTATCAACAATCTCATTTTCTGATTGGTCAGAAAAGATCATAGGGCTTCAAATGAAACAACTAATTCCCCCCTTCCCATATTATATATGGTGTGTGTATCTAAGGCTAAAAAAATGTCATACTCTCTCATTTGTTTTCTTAATTTATTTTAGTTTGTGGTTATCTTTTCTCAATCTATTAATTTATTTGAGTTGGTAGTTATCTAAATAAAATGATAAAAATGTCCTTAATTATAGGAGATAATAAGTTCAAAATTTTTCCTATATCTCATTTTTAGCTCTTTTTAAAGTAAATTTATCGTTTAAGTTCCTTTAAATAATGGAATTCATTGACAAAATTTTTTATTATGTACATTATTTCTTGATAAACGAGTATTAATTAAACAATATATTAATGCACGCCCGTGTTTAGAAGAATATTTTATAGAAGAACATGTTTTCCTCTCTTTATTTATATTTTTTTGTAAATTAGCGATGAGGTTAGTATCGAACCCAAGACATTCTATACACTAGCAAGAGTCTTTTCCATTAGCATTTTCCTCTCAATTTTGATAATGACAAACTATTATGCCCCCTATTTGAAAGTGTAGTATTGAGGAAGTTAATTTGGGGGCAAAATAGTAATTTCACCCCCAAATTGAACACTGTTTTGGTGTGTGTATAGTGTTCCCCCCCCCCCCCCCCCAGCTATTTTATTTTTTTCAAAGTTGGCCCCCCTTTATTTTCATCCTAGTTTTTTCCCTGAATACATCTGTATTACATATAATATTTAAGGCTAAAAAAATGTCATACTCTCTCATTTGTTTTCTTAATTTATTTTAATTGGTAGTTATCTTTTTTCAATCTATTAATTTATTTGAGTCGATAGTTATCTAAATTAAATGATAAAAATGTCCTCAATTACAGGAGATAATAAGTTAAAAATTATTCCTATACTGTATCTCATTTTTTAGCTTTTTTTTAAGTAAATATATCGATTAAGTTCGTTTAAATAATGTAAATCATTGATAAAAAGTTTATTATGTACATTATTTCTTGATAAACGAGTATTAATTAAACAACATATTAATGCACGCCCGTATTTGGAAGAATATTTTATAGTACAAATATAGCAACAAATATACAAGAATATGTTTTTCTAGAGTTAATGGAATAGCCTAGTGGAAAAGGCTCTTACTAGTGACCAAAGGTCCTGGTTCGAAACTCTTATCATGGTATCATGAGCCAGCCCGAGTTATTGAGGCACGTGTAACCCCGCCGATGTTGTTCCGGCAGTTTAATACCGGTGATGAATATTTCACCGATGATTGGGTAACACGTGAGGGGGAGTGTTAAGATGCACGTCGCACATCGTAAGTCCATGTCCTCTCGGGTCAATATATAAGATCCTGGGCTACTCCCCCTATTACCAATTGGTTTCAGAGTGGAACCCCATAGACTCTTAACATGGTATCACGAGCCAGACCCGAGTTAATGAGGCACGTGTAAACCCGCCAATGTTGTTCCGGCAATTAATACTGGAGATGAAAATTCCGCCGATGATTGTGTTACACGTGAGGGGGAGTGTTAAGATCACACCCACATCGGATATCGGTGTCCTCCCGGGTCAATATATAAGATCCTGAGCTACTCCCCCTATTACCAATTGGTTTTAGAGTGGAACCCCATAAAGTATTAACATAAACTCACATCTATCGTTAATTTACATTTGAAAAAAAGAAAAAGAAAAAATATGTTTTTCTGTCTTTATATTAAATACTCGTAACCATCACATCAATATCATTGCTATAAATAGGACTAAATGTCGTCATAATTTATATATCACCATAAAAGTACTTCATTAGCAGAAAATTTCATCGGAAAAAATGAATTCTCGAGTAATATTTGTGATATGTTTGGTGGCCTCTATGCTCAACTCCATTATCGTTGATGCTGATCGACTTCCGTTGAGTGTAAACACCAATAATCTCAATATACCAGCAGATCGATCAAATGGTAGTAGTATTTTTGGTACGTAAATCATCAATTTTCTCTTTTCATATGTATAACCATGGTCTTTCTTCACAATTTTGTTATTTTCTATCCTTGGACAAAACTAACAATCCTAAGGAATATTTTTATTATTTATAAAAATTCATTTTATATATACTGTCAAATATAAATTATTTGACCCATTATATCGCTCTATCTTCATTTTAATTACTCTACTCAAGTTATCAAACCGCATTTGAGTTAATCGAATAGTCTAGTGGTTAAGGCTATTGCTAGAGACCAAAAGGTTCTGGATTCGAAACTCACCTCATCGCTAATTCACAAAAAAAACTTATCAAACCGTATTAGGAATGCAATTTATTAAGGAATATTATTATACCTTCATCCTAATAAAAGGGTAGTCCAATTTACGTTTTATCATCTAGAATCTGTAAACGTTATTACAAACCTTAATTCATACATAACCATTCTATATTGTCTACATGGAGGAAGTACTAAAGTATATATGCGCCCTATTTAGGGATTTTATTAATTTTAGAAACTGAAAATTGAAAAGTAAGAAAGATTATATGTTTGAGTTATGTTCTAAGGTCCGTCATTTATGTTTTAAAGGGTTCTATTCAATTCTATGTATTTTTGAATGTGTCTAAGATGGTAATTCCGTCTAATTTTCATTTAAACCCGTGTGAATTACATCATGTAAACATCGCATGCCACCTATTATTAAGGAGGTATGTTAGTACACCTAGCATTTTGATCAATTACAACAAGGATCATTTGTGCAATTTGTACTAAATTTTATAATGATTAAGTATAATTTGCACATATTGACGTAAGTTCTTCAAACATTTTCTCGTTTTCTAATATAATTTTTTATTTGTTAACTTCAATTCTTGCAGAATGCTATTCCGTTTGCTCAAGATATGGTTGTTGCGAGTGTCTCCTAACTCCTACGCCAGTTTGTAGGAGTTGTTGTTTATCAATGCCACCACCATAATAAATGTATTCACATCGAATGAATAAAGTATTTTAATATACCCAAAAAAGAGAGACAGTATTTCATATATTTTGTTTCTCTTGTGCTTAACTGATTCTAAGAAAACGCTAATTCGTTAATTATACATTAATCATCATTACAAAAGGTGTTGGATAAAATACCGGCTAAAATACACAATCGTAAATTAACCTCAATAGGGTAGGCTAGAAACAACACTTCGTATATTTCCGAAAATAATACTCAATATAAATATTTTGACACAACCTCACTTATTAAAGCACCTACTAAACTCAAGAACAAGATTTTGCTCTTACTACTATTTTGCTTTGCCCTTTTGCTTTGGTGTGATGATTTACAAATGAAAGCAACCATCATTATTTATAGGAGAAATTCCGAGTGATTTGTGAAATTCTGAAAACTTTGTTGCAAGTAAGCTTTTAGTAAAGACAGTTGCAACTTGATAATCTGTCTTGACATGTGTCAGCTTGATATCTCGTACGTAGAAGTACCTTCTCTCGTAAGAAGTGATATTCTACTTCCACATATTTGGTCCTTGCATGAAACACTGGATTCTTCGCAAGTCGTATTGCTGATAAGTTGTCACAATATAAAGTGACTTCATCTTGAATCGGTTGATGTAGATCCTTCATGAGTTGTATCAACCAAGCACACTCTTGTGCTGCCATAGAACCTGCCATGTACTCTGCCTTTGTCGTTGAAAGTGAAA
>CM016563.1:17102257-17201029 GCA_003412495.2 Echium plantagineum | reverse complement strand
ACATAAAACAATTTAAATTAGTTTTCGTGCCTTTAAAATTTAACACTAGAATTAGTTTTCACTGGGAGTTAACTACACATCTCAACTAGTAAACTATAGTCTATATATTATTTTACTAATTTAAAAATAAGGAATTGAATTATATATTTAAAAATTATATTAGTTAATAAATAAGTGTTAAGTTTATTATTTTAGAATTGAAAAGTAAGGAACTAATATCGATATAAAAATATTAGCATTAAAACTATATATGAACTCGGTTAACTATTAATATTATAATGTTATTATTATAATGTTTAATAATCAAATTATGTAAAACAAACATGAATCATTATCTAATGAGATTTGGATAACTAAGAGTCAGAAGATAGAACTACTGTCTACTTAGCTTGCTAATACTCTTTTAGTCTTTCGGTCTTTTCTATATAATATATTAGTTGTATAAGTAGAAGTACAGAACAAATTTACTCATAATCTCATATCAGAATCAATGCAATACTGTTATTTTAATAAAATAAATCAGTTGATCCATTTGTTGAATTGATATCCGGTAGTGAGGCATAATGCTTTGTCAATTTGAGGAATTAGAATAGTTTCATTAAATTTTAGGTGATATAATTCCTTTTTCTCTTGTTAATTTATTTATTTTAATTAATTTCATACTTTATTTACGTTCATTACTTAATTTTATAATTTTTTTTTATTTTATATTCTATTGTTTACTTGTTTATTAATTATTGTTTGTCTATTTTATAATATGTCGTCTCGCAAATATTTATCCGAAAACGATAAAAGAAAAAAGAAAACGTGAAAATGAATTGGTTATATCACAAGAAGGAGTTCTTCAAAAATTCTTTTCTAAAAGTATTTCTATAGCTAGTGATCAATTAAATGAAAATTTTGCATCAAACAATGCTCAAAGATATCGTTTTGTGTAATCTTGTAATTTTTATGTTTCGTTTCAATGAATTAAGATGAGTTCTCAAAAGTTTAAGTTTTATTATGTATACCGAGGACCCATTTTCAATTTTCGCACTAGGCCTCGAAAATCTATGGACCGGACCTGGGTGTAGGGCAAGATGGTAAATTCACATTTTTTGCTTTTGTCGTCTATAATTTGGTATCTTCGTTCTTGACCCATTATATATTATGCACTCCGTATACGAAATCATTTCCCTACTTTTTAGAATTTAGGAAAAGATATCGTTGTAATGATATTTACATGTACCTACAAAGATGTTTTGATTATTTTTTCTTCTTACACACGTTCTCCAAATTAATTGAAAAATGCCTCATCCGGGTTCATCAGGACCTTTTTATTTATTTATTTATTTTTTTTATTTTTTTATTATTATTATTTTTTTAAATGAAAGCCCCGAGGCTTTGTTTTATTAAAATATACATAAAGGGTTTAGAGCCGAAGCCCAATACATAAGAAGGTACGAGCCAAAGGCCCATACGAAACAGAACAATAACATAATGAAAATAATTAACGAAAACAATTAAAAGGTCTCTTCGTCGCACTGATATCAACCGGAATCATTAGATTTTGCCTTTTTCCCGGGATGTCGTGCATGTTTCCCTTGTGACACCTTCAGGGGCCACCCCTCATTATGTTGGCCGTCAAGAACTCGCTCTGTGAACCCCTTCTCTGCGTGTGACTTCGGTGTTAGGCGCTCTGATCGGCGATCTTCTTCCTTCTCAAACATATGAACTGTTGCCAGACCATGGAAACGAACCTGTCGAGATTTGTCTGCTCCCCTCATAATGGTGGAATCTTCATTACCCTCCTTTATTGCGGATGCGGGTCCTTGATCAACCTTTTCCACCCCCTTGTCTGAAATTGTATCCTCTGAAGTAAGCTGTTGTAGCCGGCACTGCCTTTTCCGTAAAGCTGCCTCAAAAGAAGCTGAGGATGCAAGAAAATGTGCCTTTATAATTGCGCGGCAATCAGAGTCAGATAGAAGCTCCTGCTCCCCCGTATCCTCTGAAGTGTTTGGTTCTGTTTGCTGTAAGGTGGGCTGCTCCGTTTCTTCTTCAACTTGATCTGCCCATGAAGGTCTTAGGAATTGAGCTTGTCGAGGTTCGGAATGCCCAGAGCGGACGTCCTGTGTATTATGGTAAAAAACCAATCGGTTGGGGTTAGACTTCGAGTCCTTCTCCCTCGAACCTCTTTTCTTGCTACTAACGACCAACTGCCAGTCGTTCGCCTTGGCTGATTGTGGTGTAAGTTCAGCCTTAGAGCTACGCTCTTTTCCAAGCTGGGATGAAATTTCCAGCCCCATATCAGGCTCTCTGCAAGTGCTAATCCGCTGCTCTTGTTTCTTTTCTTGCGTCAAATGACTTGGCGTGAACAGAGCTGCTGAGGCCTCCCCCTTCTGAATTGTTTGAGGCTGCAACATAACATCAACAGTAGGTGCTGCAATTCTGATGTTTGGTCCATGAATCCTGGAAGGTGAAATTTGCTCTAAGTCTGGTGCGTGATCCTGGCCTGCTGCAGCTGGGTCCTGTCCGAATGTAACAGCAATTGCGCTTGTAGCATTCACCTGTCTGACCGCTTTGGAGCTGGAATCTGCTCCATTTTCTACTATGTTTGCTGTGCTTTTGGACCCTGCAGCGATAGCATCGGACAGCTGCTCATGAGGAATGGCATCCGCTGCCGTCGGCTTGATGCCGATTTGTTGCCAAACTTTGCTGCAACGACCCTGCGACACAACATTTGTAACCGGATGCACCAGGCCATCAGACTTTGTAACATCAGTCAAACCACCATTCTTCCTTTTACACTCCTCTGCTCGATGCCCAATGTGTGAACCTTATGTTACATTTATTATGTTATTTATTGGCTTATTCTCATTTTGCCCCCTATAGTATCGTTTTCGTTTCAGATTGCCCCCTATACTATTAATCGTTTCAGATTGCCCCCTGGATCCCTTTTTTTCAATTTTAAAAGATAAAATGACTATGGTACCCCTGTCACTATTACAAAATATAAGGACAATATTAACATATTTCAAATAATTAAATGACTATGGTACCCGATCCTTTAACAGCACTAAACCCCCACTCCCAAAAAATTAAAGATCCTTCTTTCACATACTTGTCAAAACCCAAAATACCAAATCGCAACTTGCAAAGTGAACACGTCATAATTGTCTTCCGCCGCCAGAGTATACTTGAAAGCCACAATTTCGGCTGCACAATTGCTGATTTAGATCGAAACAAGTTCGTAAAAAACCACAATTTGTTACTCTGTTTTTCTTACTCAAACAATTTGAGTTCCACCCACCACCAATTTGTGATGTGGTGAAGAATTTTGGATCTCCAATGATTGGAGCAGAGCTTTTCCGGCCAGATATATGCCGAGAAACTCTTTCGTCGTCTTCTTTGAAGTGATGTTATTGAGCTGACTGAGTGGATACAAGAGCAAGTAGGCGCTGACGTAGATAAGAGGTGCAGACTCCGGTGTAGCTGTTATCATCTTTTAAAAAATATCAAGAACTTCCAATATCAAACTATTACAGAGTGGATAGTTTCCTGTTTGAACATAAAGCTCTCTTGAACAAAACCTGCAAAATGTATGCCCACAAGGCCACAAGGTATAAATGCAGCCCCTGTATGTTTCACCATCACCATACACACACAACAAGCATTATATTTCATTAATGTTAAATAAGTGTTAAGTATGTGAAGGAAAGATCATTAATTTTTTAGGAGTGGGGGTGGGTATGGGGTGGGGGTGGGGTGTGTTGAAGATGAAGGAGTTGAGATTTAATTTTAATTATTTAAAATATGTAAATATTATCCCCTATACTTTGTAATAGTGACAGGGCTATCATAGTCATTTTATCTTTTAAAATTGAAAAAAATGGGTTCAGGGGACAATCTGAAACGACTAATAGTACGGGGACAATCTGAAACGAAAACGATACTATTGGGGGCAAAATGAGAATAAGCCTTATTTATTCTCTAAAGTTTCAAGCACGATATTGTATCCAATAGGCTTATGGATATACTCCGATCCGCACGACAAGTCTAATATGATATTCTAAAAATATCACACCTTTTAGTTCAAAATAATTATCTTTCCTACATATTGAGATATATTCAATTTCTTTTTTATAATATTATTAAAAAAAATTAAACTAATTAATATTATGAAAATTTTAAAAAAAGTGAATCTAACTATAGAAATTATACTATATTTTTTGTAGTAAATAATAATTAGTAATTGACGGGTAGATCTCAATTCTAAAATGTCAAACAATAATTTATTTTAAAAAAGAAATAATCATTAAATAAAATCCTGTTATAGTAATTCGATATTTTGGAACGGAAAATCTGAAATGTGCTCATCATATTAATTATATCATTTATATTTAATAAAATATACCTTAATTTCTTTCCTAATTTTCTTACAGTATTTGGTATACAAATCCAATTCATTTATTATTTAGCCATAGAAATCGTTTATATGAAACATCAAAATGTTCCTATATATATATCTCAGTCAAATTCTCTGTTGATGTAATTAAAAATTTACACATCTAAAAATGTTATTGTCCAAATGTTCATATTTCTTTACGTTGCTCGCCCTCGTATCTTTCTTCCAATCCCATGTTTTAGCTTGGAAAAAGGTACAGGTATTATATTATTATCACCATGGCATGAATTTGTATGGAGCCAATTGTCAAAATGGTCTCAAAAAATAGGTCAAGGTCATTATTTGATTTTTATAAAGTTAAAATATAGCAAATTGATATCTAAAATTGAACAAAAATTACGATTTATCTAAAAAATCGATGGAGGTGTTAAAACTTAACGGAACTTTTGTCACTAGAAGTGGAAGCCAATAACATAATTATTAATATATTTTGAACATTTCCGTCAATCTTTTATATTAAATCGCTACTTATGTCCATTTCGAGAACTTATTTGTAAATATTGAACTTTCGAAAATTACATGATAACCTTAACTCATGTAATTTCAATAATTTCAATATTCTATCATATTATTTGATTTCTTATATATAAAATTCAATTTAATGTATCTGTCAGTCCTATATTGTGTACTTGGGGGAACACTCTCATGGAGTAGGCGTTACTGCCGCTGATCTTCAACGGGTGACAGAATCACACTACGATTTTCTTAGTTCATTTGTGGGAAGGTATTAACTATATATTATGTTTCCCTCAATTTAATGTTAATTATACAATCAATGTCGGAGCTAGATGTTCAAGTTATGCATCAATGTGTCTATTTTCTAGAGGCTCCTGTTTAAGTAGGGTTGAGGAGTACGGTTAGATGGTATGTTAACATTTTTACCTATGTGATAATGAGGATGTTGTTTTTGAATTAATCCCACAGTAATTTGTAAAGACAAATTACTAATTCACAATAAATAAATAGCGTATGTCGATTCCTGAAACATCTATCTATGTATACATATGTATTTATCTATATTTATATCTACATCTATATATTTATAAAGAGTTTTTTTAGGATGTGCCTTAAGATACGGGTTAAGAAGCCAATAAAAGACAAATAATTGATCATTAATTTACATTTAAAATTTGATATGAAAAACCTTTCTAAATATGTTACCTTATATATATACTTATGTTGAACGTTATTTCTATATTTAATGTTAAACATATTCATTAGGGTAATTGAAAAGTTTCCATATTGATATTTGAAAGTTTATCCCCACCTATTCAAAATAGCTTGCTAATAGCAATTCAATAAAGTGTAAAAGGATAATATTACCTTTAAATTTTTTATAAATCTCCTCATAAATAAGATACATGATCCTAAAAACAATAAAAAAAAATATACCATAATAAAATTGATAGTATAACATTAATTATATTTCGTAATCTAATCATAAAAAATTGATCATATATATATATTATCTTCTTACTACATAATACATAAAGAGGTTTGGAAAAAAAATTATGTACATTTTAATTTTCATTCATTCACATAATATATAAAGAAGTTGATGAAAAAAAATTAGATAGTCATGTAAGATATTCTAGTTTCGTTATAGTCAAAACTGCTTCTTCTGTATCAATTTGTTTAATACGTATGAAAGTTAATATCTTCACATCATCATTAATAAATTTACATCTACATTATATTTAATATGGGAAGGGGGATCTAGAGATTTTATATGAAGCCCATGTTCTCCTATAATTCAAAAGGATTTTTAATCATTTTTATTTTAAAATGTGATTTTACATAGAAATATTATTTTACACTTTAAATTTAAGTTTAATTAAGATAAATCAAATAAAATTACATAGAAATATTATATTTATGCACAAGCATATTTATAGTTCATAAAAAATGGTTCATCATCCTAATTATATATATAAGGAATATTATTTAATAATTAAAATTATATTATGTTTTGATAAACTTTGAATCGATTATGTAGTAAAGCCAAAGCCAAGGAATCTGTATTGTACTCCTACCAGAGAGTGATTAATGGGTTTGCTGCAGTACTTGATGAAGATGAAGTAGCACAGATTTCAAGTAAGAAAAATTAATTTGTGTTCATTTTTATCTGTTCATAATAGAATGGTATATTTCATACGAGTATTTTCTTGATGATTTTGCTCATACATTTACTTTTTAGTATTTATTGTCATTTTAAAAAATATTTGGTTACATTTTCTTTTCTTTTTTTAAAACACCCACCTTCTCCTTACAATGAAAATAGAAGTCAGGACCTCCAAGTCATTTGATGTTTTTGAAAATATTTGTTTGCATTCCTTACAAAGCAGTTACTTTTACCTAAACATAATTACTTCCTCCGCTTTTGGTCGTTTTAGCTTAAATTTTGTGTTTTATAAGAATTGTTGTTGTAGTACAATAAATTGTAATTTTACATTTTAAATATTTTTTTAGTTACTTCTTACTATTGAAATTATCAATGACAATCTATTGTCAATTTTCATTTTCAATATATTTTTTGACTACTTTTAATTTCCGTTAATGTATATGACAATGGCTAAAACCATGATTAAAAACACTAAAAAAAAGGCAAGGAGTATTATTTATTGACATTTGCATTTGTGGGATGTGAGGAATATTTCAATCATTTTTAGTATAATTATTGTGTCAAAATATAAAATTATAAGTAAATAAATATTTATTCTTGAAAAACAGAGCATCCAGATGTTCTCTCAGTATTCCCAGATCAAGGTGTTAAACTCCACACAACTCATTCATGGGAATTTCTGAACCTGGAAAAGAATGGTGTTATTCATAAAAGTTCCCTATGGAAGAAGGCAAGATTTGGTGAAGATGTCATTATTGCCAACTTAGATACTGGTATGTCTCTCTGCTATTATTAATTCTTCATTTTTATCGAGTTTTGTAACGTGGTCATTACTTTTCTAGTGCGCACTAAGTAAATATCGTGTTGCTGCACTAGGCGAGGTTGACAGGCTCGACCAAAAAATTATCAGGCTGTTTGTGCAATTATGTGATAGTTATGAAGTCTAAATAAACGAAATGGTGGTCATTTGAATGTCTGCAGGTGTTTGGCCCGAGTCGAAGAGTTTTAATGATAATGGATTCGGACCAGTTCCATCAAAATGGAAAGGCATTTGTCAGAATGATAATGGTGCAAATTTCACTTGCAACAGGCATGATCTCTCTATAGCATCAACTTTTCTGCCTTCGATATTTTTCAACCATCTTGTTTGACATTGATTATAGTATTGTTCTGAGTTAAACAATTTTTCGAAATGAGGCAGAAAGCTTATTGGCGCTAGATATTTCAACAAAGCCTATCTTGCTTATGCGAAGGCGAACAACATCTCATTAGTGTTTGATGAAACACTGGGTTCTCCACGTGATCATAATGGGCACGGTTCTCATACTTTGTCAACTGCCGCGGGTAGCTTTGTTCCTGGAGCAAATCTGAATGGCTTTGCGAATGGGACTGCAAAAGGTGGTTCTCCAGGAGCTCGCGTTGCTGCTTACAAAGTGTGCTGGCCTCCCATTGGTCAGAACCAATGCTTTGAGGCTGATATAATGAAGGCTTTTGATATGGCAATACATGATGGTGTTGATGTGCTGTCAGTATCTCTCGGTAGCAAAGCTGCTGAATATTCCAACGATGCTCTTGCGATTGGAGCATTCCATGCTGTTAGCAAGGGTATAGTAGTTGTAGGGTCAGCAGGAAATAGTGGTCCCGAGGCTGGGAGTGTAGGAAATGTAGCGCCCTGGATTATAACTGTAGCAGCAAGTACAATGGATCGTGAGTTCCAATCGTACGTTAAACTGCAAAATGGATTGAACCTCAAGGTCGACAATTACTTACACTTTCATCTATGCTATGCCAAACTGAAATTTAGACTCATGTTGTTGCATAACTAATAACTCTCCATCTAATTTTTCAGGGAATGAGTCTTTCCGGACCAATAGCAGAGAACAAACTTTATCCACTTGTGACTCTGGATCAAGCCAAAACTAGAAATTCATCTCAAGGGTAAGGACTAGTATCGATTTGTGTTAAGCTAAGAAGTTACATTCCATATTAATTTATGATGATAATATGTATTTGTGCTAATGTCTTGTTGCAGTACATTTTGCCCAGTAGGAGCGTTTGATCCTCAAAAACTGAAGGGTAAAATATTAGTCTGTACGAAAGGGTGTTATGAAGGATTAAGAATGGAGAAGCAAGCTGCCCATGCAGGTGCCGCTGGTATGATACTCTGCAATGATGAGATTGATGGAAATGACATTACGGCCAATAGTCATGTTCTTCCCGCAACACATATCAATTACACAGATGGTCTTTTGGTCTTCAAATATATGAATTCCACAAGGTAGTACATTTATCCCCATCTAGTTTCCTTTGTTTAGCACTGAAATTTTGCAGTCCTAAGTCATATATGTTGTTTTGTATTTTCGATAGTGACCCGAGAGGATATATTACTCCTCCAACGACGCAATTGAACACGAAGCCTGCTCCTGTCATTTCTTCTTTCTCCTCCAGAGGTCCAAATAGTATTACACCAGAAATTCTCAAGGTTCCGTCTGAAACAACCCCGTGTACAGCTATACTACTTATTGATCATGATGTTCTCCCATTCATGGCTTACTCTTTCCATGTTTATAAGATAATACCACATACTAACACTTAATAATTGGTTTTTGTAGCCTGACATCAGTGCCCCAGGATATAGGATATTAGCTGCATATTCTGAAGGCATTAGCTCCAAAGAAGTCGTACCCGATAACCAGAATCTTCCCTTTAACATGATATCCGGGACATCTATGGCTTGCCCTCATATTTCTGGTATCGTAGGTTTACTAAAGACTCTCCACCCGGATTGGAGCCCTGCTGCCATAAGATCTGCAATTATGACAACAGGTAACAATATAATTAATTACATCAACATCCCCATCAACATGCTCCAATGCCTCTGGATAGGATCCAACATAAGTAGGTAGGGTAAGGGGGGTGTCGCGTGCAACATTACCCCTCTGATAACAGGGTCGTTGTTCCAACTTGACTCAAGAGTGAATTGGGAACACTATCTAATTCACAATAGTTACTAAGCGTCGATAGTGTAATGAGTCATCTTGATTTATCTCGTTATACAATATTGCACTCACATGACATGGAAATAGAGTATTTTATAGAATTTGAGACTTCGTTAGGATAATACCAGTTTCTTCGTTACCCCATTTTGTGTAGTCTTAAGAGCAACGTATTGTATATTACTGATGTTGTGAACATTTGTTTTAGCGAGAACAAGAGACAACAATGCGGAGTCAATTCTTGACAACGGATATGGTGCAGTGATGCCAGCATCTCCGTTGAGTTATGGCGCGGGATTTGTTCAGCCTAATAGAGCCATGGATCCAGGTCTTGTATATGATTTGACAATCAATGACTACTTGAACTTCCTTTGCTATAACAAGACACAGCTTAAGGTCTTCTCGAATGAGCCTTACAAATGTCCTGCCAAAGTTGACCTCTTGAGCTTCAACAACCCCTCCATCACAGTACCCAACCTCGGTTCTGGTTCAGTCACAGTATCACGGACAGTAAAAAATGTTGGCGGTCCTGGAAATTATACTGCTCGCATTCACAATCCTTCTGGAGTTTATGTTGGTGTGGAGCCTAGGATCCTCCAGTTTGCAAAGATTGGCGAAGAAAAAACATTCAAGCTAACTATCGTATCGAAACTTCCTCCTAATTTCAAAGAAAATTATGTTTTTGGAGAGTTGATGTGGTCAGATGGCATCCATTTTGTAAGAAGTCCAATTGTAGTTGGTGCTGCTTAAGTACAATATATTGGCAATCTTGTTCTTGACTTTTATTGTTGTTGGAATCATTAAATAGAAAAAAAATTGGAGAAATTTGACAGATTAGCACTTTTTTCAGCATTTTTTTTTAACTTGGAGCACACCTTTTTTTTTTTTGCATAGCACTAGCACACACCCCTTAAAATGACTCTTTTACCCTTACTTCAATCAAAAAGCCTTATTCCATACTTCTTCATCCTTTTCTTCTTCTTCCCTCCTTCCACCATTTTTTATCTTCCATCTTCCATCTCCACGTAAGTTTCTACAACCTCTAAACCTTACTCAATCGAGCCCGCACCCTCCCCATTAGAACCTGCACCCCCTCCCCGTTGGAACTCGTAGCCCCCCGGTCGGACCTGCACCTGTTTACACAGTTGTTAAGGGAGAGGCAAAGAAATGGAACATCTCCTAAAAAAACTATAAAAATATACAAATAAACTAAGTTTTTGCACAAAAACTAATAATATTATAACATTATACTAAGTCAACATCCAAACTCTTAAAGAGATAAATGAATCCCAATCTGCCGAATCATTCATGTTATGATCTTCTACATCCTTGCTAAGTTTCAAAAAAAGAAGAAAAAAAAGAGATAAACTTTATGCTAATTAAACGAATTTTTACTCAAAATAATAACAAAAATCAAAACTTTTTTCTAATAACTACCAAAAAACTACAAAGTATCAAATCTTTATACTAAATAGTGGAAACTAGAGAGAAGAGATATACAATTTTTTTTTATCAACTCGGCCAAGAAGCTTTGAAATTACACAAAGGATGAATTTTGGTTTGAGAGAGAATGAGAGGGGAGGTTGATGAAACGTCAAAAGTGAACTTGAAGGAGGTGAAGTGGAAAATGATGAAAATGGGAAAAAATATTTTTTTATTGAAGTAAGGGTAAAGAGTCATTTTAAGGAGGTCTGTGCTAGTGCTATGCAAAAAAAGGTGTGCTCCAAAGTAAAAAAAATGCTGAAAAAATTGCTAATCTAACAAATTTCTCAAAAAAATTGCTTGGTCTATTTCACAGGGTACTAGTAACATGATACGAGGGCTGCACATAAAAAAAAATTATACTCCTTCCAATCCAAAACAAATGTCTTTCTAGATATTTTACACAAATTAAGAAACAATCATTACGTTCACACTTTCCATCTATGCTCCTATAAAGCAATCATTAATAATTCAATTATCACTTAACTATATGATGCAATCATTATTTTTTCTGAGTTATTCTATGCAAATAGGGATATTAAAGGAAAAAATAGTATATTGTACATTGGTTTATGTAAAAAGATATTTTTTTTTTGATATTGTTAAAATGTCTAGAAAGACATTTATTTTGGATTGGAGGGAGTAAATTTTTCTAGGAGCTTTTAAATAGTGTTATATGACAATTGTGATAATCATTCTTGCCAATTGTCATGCCAAATTAGAGATTTTAGGTTTTTTAACTGAATGTCCCTTCAATTATCGTTGTCTTGTCTATGTGGTCTCTCAAGTATTAGTTCTTTTTTATGCTCCATAAACTATTATTCTTTTTTAGTGTATCCCTTGAGCATCAAAATTGAATCACTTGTTCTAAAATATAGGTCATGACACATTTTAAAATAATTTACATAATTAAGATAAATCTTAATTTTTGTTCAACACATCTCACCTGACCTCTTACCAATCAATCAATAAATTGGTTTTAAATAATTATTGTTCAATATTTTTCTTATCTTTCTTATTATGTGAAAATAGTTAGTATAATGAAATACCATTAACTCTATGTGTATTATCAATATCTCTACGTGTGATTCGGTGAGCCTTCAAAATCTTTACTTACCAATCAATCAATAAATTGGTTTTAAATAATTATTGTTCAATATTTTTCTTATCTTTCTTATTATGTGCAAATAGTTAGTATAACGATAAGTAAAATATGGTCGAAGGGACTATTAGACATTTTTTTCATGAAAATTGGTTGACCCCATGTGGGTTGACCCCATGTGGGTTGACATATTTATGGGACATTTTTTTCATGTTAAATTCGATTTTGGTCAATGAAACTTCTTCATCAGGAGTGTAATATCCCCTCTAGTTCAACAACTCTAATTCAACATTTTGAAGATATATGAATTTATCAAAGTATAAATGATCTTTTTCGATTTGTTAAATAACTTTTACCCTAATATCTAATTTTAATAATGATTCATAATTCATAGCTAAATTACATCCTAGACTTTGTTGAATAATATTTTTAATTTGTAAATCATTTCTTAAAGAACATAACATTGATTTTTATAATATTATATTGAATTAATTTTTATGCAAGAAAAAATTATAATTTAAATAAATCTTTATTTTATGAAAAAATGCAATTCTGCTCGCTCGTAGTAGTGGTCAAATGAACATAACGAGATCCAATAATTTACTTTTAGTTTAAACCTCAATTAACTCAATAAATAAATTATGTCTATTTTGAACCACTACTGCGAGCGAGCTAAATCAGCACTCAAGAAGCTTTCGAAGTGTCCCCACTATTAAAAGCTTCTGATATATCTACACCCGACTCCTGAGTGGCACCTAAAGGCCTAAAGTACATGGCTTTGATGACATTGCAACAGTTTTAAGTAGTGACCTAATGCGAGTCACTGCATAGCTTCGAAGCGCCTTCATGTGCATCTTTACTCCTTTGATGCACTATAACAAAAAAGATAGCATGATGGTTGAATAAACTGAATTACAGCAAACTCTGTTAGTTTCTATGTTTCTTACAGTTTATTGTATAGGTGTAACAATGGTGTACATAATATCTAAGGTAAACCCTCGAAAAAACCTCTATGACTACAAGATCCTTCCCCTTAAAGAATGGGTGTAAGTTGAAGCCAAAGGTGAAGAATAAACCTGGATTGTCCATGTCTAGGCTAGAGGGAGAAAAATATGAAGGAAAAAACATTTCTCATAAACTATCTCACACTAGCTGTGGCTTTGCCCTTGTTTAAACTAGCGAGCTCTTCGATAAGTTTCTTCTCCTCGCTGCTCAGCCGCTTTGGAATTTCAACCTGCACTTTGACTAACTGATCACCCCTCATGTTCTTTCTATTGAGATAAGGAACTCCTTTTTTGGCCATAACCAATGTAGTCCCTGGTTGTGTACCCGCTGGAATTTTTAAATCGACCGTTCCATCTACTGTAGGAACCTTCATGGTTGTTCCAAGTATAGCATCAATATAAGAGACCTTACAGGTATAGAGGATGTTTGTCTCATCTCTTTTCAGAACAGGATCAGGAAGAACATCAATTGCAACAAAAAGGTCCCCTGGCGGGCCGCCTTTTCTTCCAGCATTACCTTCTCCTCGAACCCGTAAACGACTCCCCGAGTCTACCCCAGCAGGTACCTTGAGAGAAATTCGCTTAGACTTCCGTACTCTGCCCTCCCCACTGCATGTGTTGCATGGAGTAGAGGTTTCTCCACTCCCACCACAAGATGAGCAGGTCATCACCTGTTGAAAGACACCCAACGGAGTCCTTGCTGATGAGACGACTTGACCTTGTCCACCACAAGTACTGCACTTAGAGACCTCAGTCCCTGGTTTTGCCCCAGATCCATTACAGGTGCCACAAGTCTCAAGGCGAGCACTTTCAATCTCCTTCTCCACTCCAAATATTGCTTCTTTGAAATTCAACACCAGATTGTAGATCTGATCTTCACCTTCAGTGGCTCTGTTGCGAGAGCCTCTTCCACCCATTCCCATGCCACCCATGTTATCAAATAGTGATTCAAACAAGTCAAATGGATTGCTAAAATCCTATCATAGAGAAGAACTAGAAGTTAGTGCATCACTTAAATAGCTAGTGCAGATTAGACCAATAAGACATATATAACTGCCCTGATCCTGAATTTAAGGTACTTACCCCCATCCCTGGCCCAGCACCTTTAAGACCAGCCTCCCCATATCTGTCATAAATGGAGCGCTTCTCATCATCTGACAAAACCTGTTACATAGATGGATGGCGGTAAAGAGTTTAACAAAGCGGTTAGAAGGCTGCATTAGACCGCGCTGTAAGATGAAATATTTACCTCATACGCATTACTAATCTCCTTGAATTTCTGTTCTGCTCCTGGTTCCCTGAGCAAGGATGAACATGTTGTTATAGAATAATAACATAAAGTTTCCCGTTTATAGGGGTAATATTTGCCAGGTGATGGGTAAGCCAAGACAACTAAAACATAATATAGAGTATCTAACCAGGGTTGTTTAATAGCTACCGCATAATAGGAGATGGAGGACCGAGTTATGATATAAAAAAACAAGGAATTATGTAGCTGGAGTGCTAGACTGCAGATGGTGACAAAAATTTAATTGTGAGACTGAAACAACTGAAACCTTTCTGAACCTTTTCCTGAATCTACTTCTTGCCTTTAACATGAGAAGTTCAGTACAACCATAAGAGGTAAAACTGCAATGACAGCACAATAACTCCTACAAAGATCTATATGATCTAAAGCATCATGAATTGTTATTTGTATTTCGGAATAAAGATGTAAAAGCAAGTGAAATGTGGGAGCTAATAAAAATTCTAGGTCTCCTTGTTGTTTTGAACAAACAAAATTTCTTTCTTTTCCTTCGTTCTTTGCATTAGAAAAATAGATTCAAAACCGACTAGCGCCAGTAATATAAGAAAAGTAGGAAACATTGATATATTATACAAGATTGAATATCATATAAATGGAGCTGATTATTCAGAATACCTTGTCAATTCAATGTGGCAACAATAATAAAGTACCTTAACTTGGAATCAAATTTTTTGTTCCATAGATTCGTCCCTTGATTATTTAGCCCTACTTTTCTGTTATTTTCATATTCAGCTCATATTTCACTCTGTCATGCACATATTTTATCAACAAGATATTGCCTAAGTTGCATTATGGCTAAAATCCTATAGAGGTCAGTCTCCTTCGAACACAAAATATAAACCACATGCAAGGAGAAACACTGAAGAATGTCGACAACAAGGAAACTCATACTAATATAAAGGAAAGATAAAAGTAATCACTTACTTATTCACATCAGGATGGTAACTTCTGGCAAGCTTTCTGTAAGCTGGACATTGAAAAGGAAAGCAGTAAGTAACAATTTCAAGTGTAGAAAATTTATTGACTTGCATGACTGGATATTGTACCAAAAGAACAACTAACATATTGCATTCATAGAAGACAATGAAGTAGTTATAAAAAACAACAATTCTTTTAGAAGTAATGTGTTTCTTTTTTCAGCTTAGCGTACAATAAAACTATTAGATTACGTTTATCTTAAATATCTAGGAAACCAGTACCAACTACATGCATTATTGTGACATCTAATTCTTCAATGCTCATTTAGCAATTTTACATGTCAATGGTACAAAAGGGTTAAAATGCACATAAAAATTAAAGGAGAATTGAATATGGTTACATTCGTCTCTCATGAGTGTCTTAGTTAATGCTCCCCAAGAGAAAAAAATATATCAATAAATACTCCGTGCTAGTGAAGTAAGAGCAAAATACGATAACATATATATATGGTAATCCAGTTCCAACAAAAGAAATTGAAATTACCACTCTTGATTTCTGATTTGCTGGCACTATTTGAAACACCAAGCACAGAGTAGTAATCCTGTGAAACATAGTTTCAATCATCAGTATTCACAACCAACAATAAAGTACGACAATCCAAGAGTAAAATATGTCCACATTATAAAATCAAATTCATTTTCTCACTCTATCAGCTCTAACTATCAAACGTGTTGCCCTTTTTTGACACGAACGGTTACTTGATCCAGAACTGAAAAGTGCATGTACAGATTCTTCACTGAACAATGAGGACCTTGGTAATGCAAAAGTCCTAATCTTGCTTGAGTTGCTGCATATGGAATTCAACGTTAGAAAATGTGTAGACATACCTACACAAGTGGGTCAAAATACAAAGCAAATCAACCCGAGTTGATAACTTTTTAATTCACTAGAGCACATTGCAAGGGAACTGGAATCAATCAACAAACCGTAGGTTGTGGAAATTCCCTTCCAAATAGAACAAATCATTCTTGAAGAAAATCACTCACCAAGGGGGAGACATTGACAATCTATTTGTCATTGAGGATCTGGCTATGCACTGAGGGTGGAAGCCCCACCGAGCCACCCATGTACTTCCACAAGGTACGATTGCCATATACTGCTCATAATTTTAAACAGAACGCAAAGTTGATCAGTAAAGTATTTCAGTTGAGCATCTAAACTTAAAGCTTTAGAAATAGTAATTGCCTATAACAAGACCTTACTGTAATAGCAATTGAAAATCAATAAGGAGACCAAACAACAATGAGGCATAATCTAAATACGAGATACGTAAAATCCCTTCCATTATATGCTCAACCCATTGCAATAACTAGTAAATCCAATGTACATTGATAGTGAGTACTAACATGGTAATTTGGATTCAAATCGTAGTTACGGGAAACAATTAAAGCCTCCAACTTTCTTAATTTTGACCATGGAAAAATTGGAATTCTCTTCTAAACGAGTAATAACTCACATTCTAAATGCCAATTAGATAAAATTAACTCAAGTAAAGATGTAAAATGCAAGTAAACTCATTTTAACTAGTTAAAAAAACCTCATTCAAATCCAAATGCCAAACTAACAATTCACATAAATGTTGTACAGTTAAATTGAATCACAACAACATAACAGGTAAACACTTAAAAGTTAAAACACCAGATAAATTAACATATATATAAAGATTATAATACGATAAATTTGAATTATAAGTGACCTGAAGTTTGTAAGGAATTGAGAAGAGCAGACAAAAGCGGATGAAGAACAATGAGAGACTTGCTTCAGCCTTCAGGGCTTTCTAGAACTAACTAATGTTATACTCCATTTTTTTGCACCTCATAATATAGTAGGGGTAAGTTAGTAAATTATGTGCACATAATTAATTTCTTTTATTTTAATGATTGAAAAAAATGTTTTTATGTGGTACCTTTAATGATCATAAAGTAGTGTTGTGGCACAATAAATGCTTGTGTTTGGTAGATGGCAATGAAATAAAAGTTGATCGAATTATTTGATTTGGTAGTTAGTAATTTCTCCGATTTTTTAACATATTGTTTAGTAACAATTTATTTTTATTAACAATATTAATATTATTACTATTTTACTTCACTTTGTTTTGGTTAATAAAAAAATGTATATTCAAAGGTAATGTTCTAAACTGTGAAATCTTGTTCAAATAGTATACAGGGTGTTGGACTTGTCATTGAACCCAGGACCATCTGGTCACTACCAAGAGTCTTTTCCACTCGGCTATCCGATTAACTCTCTTTATACATACTTCTAGATTTGTCAATATTCTTTTATGATAATAGAGACAAAACAATGTATCCATCCTCCCAATTTTAAAACAAAATAGTCAAAATTTAACTCAGGATGGGACAAACTAATGCCTATTTTTGTGTAAAATTTGTTAAAAGAACAAAATTAGACCTATTTTTCATAAAATAAAAAACTAAAAAGAAATTATCAAAAATAGAACAAAAAATTTCCTTCTCAATTTTCCCTTGTATTAACTTAATTAAAAATGATATTAACTGTAAAATCGAAAAAGATGGACAAACTGTCATGGTCACAATAAATTCGAAATTTATCTTGAGCATAGAGATCTAACCCCATAACTAAATAGTTTGGGCTTGTCTTTAAAGTTTATTGCATCATCATATTCGTTTAAATTCGAATTTAAGCTCACATAATAACCATTATTGAAAGCTAGTGGCAGGGCCCTAAAATCTCATAGAATTGGCCCTTAAAATTTGTGAACGAAGAATAAAATACTTCTCCACCAAAAATTAAATTAGAAACCTACTTAACAAAAGTTTGATCATATATTAGTACTAACTAAGTTATTAAATTATCTTTAACAAGCTAAGGAACGAGATCGGATGTGACAATCTATGTTAATGTGAGAGAACGAGATAATAATGTTGATTAGTTGTGAGTAGAAATGAGAAGAGATTATTGAGTGAGTACATTGTATTCGATAAGGACTCTACAAGCAATATTCTAGGATGTATATAAAGATGACTTTTTAAGGCATATACATTTAACAAACGTCTCATACATATATGGTTGAGTTTTGTTAAAGAGGACTTCCTTAGATATTGCTCCTTAAAGTTACTTAAACTTATAGTAATGTCATTATTTCTTAATTTAATAAGCGAAAATACAGGGACAATATTTGTGTATTTTTATAGAGTTAAGTGCATCGTCAATTAAACGTTCCAATAGAAATATTTGTAAAAACAAAAAGATAAAAAATAGAGAAATCTTGAATCTCGTTAACAATGCGCCAATAAATTTGTTCTTAAAAAATATCAATTTTCAAATAAAGTTAGAAAAAACCCCTTCATAATCAAAGTGTGCAAAATAAGATGAGAAACACATGTTGTCTGTTTCAACTTTACTCATTAACCCAATTTATGAACATTTATTCTTATAATTGTGTTATAATATTCTTATCATCACTTATTCTCAATATATATATGCTCCAATCGTATTTTTATTAAACAAAACTCATTAACATAAAAAAAATCATATATAAATATATATTCTAATAAAAATTAGTCAAGAGTAACTACGTCGAAAGTTTAATTAAGAAACGGATATTAAATTAAAAAACAAACTATTAAGGAATTATACGCCCACGTACTCAACTAATAAACGATTCAATATGTCTAAAAATAAAATACATAGTCTAGACAGAAGTTAGATTAGATTAGATGTAGATCAATAAAATGTTATTCTTATTCTTTACTATCTTCTTAGGTGGATAACAACTATTATGGTCCGTTTGGATTGGGGTGAACCTAGGTGAAATTTGTCATTCACCCTGTTTGGAACCAGTTTTTTATTTTTTTTAAGGTTAATGTAGGTGAATCTAGGTTAATGTAGGTTAACACATTCCCCTCCACTCACCCTCAAATCATTCACCCCAAATCGGTGGGTAATGCTAGGTTAACGAATTAATTATTATTATTATTATTATTAAATGAGACTAAACTACCCATCAATAATATTACTCTCCGCCAAATATTATTTGCCTCTAAAAAAAAAACTTCCCTCATCATATAAATGCCGCTTCATTTCTTTTTTGCGTATTTTTGCCAACTCTTTCTTTCCGCTTGAAAAAACAGTTTTTTCTTGGCTGCTTTTTCTTTCTCGCTCGAATAATAAAAAGATCATATCTTTTTGCTTTTCAATTTCAATCCGTGTGTATTATATTTGTTTGTTGATACGTCTAGCTTTTTCTCCTAGTGCAATAATCATTGTTAATCATTTTTTCAATTAATCTTCTAATTATCAAATCACCTTTGTAATGTTAATAAATCAACATATACGAGCATTGACATATTCCTTGTTATAAACTACCTTGTGTACTATATGTGTGCTAATCATTAAGTACACAATATTTGTTGTTTATGTTTATCTTTTGTTAAACATGTGTATGTTTATTTTGCTAAAGATTATTGATACGTTTCCGATATATTTTTTTTTTATTATAGGACATATTTATGTTTTGCTAATGTTTTTATTTAATAGTAGTAACATTTAATTTGCAAACAAAAACAAGGTATTCTGTGTAGAAATAAAGAGAAGGATATAAATGTCAGTTTAATAGTTAATAATTTTATAATGTTGTTTTCAAGTTATTAATTATTTTGTTTTACCCAGTGAAGGGTAATTGTATCCAAATAGGAATTATAATAGTTTCACCTACATTCACCTGCATTCCCCTACATTCCCCTAACCTAGGTTAATTTTAAATGTTTACCCTCACCTAGATTCACCCCAATCCAAACGCACCATTAGGCTAGCTTAGTGCAATAACATTTCCATTATGGGAAGACTAAAATGCTACTAATATATAAAAGGGTATCTTTGAATGAAATAATAAGTGGAGCATATTTAAATATAAAATATATATACTCATAATATGCAATTCTTTATAGCCTTCACGCTATGTTAATGTAATAATGTATTACAAATTCTTTGAAAATGTGTAATAAAGCAGTGGAATTGAATATATAGAACCCATTATGAATTTATATTTTGATTCGTTGAAAGTACTGGAGGAGAGATTTGGTGATCATCAACACCGAAAGCCATGTTTGACATAACCAACCATGCTTGGGAGAATATATCGTATAGTAGCATATTTTTCCATATCATACCATTAAAATTAGAGTTAAAAATCACGTTTAATTATACATGTTTCGTTACACCATGTCTCAATTCTATCACACATGTTTTAATATATATCATTCAGTCACACATCCAAACATTGACCCACTTAATCGTTCCATCATAACATAATTCTTACCTTTTTGGACAAATTGACACATGAGTGAAAGTCCAAACACATCTTTTGGACTTTGATGATTTTTTAATATTAGAATGCATTTATCATTATAAAATGGTTCTTTAAGAAAGATTTTAAAAAATAGGTTCAAACATAAATATTTATCCCAATATATATAATATTATCATTGAAATATTATTTCTAATTGTATTTGAACAATTTTATGACGGAATAATATATATGAACAGAGTCTCGATCAGTAAAGAGAGTTGTCACCACGTCTATTTGTTATTACGGAATAATCAAGAGGGACAGTTGTTGTAACATGTGTGATCGAATGTGTCCCATTGAAATATATTTCATCGAACGGTAACAGGGTGGGAAACATGCTTTAATATAGTTGAGACTTGAGAAAACGAATGAGGAAACTGATCATCCCCCTCTCCCCTTTTCAATTGCCATCTCCTGTCCTGTTACATGACAATTGACATAGTAAAAGCCAAATTGGACTACTAATTAGAATCTGATGCTTTTCGAACTTCTTCAGAGAAATTGAGATCAGATTCGAAAATGCAATTATTTTGTTTAAACTTAGAATACTAATGCATAGTAAAAGCATCACACCTTTAAGAACAAATATGGACACGATCAATATTCGATTACAATACTTTAAATCCTCTAGCATGCCGAATGTTTTAACATAGTACATCACAAAAGGCACATCAATGGCAACTAGACAAGAGCAATGCAAATGGTGCAATGCGAAGATGCTCGTACCTTTCAACGCTAGCACCATCACGTGCCAGCAATGTCGTGTTGTCACCATTCTACCTCCTCCCCGTAATAATCCCAACACCTACACAAATGGGGGCAATCGCCCTTCTGCCAATATTACTAACAGCAACTTCAACGCTACTCGCCCTTCTGTCAATACTGCTAATAACAACATCAACGCTACTCGCCCTTCTGTCAATACTGCTAATAGCAACATCAACACGAGTCTCCCTTATCACAATAACGCTGCCAACAACAGCAACCCTAGTAGTCCTACAGCCAATAACGCTGTCAGCAACATCTTCAGGAGTCGCCCTTCTTTTAATAGAGCTGACAGCAACATGAATGTGAGTAGCCCTCCTGCCACTAACACTAACTCTAATGGTAACAGTAATATTAATGGAGCGCCAAACCTCAGGACGAATGTGATCAATGCTCTTTCAGCACACCGTGGTTCACTCTGGAAAAGTGTAGCTAAAGTTCAGCAAACTGTGAATAAGGTTCAGCAGGTACAGTCGTTCTTGAGGGCGCAGGCAGCTTTAGTGCCTCCTGCACAGATAAGAAGAAAGGCTGTTCTATGCGGGGTGACATATAAAGGAAACCCGAAGGCCTTGAAAGGCAGCATAAATGACGTATTGAGCATGAGACGGTTCTTGATTGAGAAGATGGAGTTTCCACAGCAATCTATCTTCGTCTTAACAGGTAAGGCTTCTACGTATTCTGCAAGAGATTTCTCTCATGATTTAATATATAAGAAGAGATACCAGATTCAGATTTACATAATATATATCAGCTAGATCGTTCTGGTCCTAACACGATATGTTGAATCGTAAACTTTATGCTATCCATAGACAAAGTGAACCAAGATGAGAATGTGAAAAAGACTTGAACTTAGCAGCAATCACATCAGTATACGAAAAATGCAGAACATACTGTAAATGACTTAGATTTCCCTTTGCTCTCCAATAAATGCGAGATCCACATCGCAACTTAATAACTTAGATTAGAATAATGATTTTAACAGCCAAATACATGAAAGTTCCGGGTTTAAATCTCATTCTAAGCAATTATGTCATTTCAACAACTGCAGAAGATGAGAAAGATCCATCCAAAATTCCTACCAAGGCAAATATTAGAGCAGCTTTGCGCTGGCTAGTCCAAGGATGTCAGGCAGGAGATTCCTTGGTGTTCCACTACTCGGGGCATGGCTCCAGGGTGCGAGACCAGGATGGAGATGAGCTAGATGGACATGATTCAGCTCTGTGTCCAGTTGACTACGAAGTTGAGGGAAGAATAATCGATGATGAGATAAATGAGACGATTGTCAGGCCATTGCCTCGTGGTGCTACACTTCTGGCCATCGTTGACACATGCTTCAGTGGAACATTTTTAGATCTACCATATATGTGCAGGGTGAAGGGGTAAGTAACACAATGATCTAATATTTTATCTGTTAAAACTAATTAATACGAAACATATTTCTTAGACTTCACTGACTTTGATCAGCGACGGATACTACTTATGGCAAGATCATCGCGTCTCACATGCTTATAAAGGTACTAGTGGAGGTCTTGCAATTTCGTTCAGCGCATGTGATGATCATCAGACATCAGGAGATACCACGGTTAGTAGCCGATACTCTTGTTACATCCTAATAGTCTCTGTATCCAAAACTTCTAATTATGCATACACAATAAATCTCAATAAGTCTCAGATTCAAAAGTACTATTCCATAATGATACTAGCTTACATTACCATTAAGAACATTACTTTACCAATGTTGTGTAGGTTTTCACGGGAACTTCAACAGGCGCCCTGACATACAGCTTCATACAAACTTTACAAAAAGATCCAAAGTCGACATATGGACGGTTACTTATCGCCATGCGCGACAAGGTACAAGGAGCACAGAAAGCCATTGCTCAAAAGGGTTCAGACACTCAGATGCAGGTACCCTTCTATCAGATCATTTGTAAATTGTTAGCAACAAAGCTATAACGATGTCATATATCAAAAAGTCCATATCATTTGTCAACATTCAACAAGAAATCTGATCTTATAGATCCAAAATGAAAGCATTAGTCGATCTAGTATACCATTGAAATGATAATTTTCATTCATACTACTTAATCGGTACGGAGATAACAGAATGTTCGTGTTCTTAATGTGAACGAGATAATTGCCAAAATGACCTCCCAATAATGGCACAAAGTTGCACTTTGGTCCCAATAGGGCAACACTATACACACACCCAAATAGTGAATTACTATTGTTGGAAATTACTATTTTACCCCCCCACTTTGGTCCCAATAATATCGTGGTAGCAGTTTATTCTCTATAAGTGGCACAAATATTGTATTTTGGTCTTCAAATTAGCGTATCAGTTAAATATTATCACTTAAAAATTGCATTTTGATCCTTATGAGTGGCACGAAAATTTCACTTTATTCCCAAACTAGCTAATGTCTCAGTTAATCTCAAGTTGTTGAGATTTGACGGAAATGTTATTTTAGGTATCAGAGTGCAAGTTTTGCTACATTAATAAACTATTATCGTGACACTATTAGAAAAAAAGTGCAACTTGCATTGGTACTATTATCAATGGCTATTTTGGCAGATAGAGACCATTATTGGGGACTATTTTGACAATTAATTTTAACGTGAAAATAATATAAGAGATACCTTATGCAATTATGGGTATTTACAACTCACTTTTCAGTTTTCATCCACACTTGATGCAATTTGAACTGTAAAATCTTATATATTAGCTGACAATTTGTGATTTGAACTGTTTTTAGGAGCCTCAACTATCTGCTTCAGAGCAGTTCGATATTCACGCAAAGCTACTTGTTTTATGACTTGGAGACTTTAACTATTGGCAATAAGGACCAATTGCTGAATAAGTGATTGTTTTTGTTCTCAAATTTTACCGCACCTCTTTAAAAAGTATTGTGTATTTAAACAGTTGAGCACTTCACCAAATATGTAATCCTCAATAAAGCTTAAAATTGATATTTGTATCATAATTTGTTCCCATATTTGAAGTTGACCTATGTCTTCCATATTTCTCCTTGCAAGTTCAATACTCCTTCCTTCCTTTCTTTTCTAATTATCGTTTTAACTTTTATTTTTTGTTCTAAATAATTATATTCTTAGCATAATTAATTATGATTTTACATATTTAATATATTTTCAGATTAGTCTTTTCTTAGTTATCAACCATTTAATTATATAATTTTACAACTGATTGTTATTTTTACAAGCAAATAGTTAAATTGACAACTAAAAAAAATAAGGAGTGGTAATTTAAATTGACCTCGTTGCAAGTACATATGGCCAGTTTGAATCGAGGTTAATGTGAGTGGAAGTAAAACTTAAAAAATTACTTTAGATAAAGAAAATTGAGGTGAATATAAATGTATGTGACAAAATGTTTTTAATACCACCATTTTATTTATTTAGATAAATCGAGGAGAATTATAATTGAAAAACATTATATATTGAAATTAATGAAATGAGGTAAATGGATAATAATATTTAACCTATTTTAATTTAGATACAAAAACTCAATTTTCAAAAAGAAAAATAATATCACCTAAATTCACCAACGTTCATCCAATTCAAACACAAAAATGAGGTTGCCTTTGGTTGAGCCGAAAAAGCCCTATTTTCAAAGAACAACATATTATTTACTCCTATTTTTTTCTTCCACTACATTGAGGCTTCTCTCATTAATCATTATAGAGAGGACGAGAAATTATGAGGTCACTCCATGAACTTAATAAATAATAATAATAATAATGTTTTTCATTATGAAGGAGAAACAAATTAATTTGGGGTATTTGATTCTCACTCGATTCGAGAAGCACTCCAATCAACCCTTAGAATATCCTTGTTGGGAGTGAAAATATACTTGAAGCATTTGTGGATGATCAATGCTCTAAAAAGGTGTGGTATGGAATGGGGCAGAAACAGTGAATGGTAAGTGAAAACAGACCGAGAAAAGGGACCAACATGACAGCTCGAATGATACTCCTCTTGCTGGAAAAACTGTGAAAAAAGTCATTCCGGAATTCAATACACAGCCGAGATGATTCCAGGGCCGGTCCTAGCATTTCGGAGGTCATATGCAAAAACAAAAAATGGGGCCATTTTTATTTTAAAAAATTTAGGATAAATCCACTTTTAAAGGGGCTCTTAGCGAGTCTTGTTTTAGCGAATCTTACTCCTTTTAAAGCATTAAATCTATGTAAATGACAGTTAAAAGACTAAAGTCTATTTTTTAATTTATAGTATGTTGATAAAGTAATACACAACGTAGTTCAATTTGAATCATAAATTTTTGAAGTCAAACTTTGAAAACTTTGACCATGAATTTTTATTAGTATATAAAACATAATATAGTCATATTAGATCTTGTTATATTCGTTTCAATCTATATTTTTGAAATATAAATTTTTATAACTTTTATGCATGTAAAATTAGAGATATTTGCGTTCAAAATTGTGTCTTGGTGACGTGAAAAGTCAAAACATCAGGTTAACTCAACATAAATTGGACTTAAAATGGGCTAAAATGAATAAGGGGCTCAAGGGCTTCGAACCAATGGACTATCAGGACACAAATAATCCAGCCTGCTACCTAAATGAAAAAAAGTTCAATTCATTTCTAAAATTTGGGAGCCCTTTTAAGAGGGGGCCCGGTGCAATACACTATTGGGCCTGCCCTGGATGATCCAAGCCAAACAAAATAACCAAAATTTTGAAAATACCGGAACCGAACCGATTCCGGTTCTCGCTTTGAGGGAGGTGAACAGATGTAAGTTTGGCCAATGATAGAACCGACTAAAAGCGAACCCGGACGATGCGCAATGTTTTGTTAAAAGAACAAGTTTCGTTGACGAATAAAATATTGGTATAATGTGATTAGAGATATGTAAAGCTTCTTATAGCTAGTATACAAGGAATACAAATATATATATATAAAATGTTATTTTAATGAAAATGTGGCCGCAATTTGTAGAACTAATTTTTAAAGGAATTTATTGAACTTATATGTATTGGATATAATATTGAAACTTAATTTTAGCAAACAACAATATGATTCAAATTTAATTTGGGTAAAAACTTATTATAATTAATTCATTCTCAAACGTTGAATTCTATAATTATCATATACTATATGTTTTCAGTGCCGGCCCTGGGGCTAGGCAGGGTGGGCACTTTCCCAAGCCCCAGCTCAGCTCAGGAAGGGCCTCAAAATTTTTATTTGGTGATTTTATTACAGAATTGAATATTTATAAATGTAAACGGATAAAATTATTCTCATTAAAAACTTATAAAATGTACCCAAAATCTTTCAAAACGGTTCACTAACCAAATTTTAACGGAAAAGAGGGTGATCGAAGTGGAAAATTTAGCAAAGTTCAGTGATCTTTCATGTCATTAACCCATATATATATAAGTATATATAAGTAATGTTTACAAAACAACCCGTCCCCATTTCTAACACTGACTTTCTAGTCAGAGAAAACTCCCAAAACTCACCCATGGATTTTCAGATCTGCATCTCACCGAGCATAGCTGCAAGAAGGGAAGACTTCCCTGATCCTACAGTCCCAACAATCGCTGTAAGCTCCACTTTATTGATCTTGAAATTCAAGTTTTTTACAACAGGGGTTAGGGGGGGTATGGGGTTAGGGGGGTGGGGGTGGGGGTTACGTTGGGGGGGGGGGGTAAGGGGGTTACGGGGGTGTTGGGGGGGGGTAAGGGGGTGTTGGGGTGGGGTGGGGGTTACGGGTGAGGAAGAAGGAGGGGTTGTTTTGTAATTAAAGTATTATAAAAGACCCCACATATAAATTTATTTTAAAATGTGCCCCTATTCTAATTTTATTTGGCATTTTAAGGTCCAAAATGAGTCTTAAGATAGTATCAGCCTATCAGGGTCCAATTTGAAACTTATGCGATAGTTCAGGGTCCAAAATAAAAATAAGCCTTTATACTTCTCTAAAGGAAATTCATGAAACTAAATGGAGTACAGCTGAATATTACACATAGCTATAAAAAGATTCAACATGCTCAATTGAAACGCTTGAAATAATTATAGGCAAATAATTATGCTATAGCGATTTCGTATGGAAAGCAAAAATATGTTCATCTTCTTATATGCCCTTTAATGACGTATTGATTATTAGTGGTAGAATATATTCATTTCTAGTAATGGAAACATGGATATATTTTTATAATTGACAATTAAGATTAGGATGAATTATTAGTTTCACAATAAGGATATGAAAGGAATTAAATATAGTTTTCTATGCCTCTAACAATATAAAATTGCTCTTTATCATTATCTTATTATTACAGAAATCTACTCCCTCGTTTCCTTTTTTAGAGTTGAAACTTGCCAGAACTCCCTCGGTTCCTTTTACTTGACGTTCTAAACTTCTAGCCTTAATTTTCTGTTTTAAATATTTATCTTTCTAAAAGAGAAAATTTTATTTTTACACATTTAATATACCTTTTTACTAGTTTTTCCGATTATATTATCAACCAATCAATAGTATATAGTTTCGTTCATTGTCGCTCTACATATTTCAATCAACTTTTTAATTGTTTTTTTGTTACATATGTGCAAATACTAGAAAGACAACTAAAAGGAAGAATTATTTCCGTAGAACCCGAATCAATGCCCATTGCCCAAAATGAAACTCCTATTGCATAAGGCTGCTGCATCTAACAGGTTTAATGTTTAATAATGGAATACAAAGTCAAGAAAAGAATTGAATCTTGTTCTGCATCCACCTAATAATATGGTACCGGAACACCAAATCAAATGTATGCAGGAAATGAGAATAATTGAGTGGATGGAGCCCCCCATGAAACTGCATATTATTCCTCCTGGTTAAATAAATTCTCACACCTTCTTCTAGCTGTTTAAGCCTCAAACATCAGCTGAACATCAAGAATGGCAACAAGGAAAGAGAAATGCCTACGATGTAACACAAAGTTTCTGGTTTCAGTTAATGTTCCATCTGCTTCCTGTCCTGTATGCAGAAACGTTATGGCAACAAGTAATAGACGCCCCGAGCGTGTAGCCAGCTACATCACTAATAGGATAATTCCAGCTTTGCCCAATCTTATCAATCAGATGCAGGCATTTCCAGGAGTGCAACAAGCACCTACTGCCCCTCCAGCCATGGGGATGAAACGTGCGGTTCTTTGTGGAATAACCTACAAGGGGCACCCTAAGAGTCTGCCAGGAAGTATCAATGATGTCATATGCATGAAGAACTTCTTGATCAACAAGTTGGGGTTTCCAAAGTCAAAAGTCATTCTCCTTACAGGTATCTTTCTCAGGAAACTATATAGTTCTTTTTCGTCAGAAATGTAGATAGCGTAAGAGTATATGAAACAAAGATAGGGATACTGATCAACGTAATCATCAAGTTGCATTTTGTCATAAGCAAAAGCCATCTTAATGTTATGTTTTCCACTTATTTGATCCTGAATAAACTGCAGAGGATGAGACGGACCCATCCAGGATTCCAACGAAGAACAATATCAGGAAATATTTACGTTGGCTTGTTAAAAACTGCCAACCTGGAGACTCACTGGTGTTTCACTACTCTGGGCATGGATCAAAGTTGAGAGACACTAATGGGGATGAGGTTGATGGACACGATGAGTCCTTGTGCCCTGTTGATTATGAGACTGAAGGGAGAATCGTAGACGATGAGATCAATGACATCATTGTCAGGCCATTACCTCGTGGGGCTACTCTCCACGCCATCATTGACACTTGTTTCAGCGGAACCTTTTTAGACTTACCATACCTGTGTCGTATGAACAAGGCAGGAAACTTTATGTGGGAGGATCACACTGTGAAACACGCGTACAAAGGCTCCAGCGGAGGCACAGCAATCAGTATTAGTGCATGTGATGACCACCAGACCTCTGGAGACACCACGGTTAGTTTTTTCCCTTCTATCGTTATCCATCCTAATAGTCCGATAATCTGTTTGATGATGATATCAATACTACATTCCTGGAGCAGGCTTTTTCGGGTAAATCAAATGGTGCCCTCACTTATAGCTTTATCAAAACTTTAGAGACTATGCCAAAGATGACATATGGACAGCTATTGATTACCATGCGCAAAGAAATCTATGGAACTCAGGTTGCAGTGGCTGGTCCAAATGCACCTATACAGGTAATTTTTCATGAGTTATTTAGCCAAACCAGCTCAGCATCAATATGATTTAATGCGTTAGAAGATGCTCCCGCCTAACCAATGTAGGGGTGGGTGATCGGATAGTGTGAAACCTTGCCCCTGCCATTACAGGTAAGAAGTTTAGAAAATTGCACAAGAAGTACAGTGCAAACAATATCTACTACTTCACGATATATAACAAGTTAGGTAGTGTAATGAGTGAGTTTGATTTTTCATCATATCTAAGAGTCAAAGAATATAGTAATTGCCTTCGTAGGTCATGAAAGCAGGAGAAACAGCTCAACATCAAAATTAAAAACTTAACTAGATCAAGAATATCTACTAGCGAGCTGCTCAACTTGTGTGTGCTCGGCCACGTGTAGCAAAACGATACTACTTATATGCATGCAGTTATATGCATGCAGTATGTGTATTCAAACCTTGTTCATCGTGTTGCAGGAACCTCAAATATCTGCCACCGGCAGGTTTGATATTCACACGAAGAACATTAAAATCTAATCGGAAGGTTTCAAGAAATATGAAAGCTATGGTCCAGCTGTGTTGATCCTGATCATTGACTTGAAATCACTAAAGCTCTTCCTATTATGTATCCAATAATATAACGAAAGCAGTTTCTATTTAAGTGTGCAATAAAGCTCATGTTCAAGTATACAACTACTAGAACATTAATGTAATAATCTTATGATACTATTATCAGAAGTAATATATCTGTATGCTTGTATTCTAAACAACCGGCTACGCGCTATGCATCTACAACGTTAACTGAATTTTACGAGTCATGTGTATCAAGGAGAAATGTCTTGATATGTTTGAGGAACTCGTTTGATTTCTCGAAGTTTACAGCATGGCCAGCATTCTGAATGACAACCAGCTTAGCCCTCTTCCCTATATGTCTGCAAAGAGTAACTTATCATATTAGAAATTTCTATACATATGAACTAAACATGAGTGAAATTTTCAAAAAGATTGAGACTTCATGATACCTTTGTAGCCTGTGACCTAATTCCAATGGAAATATTTGATCCTCCTCTCCCCATAATATTAAAGTTTCCTGTTTCATTATGCATAAGTAGAATAAACATTAACATTTACATAACAAGTCTCAATGTATTTGAATAGGCTTTAACCTTAGAGAAAAAGGGGGTGAAATAGTATGCCGGCCTCCTTACCTCACACGAATACTGTTTCCGGTTAACAAAAATAAAAACGATGATAACTTAATTCAATGAAATTAAATTATCTGAAGAGCCATTTACCTGTGAAATTCTTGGAAGATCTGAAAGTTGTCGTCCTCTGAGTATTGCACGAATTAATCCCCTCTTTTCTTCAACAAAATCCATGCACATAACCTATCATATGATGTCAAATTCTGTAAGTTACAGGATTCTACTACTTCTCTCGAACCAGAAAAGAGCTTCTACCTCCTTCCCATACCCTCCTTTGTTGCCTCCTTGCTTTATTATATTTACCCGATACATATAGAACTAATCATTCACCACGATTCACCTAAAAACGAATATATAACTAAAGTACATACCTCAATAAAATCAGCCAGGAAATAAGTAGGCACCAACTGAATAGGCTTATAGAACGAAAATCTCATCAACTCTCTCAACTTCTGAGGCGTTTGAGGCAACAAAATATTAGCAGCCTCTTCCACATCAGAAACCTGAAATAACCCTTCTTTCATATCTTTCTCCTCTAAACACACTCCACTGCAACACAAAACCACCTTCTCCAAGGCCTCGGGAAACATTGCTGCCAAACTATACCCAACAAACCCCCCATAGCTTATTCCCACCAAACTAGTTCTATACACACCATAAACATCCATCAACTTCTTGAGACATTGCGCCTGGAAATGCTCTGTTCGTTCTGGACTTGTCGTGGATGATCCGCCAAAGAAGAGCAAGTCAGGCACGTAGACGTTGAAGGAGGGGACAAAATGGCGGAGGAGGTCGCCATATTGCCACATTGCATTCGCCCCGAAACCATGCAGGAGGACGAGGTTTGGTTTGGTTTGGTTGGTAGCTTTCGGCACCCAACAATGCATTAGTGTTCCGTTCCCAAAATCTGTTGAAACAGAGCGCATACCAGCGTACATGAACAGATGACGATACAGCCAATCTCCTGAAGCCGTGAAGCTCAGTCGTTTAGCCATTATTGTATAATGGAGGTCGACTTTTATAGTTTTTTATTTAATCTAATGAATTATGATAAAGAAGATGATATTTCATTGATATCACTATTTTTCTTTTTTTCTTTTTTTCTTTTTTGAGACAAAAAAAAAGTGTCAGGTAATAATAGGATATTGTAACATCATCTAGTTTTCCGAAATATAAGGAAAGAGATCTATCAAAGAGAGTTATTAGAAAAAACTCCTCATGTTTGTGTGTTAACTAAATTGGTGTTAACTTATGTGTTAACTAAATCTGAACCATTGAATTAATCTATTTGCAATTTTTAAATCTTAGTATTGTTTTTGATAGATTCATCCAATGGTTCAGATTTAGTTAACACAAAGTTAACACCAATTTAGTTAACACACAAGAATTGACTCGTAGACCAGTTCCCTTCGCATGTATATGAGTCTAACTCTATAGTCTCTCTTAAACCTAAACAGGTTAGAATTCGGTTGGAACATAATAATTCCAGGTTCGGTTTTCTTTGGGATCAGAACGAATTTATAAAATTGAAGTGTCATGCAATTCAAAAATTTCGAAGGTTCTATTCAACTAATCGAACTTCGGGCGGAAGATTCAATTTTTTATATTAATAAAATATTAAGAACAAAATTATAAATTAATGTAGTCCTACCTGCACTTAATATGAGATTGGAGTGCACTAAGAAGTACTCCCTTCAATCCAAAAATAATGTCTTTCTAGACATTTCACATAAATTAAGAAACAATCATTACATTCACACTTTCCATCTATACCCCTATAAAGCAATCATTAATAACCCACTTTTCAATTAACTATAAGATGCAATCATTACCTTTTAGGGATATTAAGGGCAAAAGGGATACATTGTGCATTGATTTATGTAAAAATACAATATTTTTGGATATTCTTGAAATATCTAGAAAGACATTATTTTTGGATTGGAGGTAGTACATCACACCGAGCATTAAGTCGAACTTTTTAAGCCAAATTGCAATAAGAGGCTCTTTTATAACCCTAACTAGGGTGGACAGTTAACTACCTCCGGTTAATTCTATGGTTCGTACTTCGTCAAAACGTATCAATCTCGATATAGAACTAGTATGAACCGTTGATACTGAAAAGTATCCGTTCTCCCTGATTGGCTTACCAACCACATCCACTTCATATGTTTTTTAGCAATTCAAATAGAGTCCGGATTCGGTGCATCAATAATTCGGTGCACCCGGTGCATCAGGTACCCATTTAAATGTTTTATGTGGGTACTGTACCCACTTGAAACTTCATGATTGGTACTTGTACCCAAATTGTACTATAACAATGGTACAATACCACATATTTAATTAGTCGGATAAATATGTGGTATTATACCATTGTTATAGTACAATTTGGATACAAGTACCAATCATGAAGTTTCAAGTGGGTACAGTACCCACGTGAAACCTTTAAATGGGTACCTGATGCACCTGATGCATGGAAGTATTGATGCACCCAATCTTTTCACATTCACATAACATCATCAAATCATACAGGTCCTAAATAAGAATCTATAACAAATTAAAGTACCCTTGTTGGCTATCAAATTTTCTAGATATATGGGATTTTCGTAGTTCTTTTCTCTATTGTATGCTATTACAATTTTGTTACCGATACTACAGTTCGATAACAAATACATAATATATATGGACATGATCTGAATAAGCTAAATCTGCGACATCATGTACATTGATTTGAGGACAAACAGGTCTGGTAGAGATCCCACAGCTAACTTCGAAGGAAGCATAATCAACAATAAACACAAGACCAACAACAGTCGGGTGTGTTCCCACAAGGATGAACTAACGAAACCAAGAAAGCCTAACCCCATCAAAATGGGGTGGTGGGGTCGGTTGATAGAACGTCTACATTTAACTTTATGTTGCTCAATTGAATTGAACATAAAAACATACATCAGTTACATAATGAATTTAGCGCGATATACAGATGTACTAGTGCTTCATTAAAGATGTAGAACAGAATAATCAAACAAAACTTGTCATGGTCTCTCAAGTTGGGCTCTCATCACTGATCACTCAATGTTTCAACATCAAAAGGCACATCGAGAAAATCTTAGGTGTCAAAATAGAGGAGCCGCTTACCGATTGAGTTGCTCGTATTATATTTTACATAACAATTACTAGTTGCGACTTATCAACCGATCAGTTTTCTGAGCCTCTTTTCTGACAGACTCGCCAGCTTGTTCTGAGGTTCGAGAACAAGTGCATGCTTAAAATCTGTAGAATAAGAAAATATAACCATCAATAGGACATAAATGAACAGAGGCAGGGTCTACCTGATGATAAGATTGTTACTTCTAATAGGATGACATAGAGTTTTACACCTTGCACAAGCGTGTAGGTTGTCTGTTCGCTCAAACAAAGAAAAACTACATAAACAACAAGCCTGCAATGTTAATGATATATTTCCTTATGCAGTTTCGTAGGCAGATTGGACAATCTGGACAGGATAGAGTTCACAAAATACCATAAATGGTTCATTTACTAGACAACTCACAGAAAACCCACGACTTTGATATATAAACCTCAAATCACCTCTAATGTAATCCACATGTTTAAAAGCATCATCGTAGTATGTACCTCTGTCTCAAAATGAGAAAATTAACAATACATCATTGAGAAATTCTAGCACGATGAAACTTTCTAACCTTGAAGAGCCTCTTTATTCAGAAGGAGTGACTCCCTAGCTGTCCCTCGTCTCAAGTATGACTTCACACTCTGCATGCGGAATACAAATATATTTTCACAAAATAATACAGTCTATAAATTCATTGCATAATTACACCTCCGTTCTCACTAAAAAATCATACTATTCCGTTGTTATGATAGTCAATTCATTACCTCTGTTACACTGTATATGTTAATGACAGTACATTTTTCAAGAATTGACACACAGCCTTCACATTTCTTTCGGATTGCTTAATTCTTCACATTTCCAAGTCAATCTACTTATGAAAACTAAAAGGGGCATAAGTGGTTCATCACACCTTCTTATCCAATGCTATTGCCTTAGTGCAGTCGTCTTCCGCTTGCTGAAAACTGTCAGAAACCCACCAATAAACCTTAAGATAATAATGCCAACAGTAGTTAATCAATTATAAAAAGTCGAAATGAATCAAGATCAGACCATCCTAATTCCAGAAGTGCAGCTGCACGGTTGCTATAGTAAGTAGCATTCTGGTCATTCAATTTCATGGCTTCCGTGTAGTAGCTTACAGCCTTATTCCATTGTCTTTTCTTATATGCAGCGTTACCCTGCAACAAGCAATATAATTTCACATATTAAAGAATCTAGAAGATGCACTACTGATTTTATATATATTTCAAATTATAAACATGGCATAAATTCATAAGACTTAGTCTACCAAATTTATGATGTAGCATAAAGAGCTAAACCTTCTCTTTTAACAATTCAGCTGCATCCAGGTTACTGCTGGTATCTAGTGAAGGAGATAAGGTAGATGCAGTTCTAGCTCCGTCTTGTAGAGATGCATGCATATCCAACATAGTATCAAGTAGAAATTTATCGTTTCCATGTGATGCAATTAATGAGACAGAGACTGGATAATTATCATGGCTTCCTAGAGGGATGGAAACCTATCAACAAAAGAGAATTAGAAGTAATCTTCTAAAGCATGGAGAGTAGAAGAATCCATTTCTACAAGAAGATACCTGACAGCAACCAGACATGCTTGCAATGCTTAACAGAGCAAATGTACGATCTTGAAACTCAGTTGCCAGGTTTTTCTTTCTGGTCATTTTAGGTGGGGCATCTGAAACTGTGGGAATTACCAATACACCATCATCCTGCAAACAGAGAAAGACAAAAAGGAGAGAGAACTAAGAACAAAGTTTGGTTTGAATTCCTAGCTTTAAAGCATTATTACTGAGGAGCTACAGCAATTGCACCTATTAAAACAACTAAAAGAATTATTGAAATGAATTCGAATGGAAGAACAAAATCTGTTGATAAATGAATTCCAATTTGTTGACAATTACTTATCATTACAGGCTTATTAAAGTATCCATACATTTCTTAGAATAGCATTATCTTTAATAAAATTCAGTACATCACTATCTGTAGCAAGTTATTTTCAAGAACCCTGAATTAATAACATAAAAGTTTGTCCTTCGACGCTTCTTTGACAGTTGAAAGTTCATTAGCAGTTACAGGTTAATACAATGTTCACATCGAGAACTTTTGGGACATCACAAATATCTGAGGTGGTATGAATAGTTCCCATTACAATTAACGTTTTAAAACAAAATAATATAGAATTAGATATCTTATTCAGTAGGTCTATTCGACTCGATATTTTGAAAAAGTAGTTATCATATGATAGGTTACATATACAGCCAATTGTGGTTACTTGATTCTCAATTGAACAGCCAAAAGTAGTTAGCACTTGGCACCAAGCTAAGAGTTGAAATAGTTGTGTGCAATTTTCTACTACTAGAGGAGCTTAGCATATAAGAAGAGAAACAATGAGCGATTAGCTTCAGTAAACAAAGCTTGGCTGCTATGTACCTTTAATATACTTTGAAGAGCAATCCTCATCTCTGTTCTCACTTTGTAAAGTAACTTGATTTTATCAGGTTTGGTGGATAGGGATGCATCATAATGTTTAGAAATATCAGATCTAAACCTGCATGCAACTGATTCAACCCATTCTTCATAGTTTGTTTTAAACTCGTGGCTGCAAAGAAAACATGAAAGTTAATCAGGATATACTTTAAGGACGAAATATGGACTATTTATAGATCTCCGTTAACAGAGAAAAACACAAAAATAACTGGATATTGGTGGTGCCTTATCGTAAAATCTATTTCTAATGAATGACAGAATAAATACACTTCAAAAAAATCTGATGCCTAACCAAGCAGCTAATACCCCTCCCCTCTCCAACTATAATAACAATCAACTATTATGATAGATCTCCAACATCTGAAGGGCAAGACAATTAGAAAATGACCTATGTAATTGAGACATGACAAGGCACAGAGCTTTTAATGTGGATATTCCAACTTTCTGGTCTGTTGGTTCTTCACGAAATCCTTTCAGGCTAGGAACATTTGAAGCAATATATTGGGCCAAATTAATACTTTTTGGCGGATGATCTGAATAGAAAGAGAAATAAATAATAAATATTTACGTTAACAAGACTTGTAAATGACTGAACAAGAAAGAGAAGATAAACAAGAAAGCAATGCAAATAAATTGGGATGCCATAGACATAGTGCACCGTAAAGACAACAGAGAAGAATAAAATGAGAAGTAGTGCTCTGTAAGGACACCAGAGAAGAAATAACGATAACTGTAAGATCTCTAACTTACAGCCAGCTGATGCTTCTATCACGTTGCTCACTACGTTGGCAGTTTTCTGTTTCCGAACTTTGGTAAGCTCAAAAAGGTCATCAGCAATAAAGAACCGCCTTGTTCTCTTAGGTGCCAGTAGTTTTAACTGAAGCAAAGTATGCCCTACTTGCGACAAGATTGAAGGGTCACGAGCAAACCATCCTGACAGCAAGGAAAAAATTATTTCTTTACAGATTTAGTATTAGTTTTTTGATAATTTTCGAATTTAAGTAAATTATTTTTATTAACTAAAAGTTGGTTAAACTTAAAGGTGCAAATATGGAAGGGTATAACAGTTGATACAAATATTCGATTTTATGCTATGTAGTAAGGACATGATAAATGGTAATAAGAGAATGCAAGGACTAAATCTGGGACATGAACTTCATTCACCCCTTATTCCAGGCTTACGGCAAGGAAACAATTAGTTACTACAAAACCAATAAACTACTTTAGGCAAAGCCAAGCGTTATATATTAAAGCTGGCCCATCCAAGTCCCTTCCAAGTCTATGCACATGCTTAGTTGTACAGGACTACATGTGAAAACATGAGTTTCATAATGAAATTACTCATTAACTCATTATTTCCAGGAGACGTGTTAATAGACTGCCCATGCCTATTAAGAGTTTGTGAAGCATGAACAGTAAACAATCTATTTTTTTGCTTCTCCAAGAGGATGATAAAACTCACCGACTGTGTCTAAACTCTGAGAGTTTGGCCGAATACCAATTGTAGATATGAGTCCATGAGAAGGTCTAAACCCAAGAACACCACAAAAAGATGCTGGCACTCTGACACCACCAATGGAATCAGTACCTGCAACATTTACGAAGAAAATTAGCATCGCTATAATTCTATACAACCATATAATAGAACAGATAACTCAAGACAACAGAAAGAATCAATTATCTTGTAAAAAGTAGATAGAATGAGTGATGACAAAAAAGCCTAGCACAACCCACATGGATTACCATGTTGAAAGATAACGATCGATTAGTTACTTGATCAGATCAAGAAGATCACGGAAGCTATATTCTCATTTTGTTTCTTTTATCCCTTTTAAGATGGGGGTTAAGAATTTTAGCTACATATAAAACATACTAATTCATACATGGAAAAGAAGCATACCAAGAGCAAAATCAACAAATTCAGCTGCAACAGCTACAGCTGATCCACTAGACGATCCTCCAGGAACATGAGTTGGCAAGTTTGGGTTAGTGGGAGTTCCATAATAAGCATTTTCCCCTGTAATCCTGAAAGGTCGTCAAACTATACTTCAGGGAGAAAGGAAAAAACGGATAAAAACAAACAGATGAGACCAAGTTAAAATTTGCACACTATTTATCAAGTGTAAAATTGAAGCAAGATTTAGATGAACAATCTTTTTCACTGTCATGAGATTTCCAAACTACACTAAACTTGTTACATACATCAATATTGAGAAAGAACAAGGGATAGAAGATATACCCAATCCCAAGTTCACCAATGACAGTCTTCCCAACACAAGTGGCTCCATTCTTCAGCAGATTCGTCACAACAACCGCTGTTTTCGTTGAAGCCTCGTGAGTCTTCTCCCACTCCGGATTTCCGTATCCAGTCAAGTACCCCTTCACATCAATACTACAAAAAGACATTGCATACATAAGAAATTATTCCTAAAATAAAAACTTCAAGTAAATTCTGCTATTCCTTTCTAAATATTTATAATTTACAAGAAATTATTTCTAAAAAAATCAACTTAATAATAAAATATTTTTAAAAGTTTTAAATTCTATAAGAAATTACTAATGTAATCTCAACTTCATAAGAAACTATTTCTAAAAGTTTAACTCTGAGATTACCAATTTCAATGCCGAAAAGAAACCCATTAAACGCATACATTGGAAATGGAGAAATAAGTTTAAAGACAATAAACTATTCTTAAAAACTCTAACTTCGCTACAAACTATTTCTAAGAAAGTCAACTTTATAATCACCATTTTCAGTACACAACTAACCCATTAAACACACCAACTCAAACTGAAGAAACAAATTGATAAAAGAAAAAGAAAAAAACAAACTTGTCTCCAACAGCAAAAACAAGGTCAGTGAGCATCAATCTGGCGGCAGGAGGAGGCGGCTGAGCAAAAGGGAGCACTTCAAATCGCTGAACAAAAGCTCCAAAGTCTTCTTTGATCATTTTTTTCGATTGAACTCGTCGCCTCGTAGTTTCAGCTAAAACTACCATTCCGGCGACTCCAAGTCCGATCACGATCCATAGTTTGGGATTTTCAGACAAATTGAGCTTGGACAAGCTTGTCATGATTGAGGGGGTAAAATGATTTACTGTATAATCGACGGATTTAGGGTTTTAGAGAAAATAATCTATGTTTTGGGGTGTTTTTGGGTGTTTTTGAGGGGTTTAAGGAGGGTTTAAGGAAGAAATGAGAAGGAGAAAGAAGAGTTCGATGAGACCATTTTATGGTTGCTGCTCGAAAAAGTCATACGATGCTGCGACCACTGTCACGAGGGAATATAGTATCTTTTTTCTCAAGAAATACTTATAATCGGAAAGTATGTCTATCTCATTTGTTGATCGAAATTAAATCACTTAAATGCTCAATAAAATCGAATAATTTAAATGTTGAGCTAGCAATTTTATCGGTGAGATTAAATGTTTGAATTTTTGTAAGGGTAGATATTGAAATTATTGTAATATTAACTTTAAAAAAAGAGTAAATGGCTTCATTGATGATTCACGTTTGTTAAAAAATATAATTCGATCACTTTAGTATGACTTTGTATACTTTCGATCACTCGTGTTGGGTAATAGGTATTATGTATATTTTAGTCCATTCACGCGTTTTTTGGTACAACTCAACATTTTGTTAATAGTATTTCAGTCACTCTTACCTTTAGAAAAAACGTCCACTTTCTAACTTTGATGTATCACAATACTTTTAATCGTCGCCTAAACTTTATTTCTTTAAAATGTTACTAGGTGGCTCACCTAAACGAAAAAAAGCCTCTTTATTTATTCTAAAGTCAATTTAGAAAGATAAGTCTATGACATATTAAGAAGTTGGAACTTATATTACACTCTAAAACGCATCTGTAAATTAGAAATAATTATATGAGTTAGTTTTTAATAGTTAATAAATTAAAATAGAACACTCATCTTCCTTTTCCGTGTCAATTACCTTGCCGATATCTCTTCTCAACCATCATCTCTATAACAACAAAATAAAATATCAGAATGAAATTTTATGCTTAGTTGAAGGTTATGAAACATAAAATATGGAATATTGATAATTTTAAAAATAAATTATATAGCATATATAACTATCTAAAATTAAAGTACATTTTTATTAGTTGTGTGAGATTAAACGGACAATCACCAACTATTATTTACTTTTCAAACATATATGGAAACACCTATGAAAGCTCCGATACCTCAAATAATAATTTTTTTTCTTCTAGAAACTCCTTTACAACAAACTCCCAACACTACCTAATATACAAGCTAAAACTGAGTTAATCGAATAGCCTAGTGGAAAAGGCTCTTGCTAGTGACTTGAATGTCCTGGGTTCGAAACTCACCTCACCGCTAATTATCATATATATATATATATATATATATATACAAGCTAAAACTAACATCCAAATATCTACAAATTGCCTCTTTTGTGAACATGACCAAGAAATGGTCGACCATCACTTTCGCTCATGTCCAGCTCTCATCATCATATGACGAGATTACACATCCTTTAACTTTCAAGGCTCACGTACCAACATAACTAAAATCATAAGCCAAAGCTTAACCAATTCAAAGAATCCCATGATTATCAATTCAATGATCAAATAACCATTTATTATACTATCTCGACAATCTGGTTAGCCCAAAACAACATCATATACGAGAAAACTCAATTCAATCCATTACAGATCATACATCATAGAAATATCCTCTTAGAAACCTAACATAAATCACACAAATTCAACACCTTCTCACACAAGAACACTAAATGTAAACCTTCCACAATCACCACCCATACAAAAATTATTATTAATTGCCCTCCCATCACACCTAAACATAATAATATCCACACCTTTTATATATATATATATAGATTTCCACATACAAACAAATATTAATGTTATAACCTACACAAAAAATCACATTAAAACACATCATTTAGTTTTTCTTACTTCAAACTCAAACTCCAAGTCACACACAATAACAACCCAAACACTAATAAAAACCATTGTGATCGAAGCCTCATTATTTACTTTCATCTTATTAAATTCGAGTACACCTTACTCAGATTATATTGTCTTGGACCTTTTATCCTTGCAACTTGTTTCTCGTTACATGCAATGGATACAAACTACGGTAATATGGCAGTAATTTGGGAGGACTTATCTCTCAGACATAAACATCTTGATACTAGTGCCTACAAATATTACATCTTTTGTTACTCTACTTACCAAAATTTCCCCTTTTAGAATATATTTTGTATTTCCAATGAGACCCTTTCATAAATCTAATTTAGGGAACAATACTAATTATGGTTATATTTATGATTTTTCTGGGTAAACCCTCAAAATATCTTAAAAAATCAGGGACATGTGTGTATATTTGCAATTTCAATATAACTATAAAAAAAAGCTAAAAAAGAAAGCGGACAATCACGTAAAAATTATGTGAGAATACCACAATAAAAGCTATTTATCACATTTCTAGACCAGTGCTTTTCTTTCACCTAACAAAGCTTTCTTTTCCTTCATCAATGGAGTCCTCGTTTCTTGCAACAACTACAGCCTTATCTATTTTCTCCATAACCAAATCCTTAAACCCAAATGCTAAAACCCAACTCATTTGTCATCTCAATCGCCATTTCTCCACAATTCGACCAACCCAACTTGCTTATGCAAAGCTGTACACCATTTTCGCTGCTGATGTTCGAAACCTTAATCGATTCGGATCGGGTTTTCTGTATAGAGGTTTGAGTATTGTGGATGTTAGGAGGAAAGCTGAGTGCAGACCATTATGTGTAGGAAGCTCTGCTGCTTCGTTTAGTTCAGGTAGTGGTGGTGGTGATGGTGATGGTGATGGTGGTGGAGGCGGGGGTAGTGGTGGGGGTGGGGGTGGAGGAGGTGGATCGAAGGTGAATGTGGCTGCTGGTGTTGGAATGGATGAGCTTTCTGGGTCGGCTTCTGATGTCATAATTCTTGATGTTACAGTAAGAAGTACTTCAGTTTCTGATTCTTGATTTTTTGTTTGTGGTAATGGTTATGTAAATTGTTGGGTTGGTTTTTTGTATTGCAGGGAATGACATGTGGAGGATGTGCAGCCAGTGTGAAGAGGATTTTGGAAATCCAAGTAAGTAACATTTTAGATAATTATTTTGTATAATATTTGGTAAATATAGACCATTTGCTAGCAATTCTTATGTATTTTACTATGAACATTATAGTTTTGATTCAAATAATAGTTATGTATGTCACTTAGGGCAAAGTTTGTTAATTTTGACAATTGAAAATCAAACTAGACTATCTTCATAGTATGACAGTATTTTATTGTCAAGTTTCGTACTTTGTGATGTTTTCTGCCTTGTGCAAATTATGAAAGGGTAACAAGGTTATGTCTAGAAATTTAAACGACGGCATATATATTGTGCATTGGTGTGCAACATATTAAAGACGCAAAGTTTTAAGATAAGGAATATTATGTATGTCCATATGTGAAAAGGGTGTTGATAAAAGAGGTGCTCTAAGTTGTTCTTGAGGCCTAGTGATTGGCCTTTGCTAGCTGCTACTGTTTCTCTTCAAATTCTTGGATGTTTTAAACTGTCCCCTCTGCTTACTTCAATTTTTAGCGAAATGCTTGGATGCTTTTTGTTATTGTTGCTATCTAAAATTTGTAATTGTAACTTATATGGTCAACACTTGTTTAAGAACAGCCTCAGGTTACTTCAGCTACTGTCAATCTTACAACAGAAACAGCATTAGTAAGGCCAGCATCCAAAGCGAAGGATGGTCCTAACTGGCAAAAACAATTGGGAGAGGAACTTGCAAATCATTTAACGACTTGTGGATTCAAATCTAAACTTAGAGGTTAGTAGTAATTTCTTGATTGTTATGTAATGATTATTCCTCTTTTAAAACAATCTATCAAGATTGACTGCTGAGATAATGGTTTACTACTTTACATATGACCACTTATTTGTGAACTGATTGGACGGGTTGAAACAACCTGAAAGAAATTCTTCAGCTACTTACTCATTCTAGTAGGGCCGTCTTAGTAAGATATGAGAGGTGAATTTAGATATTGGCATTCACTTATTGTAAATTAAGGCTGATGGGTACAGTTGCATCAGCAAGGTAATATCTCATTTATTGGTTCCCACAAGAATCCTTGCATATGATGCTCTCCTGACCTTGTCACTGTTCTTTAGTAGTTACTAGTTCAGATTGATCACCTTATACCACTACCAGTTGAGAAATCACTTGGCCAAAAAATATTGAATTGTTAAATGTCTCGCCATCCAAGGCTTGAGTGCTTTTAGTGCATCCAATAATTTCAGTGTCTTAAAACATATTTTTACAGAAATAGATCATTAAATAAAACATGCTTTAAGTCGAACATCTGTTGGCTCCAGCTTAAAGAAATTATTTTTAAAATTTAAGTATAACCATTCAAAATCTTCTTTAAAGTAAGGAATAGCGAAGCTATAATTCTCAGACTTTCCCGTCACTTATAAAAACTTGGTGGGTAATTGGCAGGTCAGGGAGCTGATGGAGAGATACTTCATCATAGAAATGCATAAGGATTTCTTGTAGGGTGCAACCATTATTTTGCATGGTACGTCTTGGCTCTATTTGACTTTTGATTTCAGATACTTCCTTCTAGAATTGGGTGGAAAGCAGTTGGTCAAGGTGTTATGTTTCGCTTATTATTATGTCAAATCTTAACATTCATGATTTTAAAAAGGCTATTAGTTTTGTCTGAGTCCATCTGAATCCAGGAAACTACCTTATTAGCACAAATTAATTACGCAGTTCTGTGCTTCAGAGTTTTAGCTTGTCCTTGTATAAGATTATATATTTTTCAATATCCGTCAAACAATTAAATCTCCATCTGCTGAAGTGTATCTTCCTCCCTTCTCCTTCATTCCGATCGAAGTTTTCGGGGTTAAAGGCATAAAGGTTTGTCATGTATTTGAAAGTTTCAATGAGTTGTTGTCATTGTTTTTAGGAGCGATGTAAAGCTAAATGAATTGAACAAAATGTCAGTTTACAAGGGAATTTTGATTGTTTTTTGTATTATTATAGAAGGGTTTCTCACCTCTAATTCTCCTACTTGACATTCATCAGTAGTCTAATTTTGATATTATTGATCTTACTTCATACTTTATGTGGTGTAACATCACTAACTACTGTTTCTCACAGATTCTGGAGGAGATAACTTCTTTGAAATTTTTGAGAAGAAGATGAATGAAAAGAGGAACCAGTTGAAAGAAAGTGGTACTTGACTTGTTACCTCTTCTAAATTATCCTAGAGAATTTGTTTTGTAGCTGTTTTTCTATTTGAGGGCACATGCTGCATACACCTTTGACGATATGCTGAGTTTAACACTTGATTCATTTGAACAGGCCGTGAGCTTGCCGTCTCCTGGGCTTTATGTGCTGTTTGTCTGATAGGCCATCTCTCTCACTTCTTTGGAGCCAAGGCTTCCTGGATTCATGCATTGCATTCCACTGGCTTTCACATGGCCCTCTCTCTATTTACAATCCTTGGTCCTGGTCGTAAGCTTATTGTTGATGGAGTGAAAAGCCTAATTAGAGGGGCTCCAAACATGAATACTTTAGTTGGTCTTGGAGCATTGTCATCATTTGGCGTGAGCTCATTGGCAGCATTTATACCAAAACTGGTAACTCATTGTACATTGCTTATTTAAACCTGCAAGACTAAATGTTAACTTGTTTTGATGGATGGGGTTTGGTTGTCGTTAATATCTACAGGTCCAATTTTTCGAGGTGTTACATGTTATGTTTAAGGAAATTCGTTGACCAATATTACTATATGTTAACAAATTTGATTTAGACATGTCGTGAACCTTTGTTCTTGAATGCCTAGTTATCTTATAAAATGGAAAATTATTACTTCCTTTGGAGTGAAATTGTCGTGTTTTATTCTACTTAATTTTCTTCTCCAGTTCAGTATAAATTAACCGAGTTAGTCAATAATATCAAACATTAGCATCCTTTTAAGAATGATTTCAATGTTAAGGGCGCCGAGTTGATGCTTTCAATTTTGTTTTTCATTCCATTAGGTAAAAGTTAATCTCTCATTGTTTAATGCGAATGAACATTTTTCCAACTATTCTGATCTGGAAAACTCATAAATTCTGTGTCAAAGCATCATCCTAACAAGATGTAGGTTTTAATTTATGTTTTCAAAAAATATAACCAGCACATGAGATTTTGTCTCTCAAGTCTCAACATAGCTTTTTTAGGAATATACCCTAAAATATTTCCACTTGCTACAATTATCCTCTTAACTAGTGTATCTGTACCAGATTGAAGAGAGGCATTGGTCTTTTATATAATTTCACTTTCTTTTTGTCATAACAGATTGCTGGAGTTATAGGCTATAGCAAATTTGTTGTGTTCGCCTGCTATCTATCTTTTAATGAGATGCAATAGTTAACTTTGCATGAGAATATGCTAATAAAAGTTGGTTCATATTGTAATATTAGTATGGTATTATACATCTACAATTAACAGCATGACCTTTGTCTTTCTCCCCACAATAGTTGATTGAAACCATGGAAATGCTTTTGACATTTTTCTTTGTGTATTTGTAAGAGTTTCTTTGTTGTCTACGGATGTTTGTATCTGTGCAGGGATGGAAAGCATTCTTTGAGGAACCCGTTATGTTGATTGCATTTGTTCTGCTAGGGAGGAATCTTGAACAAAGGGCTAAAATCAGAGCCACCAGTGACATGACTGGACTACTAAATATGTTGCCATCTAAAGCTCGCCTTGTAGTTGATGACCAAGCTGAAAGTGTCGAAGTTCCATGTAGCAGTCTTTCTGTGGGAGATAAAATCATTGTTCTGCCTGGAGTAAGTTGCATTAAGCATCTGTACTAATATGCTTATATATTTCTGAGCCTTTTTGAAGTCTTTACAAAATTTGTGAATGTTGTTTATAGTTATTGGGAGGTTTGTGGAGACTTAGTAATCAGCATCTTAAAAGATACGATGAAAGATCGCGAAAATGGCGTCTTGGATAACAAAAAAACAATTTCTATCTGCCCTTAACTTCCTTTCTTTTGTTATTTACTTGCGTAAGCAACATTTTGATTGAGAAAGTTGAACTATGCTAAGCATCACCAATAGACATCTTGAATCCTGAGTGCATCTTCTCCCTGGTTTTCTTAGGATCGGATTCCTGCTGATGGGATTGTAAGAGCTGGAAGAAGCACAGTGGATGAGTCAAGCTTCACTGGAGAGCCTTTACCAGTCACTAAATTACCTGGGGTAAGGCTTCTAGTTTATTTTATAAACTTATCAATGGTTAACTATGAAGAAAGTTCTGATTCTCGCCACAGAAGCTTCGATTAATATCTTAAGAGAATCCAAATATAATGTTCATCATAAACGTTTTGTTCTCTACTGCATATTTTCAATGCTGGTGCTTGCTACTTTGACGTCATATATTTCCATGAGTGGCTGCATCTTTCATCTGACTAAATTTAGTCATTTGAATGTTATTTTCTAGACTGAGGTTTCAGCAGGCAGTATAAACCTCAATGGAACACTCACTGTGGAAGTGCGTAGACCAGGTGGAGAGACTGCCATTGGGGATATTGTTCGCCTTGTAGAAGAAGCACAGACAAGGGAAGCTCCTGTGCAGCGGTTGGCAGACAAGGTCCATTTCTTGCCTACTAAATGTTGATTCACCTTCTTATAGGTATTGGTAGCTGGAATGTTAAAGGCTATTAAGACTAATGAAGATAGTGCAAAACTATTAACATTTCACTCTCTAGGGCTTCAATTTTCATAGAACCTTGATTAATATGATCTGTATATAATTAAGAAATACAAGTCTGAACACCTTATAAACAAACTTCTACACATGATATGTATTCATTCTTTCTCATCCTAAACATGGTTACTTCAAAACTGTTCAGTAGGAAAAGTTTATATATATAAACTATTAATTTAAATAGAATAACCAACCAAAAGGACTGATAAGCCGAAACAACTTCGCCACTTTCCTGTATAATATACTCCCTCCTTCTAAAAAAATTGATTGTGTAGATTTAAAGTGTTGTTTCTTTTTACTTGATGTTATAGGGTTCCAATCATAAACTTTTATAGTCGTTCCAAAATTTTATCTTTAATTAGTGTAGATTAGTGTAGGGGAAGAGAGCAAATTTTATAGTTCTTCAATAAAGTGCTTTTCTTCTAAAAATAGTTACTTTGAGATGGAGTAATTACTAAATGAATGCTTTTCCACTGACTTCTAAAGTATGCTTCTGACTTTATCAGGTGGCTGGGCACTTCACGTATGGAGTGATGACCATTTCTGTTGCCACGTTCATGTTCTGGAAAATGTTTGGGGCACAAATTCTGCCAGCGACTATTCATCAAGGGAATGCAGTCTCATTGGCGCTGCAGCTATCCTGTAGCGTTTTGGTATGTTCAAGTGGTACTAAAATCCTGTTTTCCTTTTTTAATTCCCACCAATTATTGAAATTGTGGATACTTAGATATTGATCCCTGGTACCTAATCCTTATGTGCCACTTTTACTGGTTCTCATGTCTAATAATATGATGATGCTATAATGGGAAACTTCACATTAGTCATTCTTTTGGTTCTCTAAGCAGCTTTTGCTCATTGATTCAGGTAATTGCCTGTCCTTGTGCCCTTGGTCTAGCAACGCCAACTGCAGTGCTAGTAAGTTAATCTAGGCAGCTCAAAGTTTGGAAAGTTTGGTGACTTCCATCTAAAGGTTTTTTTTTCCTCGTGAAGGTTGGAACTTCACTGGGTGCTACGAGGGGATTACTTTTACGTGGAGGGAGCATCTTGGAGAAATTCTCAATGGTTGATGCAATCGTGTTTGACAAAACAGGAACATTGACCATTGGCAAACCTGTTGTGACCCAAGTCATGACCAAAAGTTTTGGAAAAGACGGTGATACACAGTTAAGTACCGAATTTGACTTCATTCGTGTTATATAGCATTATAACAATTATCGTTTCTGTTTGCTCATGGAGAACTTCTACAACCTAAGATATCCAACTCTGAAGGATCTTCTATTCTAGGACTTGCCGATAGACAACAAATTATATGTTTAATCTAAACTTCAGAGAAGCTTGATCACTTCCAATTATATAGCTTTTGATTACCATAATACTTCGTGCAGAACCAAGTAGTTTAGTGGATGACAATGAATTGTCTCGGTGCAGATTAAGTACGCTGGAAAATCATCATTGGTCTGAAGATGATGTTCTAAAGTTAGCAGCTGCAGTTGAATCAAATACAATCCATCCGATAGGAAAGGCTATCGTAGAGGCTGCTCAATCCAGAAACTTTCACATTGAAAAGGTATTTGTATCAATTCTTATCCATCCAGTACTGATTACGTTTATGATTTCGACATACTCCAATTTATATACACACTCGCTTGATGGAAATTGAAACCCTCAGGTAGTAGATGGAACATTCACGGAAGAGCCAGGGTCCGGGGCAGTGGCAATTATTCAGAAGAAGAAGGTTTCTGTTGGTACGCTGGAGTGGGTTAAAAGGTACTCATATTTGGTGCATAACATTGGCATTTTGTAATGTACTTTAAGTTGCACCACATTATAAGCACCCTGCAGCTATCTTGTAATGTTAGAATATCAAAGTGTTGCTCCACCCAATACTTACATCGTATTTATTAAAATCTCCCCGTGCAACCATGATTACCCATATCACATTGAATTTTATGAAAATATATTATATAACTGAACAGTGTCATTAGACGTTTACTTTCCGTAGCTTGAGGCCCAGAGAATATGTTCATTACATTTTATGTGTCCTTGCAGGCATGGAGTTGACAGGAATCCGTTCCAAGAACCTGAGGGTTTGAAAAACCAATCAGTAGTTTATATAGGAATAGGCGACATTCTTGCCGGTGTGATTTATGTCGAGGATCAGATTAGAGATGATGCCAGACATGTGGTTGAATCTTTGTCCAAGCAAGGAATAGGTACTTATTTGCTCTCAGGAGATAAAAAGACTGCAGCGCAACACGTGGCATCTGTTGTAGGCATTCCAAAAGAAAGGGTAAGAAATTTAGTTGATATTTCTGTCTTGGAAAGATTGCATAAATTTAGTTAAGTTGTCTTCTCTGCTTAATGAGTTTGGGCTACTTACTGGTCAAAACCCACTGAGAGCGTTACTCATCCTCTTATGGATAAACGTGTGTTCAAGAGAAGTATTCTTCTTATATGCAAGACTCATATTTGACCACATCTAATTTATGAAACATGATACCTGACATACAACATCAGTTATCCATGTTTCTCTATTATTATGCTAATTGCTGCAGGTATGCTTGGTAGGGTGCTTCTCACCTTCTTTTAACATTTTTTTCCTACCAGGCTCATTATACATGTTGATATTGTTATCTCATCATTGGCAAGCATAGACCTCATTTTTTCTGAATAGTGGTCTACTTTTGTTTCTCCAAACACATACAATGTCAATCATTGTACTCGTGGTGGGTGAAACTAGAAACAAGCAAGGTAACTTTGAAAAATGCGTAGTATTGTAAGAGAGCCAAGACACATTGAATATACCAAAACATATGAGGTGGTTTATGTTGTTACTCCCTCTATTGCCAATTGGTTTTAGTATGGACCCTTAACACGTTGGACAGTTCTTTTGAAGACCTTGAATCAAAACTGAATTCAACATTTTGAGCGTTTGGCTACTCTTATGAATAAAAGACGAATGATAAATCATTTTTCTTCCCTTGTAAAATATTCAGAATTCAGAAACATCACATAAGGTTCATGTTTATCATATTTTGGTAGCTTAACACACGTACACTTTACCTTCTGAATCCTTCATCCTTGAAATGAAGACAACTAATTGCAAACTGTGACCATTTGCAGGTAATCTATGGTGTCAAACCAGACCAGAAAAAGGAGTTCATCCGCAAACTGCAGGAGGATCAACATATTGTTGCCATGGTTGGTGACGGCATAAATGATGCTGCTGCTTTGGCTTTGTCACATGTCGGAGTTGCAATAGGTGGTGTTGGAGCTGCTAGTGAAGTGTCCTCTATCGTGCTGATGCAGAACAGGTTATCCCAGGTATTATACTTTTCTTGAATTCCGAGTTCTAACAACTAGGGTTAACCCCACGCTTGATCTTGTAAGTTGGTTTATAATTTCCCTCAAATTTGATGCAGCTACTTGATGCTTTGGAGTTGAGCCGCCTAACCATGAAGACTGTAAAGCAGAATCTTTGGTGGGCTTTTGGTTACAACATTGTATGTAGTCTGTCCTCACCTAGCTTTCTCCACTGGTACTTTAACTCTTCTCCAGATATAAGATACATATCGTCTGTCCTTTCAGGTTGGCATTCCAATTGCAGCTGGAGTCTTGCTGCCTGTGACGGGGACCATGTTAACGCCATCAATTGCTGGCGCTCTAATGGGTTTGAGCTCCATAGGTGTTATGACAAATTCTTTACTGTTGAGGTTGAAGGTGTCACCTAAACATGGCATAGTTGATGAATTAGCACCAAAGATTGAGGCCGGGAAAGTTGAAACTGCTTCTGGTTCTGATAAGGATGTGGATCTCGAGCAAGGAATTAAGAACCCTCACGCAACAACTAGATGATGCCTAAAGAGTGTCATTTATGTCAACATACCTACTGATGGAATCATCTGCCCGAAGAAATCTTTGACCACGAGACTTTCATAGTTGCATGTAAGGCTGAAATATATAGGTTTCACCATACGTACCGATTTTCATGCTACAAGTAAACAGTTTTGTTCCATTACTTTTACTAGTTAGTAATGGTAAATGAAATATGATTCCTACCGAATGATTGATGACAACTTGAACATATTGTTATCGGCACTCAATCAAGCTCGGCTCGTTAATACGATTTACCATCATCCTTAGTTTTTCAGCTACCATAGTTTTTGAGTGTGCAAGCATAGAAAATCAACCTCCTGCCTGAATTCCGGAGGACAGATTGTCCAGTTTGTTCCATTACTTTCACTACATTATATTTTCTTAAATTATTTTTAGGTCTATATACATAATTTTGAAGAATGTCTTAGTTGATCTGTATCTTTTTAGTTAACTTCTGTCTTTATTTTAATATTTTCATAGTAACACATTAGTATCAATTTTATTTTGTAATCATCACTTTTCAATTTGATTGTAAATAATAAACCATTTAATAATAATTTATCCTTCAGTAACTTAACTAAAATTGTGATATTTACTATCTTAGGAAGTTTACTACTAAATATAATATATTGTGACATCACTTGGTAATTGTGAAATTTTAATAATAAGAGTTAGACATCGTTACGAATAAATTCACCTCTTGGATTTTTATATTTTTAAGCTGCGTGAATATTATTGTTTTGTTACATAATTAATCTTTAATGACAAATTATTTATCATGTATAAATATTATACCAAACTTTTTTTTTGAGTTGATTTGATATATTTTTTTTCTTTGATCAACTTTTATCTTTATTTCTTTCCATTATAAAAAATTAATATCAATTTTTTGTTTTGATTCATATCATTATTCAGTTTATTTTCAAATAATAAATCATTTAATAATTAATTAAACTCATTCAGTAACTTAAGTGTAATTATGGTGCCTACTTTCTACTTTATAAGGTTTACCATTAGATATAATATATTTTGAAAATAACCAAAGAACATGAAATATAACCATCCCTAAAAGATTGTCACATTTTGACTTTTGTTAGTCAAATATTACAAAATTTGATGATGAATTCCCATTAAACGATAAAAAATAAGATACTGTTGTGGGACCTTATTAGATTCGTCTCAAAATATATTTTTGAAATATTAACTTTTTATAATTTTTTCGCATGTAGAATAATAGATATTTATGTTTTAAATTGTGTTTTGTTGACCACCAAAAGTCAAAATGTGACAATCTTTTGGGGACGGAGGGTATATTTTCAATCTCAGTAACTTAACTACAACTAAGATGCATACTTGTATGTATAACCATTCAAACTAAATAGCAAGTAGTTAATACGAATATTTTTTAAATGACCGTAAAATGTTAGTAACGATAGTTATTTTAAAATTATATTTTTAAAGTCATAAGTCAGTGTTATTATAGTGTGGTACATTTTATTATTTATAACATTTTTCCATCCATCGATTTAGGAGTAACAACAATAATATCCAACTCCATTTTGGTAATTTTGTTATAGATAAAGTCATAGGTAGTGGGAAATCATAAATTGGAGTATATTTATTCGTTTTTAAAAAAGAGATGTACTCGGATCAAAAATAAAAAAACCTAATACAATGGTACATATTTTACGTATATAAAAATATAAAATACATAAATACTTGGCTAATGCACCTCGGGTAAGATATATTGCATCATCAATAGATTGAGTGTGCCCAGGACAACAATTTTTTGAACTTAGGATATTTTGAACATGAATCATTAAATATTGCACCTAGGATAAGATTGCATTGCTTCAACAACATAAAAAAATAAATTAAAATAGTTAAAAGGTTCAAGTGCACTACAACATCAAATAAGTGGCTATCGATCAATTGTCTACATTAGATATATCATAGATCATGTGGATAGAGTGGAACAAAAGTTTCAAATGAATATCATTTTATATTATTTGTTGATAAAATGAAGATATTTTAAACAACTACCAATCTACCATACTATAATTTGATGCTAACACCGTGTTTGTTTCTTCATTTAACACATAATTACTTGTAAGAATATTTGTTTCTTCTTCTTACATGCACATAATTACTTTTGAGTGGTTGTTTTATTACCTTAAAATTGTGTTTTTGTGTTCAAAAAATGTATTCATTTTATACTTTTTATTAGTGTGTCAATAATTTAATCACCATATACAATATATGACTGATACAATAGTTCTTAGATTATTGATAATATGATGCTCGTTTTTTGGAAATCCGACTCTGCTACCCGCAAAATTAATAAAGTTGAGTTTGAATAAAACATATTGATTATACTCTATATACGATACAATCACCTAATTTCATAAAGTACATTCACCTAATACCCAGTAAAAATTGTGATGTCTAAATTGGTATATATATTTTGATGTCTAAATTGGTAACCTCTACTCACTCGATTACTGATTTTTTCTTCTTCTTTTTTTTGAAATTGAGGAGTTTTATTCATAGGAAAGAGACATACAAAAAGTAACACACATAACATGGAGAAGCTAGCTCGTACATATTCTCCTACCAAAGATACTAAAGTTAACTGCCCAATTCAAACACAACTTAAAGTTTGCCTTAGTGGCTTTTACATTTCTCCAAATCCCCACCTTCATCGACACATCGCTGCATATCCTCTTCACAATCTGAGGCTCGGCACACTATATTGCCCAAATGTCCTAGCATTCCTTTCCCACCAAACGTGGTACACTGAGCAACATAAAGCGACTCTTCCAATTATAATCAAACAATTACACAATTAAATAAATTATCTATCAATCTATTTCTGTAAATATAGATTCCAAATAACTCTAACCTCTAGTAGAAGATATAATCAACGAGACAAGTTTGTTTGTTAAGTTTGATAAATATATAGTTGTTTCAAGTATAGAGCAAGAAATAATATCTGAGCACATCTCGCTAAGATTTTGAGGGGTTAGTTTCAAGTCGAATACTTTTGATGGGATACCGAGCCAGTATCTATGATCTATCAAGTCAAATAATGTAGAATTCGAGCGAGTATTGAGTTATAATGTTCTCAACATTAGCAATAAATTCATCAAAGAAATGTGTTAGAAATTTTTTTTCCCGAAACATATTATGTATTTTTAAAACTTTTATCGAATACTTTATCGAACGAGTTCATGCATGATTATCCTATAATCGAGTCGAAAGTAATACTCGAATCCAAAGTAATACTCGAATCCGAGTAGCTAAACGTGATTATCACCTCTACCACCTAACACTCGTAAAGTTATCTGATGTGGTCGATATCTCAATTACTCAATTATGTCATTCATTTGTCCTGTGACCCTCCTCTTTCCTCGTACAAAACCACGTGTACACGTGGCCCAATCACAGCTCAGAAATAGATACCCTTTCAACATTCATTCTCACCCACAAATTTCGATCACTCATGCCACGTGTCACCCCTTCCGCGGCTCTTCTGTAACATCACCAAAATTTATAAAATGCCCAAACTCTCATAACCATTCATTTTCTCATCAAATAATTCTCCTCCTTGTATTCAAACCACACAAATTCACCAAAAATAATTTCATTTTATTTCTAAAGATTACATTTTTACTTCAGTTTCTGCTGTCTCCAGGTAACCCTTTTGGCTCAAGCTTATATCGTTTGCTTAATTTAAGTTTTATTTCTAAAGATTACACAACTTGTAGCAAGAATGAATTGATTTTCTTGTAAAGATTGCATTTTTTCCTTCCTTTATGCTGTTTTAAGGTAACTTTTTTTTAAAGTTTATATTTTTTGCTTAATTTTTAGTTTTTATTTACTTAAAAAGCTTGCTAAGTAGTTTTATTTTGTTTCTTCTAGCCAAGCCAGACAAGTTTTTATTTCTAAAAGATTACATCTTTTCATTTGGTTTCTGCTGATTTAAGGTGACCCTTTTGGCTAAGATAATCATTTTTGCTTCACTTAGGTTTTGATTCGTTTTTATTTGACTGAATTTATGTTTAGAATCTGTTGCTCTTTCTACTGATTTATGGATAATTATATGGTGAAGCTATGATAAAATTTGTTATTAGACCGACTGACTATGTTAGAGAGTTTGTAGTTTGAGTATATTTAGTGTTTCAAATTTGTCCAAGCGATTGTAGCTCCCTGTATCTCGTCTTTGTGTTATTAGATTGGATAGACGGTATCATAAACCATGAGAATTTCACTACTGAAATTTCCAGCAATTTTTGTGCCTATTACGCGGGGTCTGCATAATTGCTCGTTCTACAAACAATTTTAAGTTTGAAGTGTGTTCGATTCTCATTATAAGGGGCGGTAAAAAAGTTTAAGCTTGACGTTCTTATGTGTCGTTATTCCAAAAAAGAAAAAAATCATCTCGATGATGAGTAGTAAATATCAATTGTTATCAATATTACCCTTGCTATTTATCCATTTTTATTTAAGTTGAATAGAGTCATTGATCAACATAGAGGATCCAAGCTAGGTTGATATGAAAGGAACTTGAGTGGTTATTTTCCTTCATTTTTTTTAGCTTGTGAGTTGTGACCTGCTTGCTTCATTTTGAGTGTAGAATCACAGGGTAGTCATGCTTCATTGTTCCCCCTTGTTTTTGATCGAATTGCATTGGTGCTCTTTCTCTCGAAGCGAATGACTATCACCATGCCTTTAAAGCCACAACTATAAGTGTCATTAATTTCTGTTGTCGAAAGTATTACATGTGATATTACGTGGGGTAGTATGCAAGACTAGTAATAAAAGATGGGGTAACTGACGGATCTTGACAACTGACTTCTCTATTTCTTTCATGTATATATAACACGACTTCTATCAGCCTTCTGTATCTGACCATATTCATTTTATGATGACTAATTCTGGAATTGTTGTGACAGCTTGACGAGGATTTGTGATATTCTTCTACCTTGAGTTGGTGATTATACCGAGTTGGTCAAACACATATTTCCAGATTATTCACACAAAGAGACGTGATAAAAGGAAAATTGGCGCCTAGATATTAAACGGTCTATTATGAATGATATTCAATTTGGGTCTCCAGAAGTGTGCGTTGACAGTTCCATTTTCTGTGAGAAGAGTGACGTTAGTAATACTTTTGGTTATCAATTCGGCCACCTCCCTGAGAATGGCCTGAGTTTCTTGGGAAACCATCAAGATGGAGAGGATCCAAATGATCCTTTGTACTACAACTGGGCTGATGTAGATAATTATGAAGATGCTGACAACATGTATAGGTAACTTTCTATTAGTTATTATCCTTTCTTGTCTCTTAAGGCAAAGAGAAAATTATATTTTTCAAGAGTTCTGATTCAGTCTTCATATAATTCTTCAGAAGTTCTGATTCAACTTGTAGACTTGGTACTAGACACGGAGATGGTTTAGCTTGGTTTCCCATGTCTAATGCAGTTGGAGGAACTGAAGATGCACTGGATGTTCCATGTTCTGACTCTATGTCACGTAAGAGGAATGGTGATACGTCCATGTTAGACTGTATGTCACGTTCTAGCAGCGAATCTGACTTACAAGAATCATCTGCCACATACAAAGCAAGGTCGCTGCACTCCATTGAGTACGAGGAGCCAAGCCAGCTAGATTCATCTGCAATAAAAGAAAGCTCTTGTCTATCAGTAGAGGACTACTCGAGCCAGTCCGGTCTTTTTTCCTTCTCAACCGACTCAACTTGTCATGATGGCAACAAATATATTCCTAAAGCACAGGTCATTGCTTCACCAGTTGCTCTTCACTAACCTTCATTTATATTGTCCTAGTGGCCAGATATTAAACACCGTTCTGCCTTTTCCAGTCTTCGCCTAACATCGTGCAATCACGGATGATTATTTAAACTGTGTTAATTGGATTACCTTTGCATTTCCCTAGAGACAACATCTTCAACCTCACAATCTCCCTAGAGTCGAAGATTTTATATTCTCCGACTCTTATATATCGTGAAACTCTTCAACTAATTGTAATTATCATTTTCGTTTTTTCATATCAATCTTAGCCATCAATTACTTTTTAGTTATATTCTGAAAACTACAAGACAATAATATTATCGAAGGTGAATCTAATAATATCCATTTTATATTTATTGAAATAATAAATAAAAAGAATAGGTTGTCAAAGTTTGACATAGAAGAACGACATTTTGGAGGGAGTAGTTGATAGTGTTTGCTCATTGTTGGTCAATTTGGAAAGAACCTCCCTGTTATTTGCGAAGTAAGGTTATCTGCTATCCAACATACATTTCAGAGGCACAGGGGCAAGTTGATGTAGGATATATGATGTATCTTTTATCCACATCTCAAATTTCCCTTACACGCTTTTTAGATATTGCCTGCCTACTGCTACATGGATACTAACTATGACTACGAATATGTTTCTGATGATCAAGTCATATAATTGTTTTACAGATTGAGGAGCAGAACAAAAAACTCAAATGTCAGAAGCATTCTGGTAAAAGTAGGAATCATCCAACAGAAAATGACTCATTTTTCTATATTGAAGACATTTCAAAATCATGTCAACAGCCAGAAATGGCACATGACTGTAAATCATTTGGGTACTTGCAGGGAGATACACCTTATATGCGTTCTGTCTACAGTAGGTCATCTGACATTACTTCGCTGCATCAACCTATGACTGCTATTCAGTCGGAGAATATCAGCCTTACATCTCTTTCTTTGGATGACTTTTATGATTCGGATGGATTGCAATTTATGAAGGGATCTGCTGAGTCCTTACTACAGGAAACCTCATCTGCATCAGGTGATACAAAACATCAGATGCATCAACAAAAAGGTTTCGAGGCCTTTTCTAGTGATAATCCTAAAGATTACGACTTAGATTTCCAAATGTGCATTTCTGGTACCATTTCAAAGGAGGAACCAATTAATTCTGCAGCAACGAATGAATGTAATGGTGGCATTAACGTGAGAATCTCTGCAAAATCTGACAGTCCATGTGAACAAGAAAACTTGGAGAGTTTGGAATTGGATGATATCTCAGTTGGAGCTACCAGTTTTCGTCAACTTCAACTTGTCATGTGTCAGGTATGGTATTCAGTTATTCTCCCACTTGATCATCAATGTGCTCCTTTAATAATTAGACACGGAATGGATTTCTTTTTATTTTAATAAAATGCACGTCTCACAGGGTTCCTCAAATAAAAAAGCAATGACCTGCAATCGATGTTATTATAGGTTACATTCATAATTCAGTATTTTTACTGACTTCACTGCCAGAGCCTGGATTTTAAAATTAGGAATTACATTCATATGTTTTATACACAAAGGACAAAGAATAGACCTTATTCATTCTTCTTAAATTTCCACTCCCCCTCACTTGAGTAATCTTGGTATATGAGTATCTTGTAAAAGGAGGATTCAATTTCCATGAATGATACTCTCTATGTTCTTCATAACCTTCAAAAAACACAAGTAGTTTAGAGTAATTGTGTTTTGCTGGTCCTAAAAAGTCAAATTTAAATTCATATAGTTGGACCCAAGGACCAAGCTATGCATTAGGGATAGCCTCTACCGTTTGGCTTGGAGTGCCGAACAAAGGAACTATTATGAGTCATTGCAAGGTGGGTTCATGAACGATAGAGGTTCCATCTATGCAGAAGGAGGAAATATGTAAGCACTTTTTCCTCGTCACTTTCATTTTATTAGTGCATGTGTTCTGTTGAATGTTGTTAATTAAATTTTGAGGCTCGTCAATCTAAAAACGACTAGTAATCTCTGTATACCACTGTAGTTGATATTCCTGTATTCTATTCGACTGTTTTGGTATTGAGGTTTCCATAAGATATGAGTTAACCAAACCAAGCTAATCCTTATCCCACTAAGTGGGATCGGCTATATGAGTTATATTTCTTTCTTATTTGAGACAGGACATCACAAGCCATTGTATAAAGGCTTTAACTCATGTTCTCTGGTTTCAGGGATATGGAAATGGAAACTGATACAAATCCCATAGACCGGTCAATAGCACATTTACTGTTTCACAAGCCTGCAGATCAATCTGTATTGGCCGGCTAGAATGCTTTCCATGTTTTAGTCCTGGACGACTGTAATCTCCATTACATTGTCTCATCCGAAATCAATGTTTTGTCTGAAAAGAAGATCTACTGCATCTCACTACAACAACTATTATCTTTACACAGGTCCATAAATGACGAATCTTGCAAATTCTGCTGTTGAGGCTAATGGATTAGTTAGAAATGAATAATTATAAGTTGATATATATAGGAGTATAGCCTAGTAGAAGGTTTTGGACTCATTTGTTTATTGGTTTTTTTGGTTAACAACTCTTTGCATGGTCAAGGTAGAAATGACTTGATTGATAATGTATCTCTTAAAACTTCAATTCAAATGTTATGGTGAACCATGGTATGCCACTAAGCTATAAAAGATTTGAAGCCACATAAGTCATAAATGGGAAGCAAAAAAGAAAATTGATTATTAATTCTATTATATAGGGAAGGGCAAAAGGCCGGATCGCCCACACAAGTCTATGTGTGGTTCTTATTCACTCCCTTGTGGATTAAGAGGTCTCATTCACTCATCGATCATTAAATGATTGATTATTTTATTACTTCAAATAAAATTATCGTCAATTGTGATGTTAGTGAGATCACATGCATAACATGTGACTTTTAGATAGGATGTTTGAGTAATTTTAATGACTCATAATAGAAAATCATATAAACTAAAACTATTGGTAATTAGTAATGGCAAATGGTCGCAATCATCGTTTATCTTTACAAAATATTTTCATTCATTTATATATGTTTTAACGCGTCGGCGATAATCACTTATGTTTCGAAATATATCTTACCTGATTTCGGGGTTAAATTTTTAGTTTAATACTTGTTGTGGTGGGTTATTTCATGTTTTTCTTTGATTTTCTTACCCCAACATATATTAAACTAAATGACCAAAATAATTTTATTCAAAAATAACGTGCCCTTATATGTAGTCCTAATATCTACTTTGTAAATGAATTTATAATTTCATGGTCAAGTCTACGTTCAAGGTAAGGTGTACAAGGCGCACATTCGTATGTGTTAGCGAAAGCATAGACACGGATTAAACATTTTACTGAGTGCACACGTTTTACTAATTAAAAAAGCAATGGATGCAAGGTCGTCCGTTTGAATCATTTTCTTTATAGTAATTATGTCGTGAAAATATATGCATGCTCCAACTCGTGAAAAGATTGAGTGCATCAATATTTCCATGCATCAGGTTCATCAAGGGGGTTTGGGCATAATATCTTATAAATTAAGGGTCACGATGCAATTATCTGTATAATTAAGGGTCACGCACAATTATCTATATATTTGTGGGTCAATTTACAAATCACATATATATTTACTACTTTTGTTTTGGATTGATAAATATATGGTACTGTACCATTGTTATAGTATAATTTGGGTACAAGTTATGTTGATATTGTTTCTTGTACCAATGATGAAGTTTCAAGTGGTTACAGTACCCACGTGAAACCTTTACATGGGTACGATGAAACTGATGCATTTAATTATTGATGCACCGAAACCGGACTCCTCCAACTCTTTTAAATTTTGCAAGGTAGAATATAATAACCATCAAAAAGTTTGTGTGTACTACGAGGTTTGTTGACTCGAAGGCATTATAAAAATATTAAGAGAGTTAACGTTGAAACAACATGCAAGCCAGTTCAATGGATTGGGTTGAAATTCCATACTCAACTGTTTTTGAACTCCAAGGACGAGTTCTTAAGATCGAGGAAATTAAACTCTATAAGAAAGGAAAGAGCAAAATGGTGATTTGAGTAATAAGTTAAAGTAGTATGAGGAAAGGAGGCTTCAATATGAAGAGTAAATGAAGTCAATGGAGAAGATGCATGTGGCAAGAACAACTGATATCTATCCAAGTAACTCGAGTTGATACAATTGATGAGTATGTCATTGGTCAGTTGAAAGAATTTGAAGGCAATAAGCTTGTTTCAGCGCCACCAAGGAAGGTCTAAAACTGGAATTAAGACACTGGTGACGAGAAGGCAAAGAAGGATCCACATGATGCTCAAGACTAGGCCTGTCAGTAAACGTGTCGATTCGAAAAGGCTTGGCATATTTGACTCGAAAAGGTTTGGCTTGATGTTCGGCCCGAGGCTTCAAATATAAAGCCAAACGATAGAAGTAGTTATTTGTCAAATCAAGCCAAACCATTCGAAAAGGTTTGGCTCGATTGCCCCCCTCCCTATTTATATTATATTATATATATAAATAACATTTATATTATATTTTATATATATAAATAACATTTATATTATATAACATTTATATAATTTATAAGTAATGAGTAATGAACTAATGAATAATGATCCACTTATTTTTAGGTCCATAATCTACAACACTAGTCCACTTATATTAGGTCCAACTCATTAATATCTGTTTATATATAAGCATAACCCTCATTCTTATGAACCCTAACCCTCATTCTTTCTCCCTTCTCTCTGTCTGCCGATACATCTAACATCATACATCTCAATTCTCTCTCAAACATTATCAAGAATCGGTCCTCCCTCAGCTGTAACCTTCTGTTAATATGTCAATGACTGCATTGTTGTCCCTAATTGGAGGTGAAATATACATTTCTTGTGTTCAATAATATTAAGTAACTATCATACCAAATGACCCGATGCGTATCTTGGCGGGGCAAACACTTTGCAGCCATGGCGCATCGCACTTGTAGTTGATGGAAAAAACCGAAATCTTAGCCGAATTTTATAAACTACTATTATTTTGCTATTTTAGATTATGGGCATGTAATTGATAAATTTTATGTCTTTTTTCACTTCTAGATTTCATGTTCAAAAGATTAAGTTGTATATGTATTTTCAAATCAAACGTTTTCAAACGGTTTGCTCGATTCAAGCCAAATAGGATCAAACATACAGTTAAAGATTTCCCTCAAACGTAAAGCCAAACTACTATAATTGATGTTTGACCAAATCAAGCCAAATCAAACATCATTTTAATAATTGATCAAATCAAATATAAATAGTCAATAATTCGACTTTATTCGGCTCGATTACAGGCCTACTCAAGACGGACATCCTGATAAAGGCACTTGGGACGATCAAGTTTAAGGAAATGAGAGATCTTATTGGTGTTCAAGAGTTGAAGAAATTAAAATTGAGTTCAAGCTTAAAGGGGAGAATGTTGGCATGGATTAAGCTTGAAAGAAACTTGAGTCATAAGCTAATTAAAAGTAGATTAGGATTAGGAATATATTTAGGAGTTATCTAAATATATGTGTGTTCCTAAAAGAATTAGGATTTAGATTAAGAATATAATTAGGAGTTATATAAATATATGTGTGTTCCTAATAAAACTAGGATTTGTCTAAATCTTTATATAAGTTGATGTCAAGTTGTGGCATAACTTATTATATTTTTCATTCATCGAATTTGTCAAACACTCTCAACTTTTTACGTGCAATTTCTCAGTAACAATGGCATCTAGTGATGATCAGAATTCTCTGCCTCCAATTATTTGTCCTTCTCCTACTTTTCATGATCCGTCGTCGAGTAGGAGAAGAGTCAGTGATCGAGTTCACAGGTCTACTGCTTTCGGCACGATCATGGAAAATATGAGGATTATAGTTTTTGAAGAGGATAATAATAAAGACGAAAGCTGTGCGGTTTGTTTATGCGAATATAATAGATATGAAGAGATAGGAGAACTCGGATGTGGACACCACTTCCATGTCCGATGTGTAACCAAGTGGTTACGTACTAAGAACTCGTGCCCTATGTGTAGAGCGATCGTTGTCGATCATGAACAATGATGATGTAAGGATGCATGAATTGATTAATTGATTACGTTTTTCTTGGTTTAAGGTTGAAGACCCAAGATTTTTCTTTAATGAAGTTTAATGTCAAGAATGTATTTGGTAATCTTTTGAATGTAAAATCCAGGTACCAATTATTTATGAAGAGGTCATGCATACGACCAGGAATTCAAGAATGTATTTGGTAATCTTTTGAATGTGAACCTTTTTTCTCCTGCAAGTGCTTGTTTCAGTGAAGCTTCGGATCATAGTGAAGCAAGGGATTTCTCTAAGGATGGTAAAGGAACTCGCATTATTTCATCGGATGTGCCTCTGAGGATCGGGAAACTCGCTTTGATACTTGAGATTGGTGGCATGGAACTCTCCAAAATGGCCAGACACCAGAGGTTGAATGAGTTGCTGATTACAAAGGAAGGCTTGCGCTCTTACACATTGTAGGGTGGAGTCTATTTAAGGAAATAAATTTTACCGAGTACTGTATATTAAAGTAAATAAAGAAAGTACACATCAACAATTTCGAAAGTCCCAAGTTCTTGATTACCTTTAATCAATAGATAAATATGTATGGCTAGATCCAACAGTACTTATCAAAGCATATATGTTCAGTTTGAAAAAAAATATGGGATATTTCAGATTTCTATATAATACTCCCTCCGTTTCTTTTTATTTGATTGTTTGGGGAAAAAGTACTTTATTAAGAGATTGAGAAAAATTACATTGGGATTGTAAAAATGTGTATTGGAATTGTAAAAAGGTGCATTAGAATTGTAAAAAAGTGCATTGGGATTGTAAAAAGTGCATTGAAATTGTAAACAATCAAATAAAAAGAAACATGGAAAAAATGCTCAAACAATCAAATAAAAAGAAACGGAGGGAGTATGAAGTTTAATATTTGCTCTAAAAGTGGACCCAAAAAAAGGTTGACTATTGCAGTAAAATGTTTATTATCAATTTGAGCACTATAATGACACATTACGCCCATCTATGATTAAAGTGAAATTTGAATCAAATTCATAATTAGCTCATCACATTCAAGTTTGGTACAAACCAATGAATTTAGAGGTAATGCAATGTAGGTCGGAAAAAAGTACACATAAAAAAATAATCGTTTCGAATCATTTTATTATTTTGTTTGGTACCTTACACACATAAAATCTTTTATTCTTACATGTTTAATTTATGGTAATGAGAACAAAGTAATGTAAATAATATTTAATATATTAATAAGCTCATATTATAAAATAATCACAAAAATATTATTAATATACTTATTTTGATATATATTTTAAAACGATTACTATTAATTTTAAAATTATATTGTGATATTATATAAATTTAAAGTAATACTAAAACATATCAATTTTAAATTAGTGTTACGATATACTTAATGTTTATTCAAAAATACTTATATAAAACCAAATTTCAGAAAAAATATTCAAAGTAGTTAATATTAAAGTATTCATTAAAATTATATTTTTAAGGTAATTAATATAATGTCATTTTGAACTGTTTAAATATATTAAATTTGAGTCACATTACTATATTTTATTATAAAATATCTCAAACGATAATTTTTACATTAAATATATATATATATATATATATATATATATATATATATATATATATATATATATATATATATCATTGTAAGATTTGCGTATGTGAAAAATGAGTAGAGATGAAACCTTTTTTTTTTTTTTTTGTAAATTAGCGATGAGGGTGAGATTCGAACCCAGAACCTTTTTTGTCACTAGCGAGAGCTTTTTTTCACTAAATATAGAAGACGATCAACAAAGAGGATACAAGTTAGTCAACATATATAGGACACATAGACAAATAAGTTGATGATAGCGCATTAGAAAAATACAACTAGACTAGTACATCTGGACCGGACCCAATTAAAAAGATGATTAAATCAGTTCTCCAACGGCTACTTCCTCTATTGTCAATTGATTTTAGCGTAAAATCTAATCTATAAGGAGTATTTTGGATCGAAGGATCAGCTTGTAAATAGAGACGAGCGGCAACATAGGAGACCCCGTCCAATTTCCTTGTCCAACCTCGTATATATCGCGCCTCTCTTCTTTAGCTCCTCCTCTCACAAATCCTTCTTCACACTTCACATCAATGGCTTCTTCAGCTGTCCCAAAATGTTTGTCCAGTTCCTTCTCACCAATTTCTCACAAATCAATTGACAACAATGCCCCCCTCTCCCTTCACATCCCATTGCCCTCTTCCTCTTCCCCTTCTCTCAAACAATCTCTCTCCATTTCCAGATCTCACATTTTCTCAACAACCCATTTCAATAAACCCCAAAATGCCCCATTTAGAGCTAACTGTTCCGCGCCAGCTGGAAATGACAATAGTGGGAGTGAGACACCAATCGAATTGAGTAAGTGATATACTACATTTCTGATTTCACCATTATATAATTATACCTGATGGGCGTAGTTACTGTTTATACTCCCCTTTATCCCAAAAAGATTGTCCAGTTTTAAATTTTGATGGTTGGTCATTTTAAATATTGAGCTAACATGAAATTGTATAGATATTTGGTGGGGAGTGCTAGTACTTTTATTGTGGTTTACTACTGGCATGATAAATTTCATTCGAATCGAAGTTATGCGTGTCAATTAGTTCCATATTTTGTTAGTTTGTATTATCGAAAATCAATATTGTCGATCTTTTGGGATGGAGAGAGTCAGCTTGTGTTTGTTATAGAAAAATATTAATCCTATTCTTCTGAAAATTTGACCAGGGTACCCAGCATTTCCAACAGTAATGGATATCAATCAGATTCGTGATATTTTGCCTCACCGGTTAGTAACAAATTCTGCTTTTAGCTCAAATAATTTATAAATGAAGTTGTAGTTGGTACATTTTTTTCTAATGTAGTTGTTTTTTGGTACTAAAATGATTGGAGGTTCTGATAAATTTTTAATTTTGGTTGTTTTGGAGTATAGTTTCCCCTTTTTGTTAGTGGATAGAGTGGTTGAGTACAATCCAGGAGTGTCAGCTGTGGCTATCAAGAATGTGACAATTAATGATAATTTCTTTCCTGGGCATTTTCCCGAGAGGCCTATAATGCCGGGTGTCCTCATGGTTGAGGTAATTTTGTTATTTTTTGCGCTTACTTTCGTTTTACTCTAGATATACGCCTCAACGTGCAGCCTGGCTTTGTTTATTTCAGTTAGGGTATGACCAATTTGGTCATGTTGTGTCTGTCCGAGGCCTGAAATTGTAATTGGACATAATTGAATGCGATGTAGATCGTCTCAACTTTGTTGAATCGTAATCTAATTCATCCCTGAACAGATTCAGCTCAGAGATTTTTGGTGTCCATATATGACTTGTTCTAGACATGAACTGATATAGAATTTGGCAAATTAGCAGAAAGCTTTGACGTTTTTCGCTTTCTCACTTGTTTTCCCTATGTAAGCACTAGAGATTCGTGTGAAACTGTAACAATAACACTACCATGCCTCAATGTTTTTGAAAAGGCTCCTGCCTAAGCGGGGTAAGAGGAAGTCGGATAGTATGCAGCCTTACTCCTATGGTAACGAGGAAGCTGTTACCCAATTGCTCCAAGAGTGAAGTGCAAATATTATTTACTACTTCACAATGGACAAAAATATATACTTGGATATCGCGTAACTGTTAGTTAGGGTAGTAGCTTGCATTCAAACACCCAAATAGGTTTCCAGCTCAATAGTTTATTTCTGTTTTAAATCCATACATTATCTCTGATGTGCAATAATTTCCAGACCTTTGTAGAATCTGTAAGATTTTGTTTGGTTTAGTTATTCCACTCTTTCTTTATTGTTTGCTGTGGTGTTTATGTTTGTTTTGACCCTAGGGATGTAGTTGCTTCACCCCGAGTCATGTGATACAAACCAATATCCTTCTATTGTTCCCTGAAAGAGTAACTCGGTCGCCTAATATCACTCTAATTTTGGAGGATGGTTATGATCAAGAAAAGAAATTTACTGAAATTTTAACTCTTGGAACAATATTATGATTGATTTTAGTTATCTGATAAGCCATTTGACTACAAAGCCACCATCTAGGAGCGAAACACATTTCCTTCAACATTGGCCTATCAATTTTAGTCGTACACATGTGTTCTGTTGAGTGATGATCCTCTTTTGCCTCTGTGGTACAGGCAATGGCACAGGTTGGTGGCATTGTTATGCTACAGCCCGAAGTGGGGGGCTCTCGCAATAATTTCTTCTTTGCTGGAATCGATAAAGTTCGTTTCAGGAAGCCAGTTATTGCAGGAGACACTTTAGTCATGAGGATGACTCTTACGAAGCTTCAGAAACGCTTTGGAATAGCCAAGATGGATGGCAAGGCATATGTTGGGGGTGAAGTAGTATGCGAGGGAGAGTTTCTAATGGCCATGGGGAGCGAGTAGTTGACTAAGACCATCATGTTCCATTTATTTTGGTGTTCTTGCCGAGTCCTCAATTTTTCCTATTGCTATGCACCCTTAAAAAACACCCATTATTTACTATTAGTAGAGTTTATTTTAATCTCTTTGTTTAGATACAGTTTATTTAAATCTCTTTTTTTAATTTATAGACAATGAAAGTTACTCTTTAAAATAAGTGTCATCCTCCATATAGTTTGATTTTGTCATATGCATTTGAGTTGTTTATGTACTTAAGTTAACACCTCGTTTGACGCCGGACCACATCAGTACTTTTCACTATACATATAAAATAGGAAACCGTATTTTCAAGGCGAAAAGTTTCCGCGGGTAGGCGTTTTGGTGTTATTTAGTACAATAATGATATCGATTATAGAAATTGAAGCCGTAAAAATATGTTTCACCATATAAAATAAATTTAGTTCATGTCATTTTGACTATAAACTGTCGAGATTGTTCAGCGGGCATCTTAACACATTGTAATGATCATTAATTATAATGGGTATCACGAAACATGTCTATGGAATGCAATATTTTTTGTAATATACAATTTATATGTTATACTGTACTCCCTCCATCTTATTTTTTAAAAGTAACTTTTGTATATTTATACCTTTTTATGCAAACTTCAAACTATCTCTCTATTTTAAGATTTTCCCCTTTATTTTTTTGGTCAAACGATATCATACTGAAAATAAATTTTACATTATCAGGAATGGGGAAATCTACCCTATAATGGGATAGAAGTATCGAATTTTATTAGGATTCCTTGCTATAACTCGAATCCAGAACCTTTATTAAAATGTCTTGCTATAGCTCAGAACCTCCAATAAAGGAGGCTGGGTGGATAACATTAGGTCAAAGTCACGGATTAAAATTTCCCTTCATTTCACCATTGCAAATTAATTAGGCGAATGATTTTTACACTCCACCAAGTGATAACGACACTCCACTTTCAGTACAAAAGTTGATGAAAAATTATAAAAGAGTGGAGTGCAATAATCAAGAAATGGAAAGTCACGGATTAAAATTTCCCTTCATTTCACCATTGCAAATTAATTAGGCGAATGATTTTTACACTCCACCAAGTGATAACGACACTCCACTTTCAGTACAAAAGTTGATGAAAAATTATAAAAGAGTGGAGTGCAATAATCAAGAAATGGAGTGCAAAAATCATTGACCATTAATTAAACTATGAACCAATTTTAGGCTATTTTAATGGGAAAAAAAAACCCTTAGATTGAGATAGTAATTTGATTAATTAGAGGATACAAACATAATTAATTACTCCATCGCACCTATCATATAAAACTCCCCCAAAATTTCTCTAGAGCCCTTCAGGCTTCAACACTCCACCTCCCCCCCCCCCCCTAGCCCACAAAATTCCCCCAAAATGGCGGTAAAACTCCGAAAGATCGCAACTTTTTTGCAGATTCTGATACCCATTTGGGCGTTGTGTGGAGTGGCATCGGAGGATTCGTCGTCGTTGGACTGCTCGACATTGGTGGTGGGAATGGCTGCGTGCTTGTCGTATGTGAGTAGTGGAAGCAGCTTGAAGAAGCCAGAAGGATCATGCTGCTCTGGACTCAAAACAGTAATCAAAACAGATGCAGAGTGCCTTTGTGAAGCATTCCAGAATAGTGCTCAGTTTGGTGTCTCTTTGAATATCACAAAGGCCATGTCTTTGCCTTCTGCCTGCCATATTTCTGCACCTGCATTCACTACCTGTGGAGGTCCTTATTTTTAATCATGTCACCTTTTTTTTTTTTACTTTTGCCATATTTTTATTACATGATTATGTGCTTATTTTATAGTGGTCGTTTTTTAAGTTGTCATTTTAGCATAATAAATTATAATTCTTCCTCGATATATAATATTTTACCGATATAGTTTCACTTAGTTGTAATATTTCGAAGGCTGAAACAACTGAAAGTGGAGGGAGTACTACCTTCATATTTAAAAGATTGTCCAGTTCTCAGTGTTGATTTTTGATAGTTTTTTCTTTTAATAAAAGAAATTAACGGGCTTTGTCATTGCAAGGACTCAATTGCCTTGATAGTTGATCCCAAGACCATGCCATTGGGACGAACACTCCGCGGCCACTAGGCTAACAGTAGCGGTTTGCATTTTGATTTTGCGTATATGTACTATAATATTTGGTGAAAATATGTTTGGTAGAAATGTGATTATTTTAATTCAGTCAAAGTTAGGTATATTATGGCTGCTAAGTTTGTGAACTTTGATCATTAAAAATCAGAGTAGCAGAACTGTTGTTTGTAATTGTATCACTTTTTGGTTACTGTTGCCATATTTTGGTTTTGGTTATACGATTATGTGGTTATTGAATTCTCCATTCGTCTAAAAAAATTGTCTAGTTTTTGGTTTTGATACTTGGCTCTTTACGTTTTGTTTTTTGTATCTCTTGTATAATATTTTAGTCTTAACACAAATATGAGAAGAGTTCATTGCATTCATCATATTCATATGGCCTACCCACTTAGGGGATAAGGCTAGGTTTCATTTTGGGGTTTTTATCGAATATTTGATGAAAAATATATACAGAGATACTCCCTCCATCCCAATTTGTTTGTCTCATTTACTTTTGAACAAAGTTTTAGAAAAATTCAAATTCATCTCACATTATCAACTTACTTCCATAAATTTGAATTATAAGGGTCTCAATTTTGGGATTTTCAAACAAGGAAAAAAGTACAAACAATTTGAGATGGAGGGAGTAGCATTTTTAACAGACTTTACTCTAAACAAGATCATCTTGATTCAAATAGAAGTTATTATATGTCCATAAGGCCAGAGACTTTTTAAATTTATTTACCAATGAAAATCGATGTAGACAATCTTTTAGAGATGGAGTAATAGATTCATTATTTGGATCGAACTACTTTTCTAGATTTTTACTCTCAATTTAGTATACACTAACACAACAAAAGATAAAATGCACAGTAAATAGTGCTTGTTATCAGTAAAAATGACCACACTCTTAGCTTTTCTTGAGCGAATTTGATGATCCAAGGACACCTCTTCTTGATATTCTCTTGATCGTTGTTCCAATTCGGTGATTAATTTGTATAACCACCTAGGGGTTTTGCTTTGACATTATGCTTAGATGACTTTATGAGTTTTGACACCCCCTTAAGTTTTGAGAATTTTGTTTGTTTTGACATACCGGTTGATATCTTCATTTTAGTAACATTGATGGTTTTTCATGTGATATATTTTAGATTCTGGCTAGTTCTTGTTTCCATATTATTGGAGCTGGTGATTTTACAATGGATTAATGATGCTCTTTTCCTTTGGACAGTGAATGTCGTCCCTGGAGCAGCTCCTGGTATGCTGATTTGGCCTTTACGTTACTATAAATTGCAAACTTATGATTTTTCTTTCATCTCGTTTGTGTTCGACATTTTTCTTGAAATACCATATCTCATTACTGGTAGTATTATTTTATACTTTCAGTCGATTAATTACTTTGAGCTAGAACATCCTGTTTGATGAACCGAACACGTAGCCTTCTATTTGCTTTGGCAAAACGGATTACCAGCACATAAAATGTGTATATGACCTTTGAAATTATAATATCCTCCAGATGTTGTAAAATTCTTTGGTCAATCCTCAAACAACCTCCTTGTGATTGCAAGCATAAGGTTGCGTACAATCCAACTATGTAGATAATCTTGTGTGTTGTCATTAGCAAGATTTCAATATCTACTGTTCAAAATACTTAGAATGCTAATTGATCAGCTTACCTGAAGGTGAAAGAAGCACACATGCATCTCTAATAACCAAATCTAATGTAATATATAGTCTAGCATATAAGATAGAGCATGCAGCTTCACCAAATACCTTTCTGAACTCTCATGGTTGGCAAGGAGTATTTATTTTCAAATGTGCAATAAGATAATTCATATTCCGTTGTTGCATGAACTGCACAGAGTAGATTATACATCCATGGTAACAGAATAGGGATGATCTGTTGAACAGTATACATGTACCTACAGACAGTGATTCATGAGATGGAACTGTTCTTTTAAAAAAATCCATTTCGACTGTATTTTACTTTTTTGGCAATTGATGTTTTCTTCTGTTAGCACTCCGCAGAATTAACATCATGAGCATTTACGTGCCTAGGCATTGGCTGTCGTTGACTATATACTATAATTTCTAATACTCGCTGTATTGCTCTTGTCACAGCTCCCTCTCCTATGACATCACCCCCAAGTACGATTCCAGATTCTCCAAGTATTATTGTCGGTGGAGGCAGTGAGGTAGCTCCCTCCAGAGCAATTGGTAGCTCCAGTGCCCCTGCAGTCTCTGTTCTCTGTGGAGCGCTTGTCCTTTCGATGCTTGCTGCAGTATCACTGTATTTGTCATGAGATGATTTTGAGTAGATAAGTACGCTGCTATTTCCTACACATTATTAGGCTATATATGACTTTTAGGATTTACCGGTATCTGCCTCTGACTAATCTTCATACAATGGTACCTTTCTCTAACGAACATAGTGAGAACATCACATTACATGTAGTTTGCAAAAGATAATAAGTGACATTTGCTTTTATTAAAAAATAATATTTATTTGTCTTTTAATTATTTATCATATAATTTTAACTAATTATATAGTTTTATATATAAATATTGTTGCACTTATGTTTGTTCAAATTCATTTTTCAATTGTATACAATCTTTTTTTAAGAAAATCATATATGCTACAAAATTGTAACAATATCTAATTAATTATACAAAAGAATTTATTGTGTAAGAAAAATAAATTTGTACAATCTGGACTGTGTACAAACAGCTAGTTTATAATATACTCCCTCTGTTTCAATATATATGATTGTTTAGAAATTTGTCATGTTTCAAAATGTTTGATTGTTTACATTTTCAATGAATTTTTTAGCCTATTTTCTCTTTTTTGCCCCTATAAAGTACTTTTTGTCCATAATAAAGTAACACTCGAACACCTTTATTTGAGGACATTAATAATCTTGCACAATTCCTTAATAAAGTACTTTTTCCCCAAATTAAACATATCGAAACAGAAGGAGTAATAGTTAAAGACTTTTAGTGGACTCTACTAATACTTATCATCTATTTCTTTTTAATATTTATCACCAACTTATACTAATAATAATTACAATCCTAATAATATAAATAATAATACTCTTAATTTACATCACCAAGTTGGTGGAGTATATGGAAGTTTGTAATCGTAAGTTCATAAGTTCAATTTCCCCTACCAACAATGTCTTGGTCGAGCCTGTCACATACTAGTACAAAAAGAATTAGACACAGTCACACAGCTTGAAAATGGCCTTAGACAGAACAAAAAAATGCTATTACGAAGAGTGTTGTCTAAGGCCTTACATGTCGCTCAATGAAGCGTCATCTATGAGTAGCTTAGAAGGCGCTTCCATCTAAGGCTTATCTTAGACTGTGCTTCATTGAGTGCCATCCATGGTGTATGTTTTAAAAAAAAATATTTTTTAATTTTTTTTCTTTCTAAAACTACTTCTTTTCCAGATTTTTAAGCCATATTTTTAAAAGCTCATCTATGACGACAAATAATAAATGACAACTTATTAATAAAATTTCTCATTTATTTATCAATCGTTTCAACTACAATGTCCCTTCTAACATAATATCGTAAAAGATTACAATTTACTTCATCTCGGGAGACCACCTAGATGATGCAATATTGCAATTTGTCTATGTCATGGATAAACAATGTGACAAGAAGAAGATGATGAATGAAAAACTAAAAATAAAGAAAAGGTGTACTCCAGAAGTTGAAAGCTTCAATCAGAATTGACGTCTGCTTTTCACACCTGAAACATACCTTCTCTTCCATAAGGTATAATAAGTTCAGAGAGTTGGAGCAGAACATTGCAGCTAAAACTTCTACGGGCTCGGCCTAGGACGAGGCATACAAGAACCAGGTCTGGCAATCATAACAGCGATCAACCTACAATTAAAGAACTTGACAAGAGGACAGATTCATTGTCAATAACAAATAGTAAGTGATCTGTACATAAAGTCTTAATAAAGAGTTCCGCGCATTACTTTCACCGCTGTTTGAGCTGACATCGGGCTAAAAAATCAAACATATGCAAATATCTTATTTTCTTTACTACTCTATACAGGTTTAAGATATTACATCAGGAAACAAGATCAGGTACACACTCGAAATACCTGGTCTTAGCAGCAAGGTTTCTGACTTCTGAGATAACCAGGTAATTCTAGTGCACCTTTCTGTGGGAAATCATACAAATATTGAAGCAGCAGAAGTAAAAAGAATTGTAAAGCCGCATGTTTGTCTTCTGCTTCCTTCGCACTCATAAGAACATATCTAATGGTGATTGACCGATAAATTTCAGTAACAAGACACCTTCAGTAACAGGACACCTTAGCAGTGCATATGTTACCAAAGAAGACAATCATCATCATGAGGATTGCAATTACATCAATGCACGGTTAGAAAAACATTAAATCGCGGAGCTAACACATAAAACAGAAATCGCATCAATGTATTATCCGACGTGCATACAAGAAAAAACTTCGAACTCGGATAACTTTCTTTTTTTCGAACTCGGAAAACTTAACAAAACTAAGTAAACAACTCCAGGATTTCACATGACAAAGATAACAAAATAATTACTTAATACCCCAGTGAGTATTCATGCTTAATAACTCAGAAGTTTCATATGACAAAGATAACAAAATAATTCCTTCAAACCACAATGAGTGTACTAAACTTCAGAACCAATGAGTTCTACAAAAAACATAACTTTTTCTCAAACGAAACAAAATTATCAAATTCCAAAACAGAGAAAACTTAAATTATCCAAATTCCAAAACATAGAAAAATGAAAATCTTTCATCGGTTTATACAAACTAACTAACTGAGCCTTTAGGCTACTTCAAATTTCAGGACTGATTACAAAACATTAAATCTTGAATCTTTTTCTAACTTACGATATGTCTTAAATTTAGATCTAAAATTACAACTACACGGGAACACCGTCTAAGTGACGTTTGGACAGCGTTTCTTTGGTATGTGATGTCTAATTCCTATTTTGTACGACATCCCATGATTTGCTGGTAGAGCACTCGATCAGCCGAGCTCTGCCTGTTACTACTAGTTAAATTCTCAACTCAACATCTAGTATATAAAATTGTCGAGTTGGAATACATCATAGTGCTTGATTAATAGCGTGGCAAGCTCTTTTCGATGAATACGTGAGTCAAGTTAGCACACTAAGTTAATATCTTGCTTCATTTCTCATTGTCAAAATTTAGCTCTTTTATCTCTAGCGCTATTTGTAAGTGCCTTCGATACTCTTTTAGTTTTACCACCTCCTTTGTCTACATCAAGCTTCCCAGCAAAAAATCCAAATGTTGCTTCATAAGAATGAACTTCCGAAAATGTATTTAGGCGATCATACAAACCCTCCAAAGAAGACACTTTTTCAAATTCCACATATGCTTTAGGAATCACATAACTACTACGTGGGTCCAATCTCACCCTCTCCCAAGAAGCCTTGTCGCCATAAATTTTCATCGCATATGACGCTACTCCCAAATTAGTGACTGTAAGCCAACCTGAAAAAACGCCAATGATGCTGCAACAATTTACGTCGTAGAGGTTAGGGAGAGATATTTCGTGAAACTGGTCAATTGCGAGATTATATGCAATAATGCATTTGTTTTCTGTTAGCCAATGTAATGAATCACCCAGAAAAACACCACTTCTAATATTTGGAAGCTTATAATTAAATCCATCAATCCGTTTCCATCTATTCGATTTTACACTGTAGACCATGGCACTTGGTACTATATCTTTGAAAACACGACAATCAAATCTTTCCGCAGCTACTAATTTATAATCGTACGAAACTCTGTCAAAACCAAAGCCGAAAACAAATATACAATTCCGTTGAGGAAGCGGAGAGTGCAATTCTTGATACTTGTCAGATAACGGATTCCATATCACCACATTTTTGTATCCAGAATGTAAGCAAAGAACCCCATCGCAAGACTGGATTTCCTTAATCTTGCGATACTTGGAAGGTACATTGGTGATTTCTCCATACATAAGATCTGTATGATCACTTACTTTGAGAGCATGGAGTCTGTGATTCCTTACAAGCATATATATTGGAGAAACAGTTTTTGTTTGATTCGGTTCTCGTTGCTTTAGATGGAGAACACGACAAATATATGGAGTTTCAATCAAACGACGCCATGATTTTGAAACACGCCTCAACTTTAAAACCGAATCAAGTGGCAACAAGGAAAGTAGCTTGAGGAGTAAATCATTAGGTAAATTTTCCATTATAAACAAGGACGATGAATAAGAAGAAAAAAGTGATGAATCTATGATATGGTTTCTTGGTATCTTGAGAACAATACATTGTATTTATATAGATCAATAGCTATTGTCTAATTCATATTTAATTTTACGCAAATAGAGTTATATGGAAACACAATAACTCAATACCAAACCCAGATATATATTACTTGCGTGGGAAATAAGTAACGATTTCACAGGGACATTCAAAACAAAGTTGAGATAATTACTATATAGGGAATATATTTCCGCATTAGAGGCTCGAGTAAGTAAGGGGAGGGGCCGGGGCCGGGGCACGCAGAGCCGATTATCTCTGTAAAATTTTGAAAAATAGTTTTTATTCTAAATTTAAGGCTTATTTTCGTTTTGGACGTAAGTTTTAAATTGGATCCTGATACTATAATAAGCCTCAAATTATCCCTATACTATGTTTTGTCTCATTTTGCCCCCTCAAATGCCAATTCTAGATTGAATTTCGTTTTAAAAGAAGTGCAAATTCGAATTATCACATATATCAAATGTAAGCAAAGAACCCCATTACAAGACTGGAATTCCTTAATCTCGGGATACTTGGAAGGTACATTGGTAATTTTATCACACTTTATAAGATTTGTATCACTTAATGTGACAACGTGAAGTCTGTGATTCTTTACAAGCATATATCTTGGAGAAATAGTTTTTATTTGATTTAATTCTAGTTGCTTTAGATGGTGAACACGACAAAATATGAAGTTTCAATTAAATGACGTCATGATTTTGAAACATATCTCAACTTTAAAATCAAATCAATTGGCAATAGGAATAGAAGCTCGCAGATTAAATCCTCAGGTAAATTCGTCATTGTAAACAAGGATATAAAGCTCTCAGAACACTTGTGCTAAAGCCTAAAGAAAGAAGAAAAAGAAAAAAGTGACGAATTTATTGAGATAGTTTCTTGATTTATTCAGAGCCATATATCCATTTAATAATACTTATATAGTTGAATAGAAGTATAACCGGGAGTATGGCAGGACGTGTAACAAAATATCCAGACATAAGTAGGAGGGAGCGCATAGTGGGCTATCTCTGTATATTACGGAGTAAATATTTACTATTCCATACTCCAAATATTAAATTGTTTCATCTCCTTTCTTAGGTATAATTATTTTCACCCATTATATAAAATTTCTTATTGTGTCACTGAGTAAAGGTTATTTTAAAGTTCCATGATCTCCTAAATTATAGGAATATTAATTCATTAAAATTTGGGGTAATTCTTGTAGTAATTTAAGCTTAGTTAAAATGATTTAAATGTACTACCTGTGTACCTCCATCTCAATTTAATTGACATTTTGGAAGTTTTTGTCAAACTTTGACCACAAATTATTTTTCTTCATTTATCCAAAAATAACATTGAATTTGATTTTCTAATATTATCATAATATTACTTTGTATATACATTACAAAAAAGTTGTGAAAAACTTAATCATCAATTACTTTAGGTAACCTTTCTAGCTTGCAAAAAACTTAATATGTGTTTCTAATATTTTCGGATAGTTTTTGTAATGTATATACAATGTACTTGTTAAGTCAGTTAAAATGAAATCTAAGTAGTATTACATGAAAAGGATATATTTTTGTAATTTACAAATAATATGTTACCATAACAAGTCCATGTAAAAATTAATTCACAAGGCTATCCAAGCAGTATGAATTTTTTTATCACCTTTTATTTTTATTAGTCTATCCGTAAATAAGTAAAAATATAGAGGAAGTAAGAACAAATTTTTTGAAGTAATAGAGTTTGCCAAATAATCAAGAAAACGAACTTTTAGATCAAAATCTCATTCATCAAACATTATTTCACAATCTCACACAATTTGACAGCAATAGTGGCAAACTATACATCATTATATATATGTTCTTATAAACAACAGGATGTTACCTGGGGGTATTATACAACGTTAAAGATATAAAATCATGTCAAAACTTTCAATCCATTATTATGTACACAACCTCCACAATATTGGTTACCATTATATAACCAATTGTAATAAATTGTTGTACATACGAAGCTCGTCAGGGATTGGAACTTGAGAGGATCTTCGCTCACCCATTAAGGCTCGAGCTTTGGGGCGAACGTCAAGACAGCATCACCTACTGTGAGGAAAATGTTTTCGTCACCAATCAATTGCGCGAAGCTTGAAGCATGAATTTTGTCCAAGACAACTGTTCCAGGATTAGCAATAACAAGCTGTTTTGGGGAGCAACAGAATAAACAGAACAATGTAAGTTCTAGCTTCGGGTTTACTAATGATGCATGATCCAATGTTTTTAAGGTTATTACCTGAATCTCTCTTTTCTTAAGCATCTTGTATAACTCCTCCAGTGAATGAATGCCACTAGTGTCGACATCTGTGACAGCTGCAAATGAAGATATGCAAAGGTTACATATTTCTTGATTCCAAGAATAGTTTTATGAGGGAGCTTGTAATATCCCGAATTACTGGGACGGGTAGGGGTTAGAGGGGTCGGAAATATCATAACATTGCTGCAGGTTAGATTCTTACGTGACATCTCAACAACTACATATTGAATCCTCGGCTGATTGTTTTTTATTACTTTTTCTTCTTCGTCAGTCAGCCACCTCAAGATTCTGCGAAAAAAAGAGTTGAACATACTCATTGAAACCCAAGAGCATAAGAAGTAGAACTTTTTAAGTTTTATATAGTATGCAAAAGTATATTATTAGTTGTTACCTCTCTCTTATATAATTGGAGTTGGAGAAGTATATTGCAGAGTCAACCCTGATGATCAAGATGCCGGGAACCTTTGTTGCTTCAGGGTACTGTTCTATGTTCCTATACACGCTAGTCCTCGGTACTTTCCCAAGCACTGCAGTTCGGGGTCTTGTTACTTGAAGGAGAATCTTTGCGAAAGATATAGCAACCTGTGACGAATGAACAATCAGTATTGCAGCAAAGAACAGCTCAAGCTAATAAGCCTACAAAGGAATAGATCGTATTTAATCATGGGAAAAGGTTTAATTGTTCCTTACAGCTATCAGAAGGCCTATCTCAACAGATACAAATACTACTCCAAAGAATGCTCCCATGCAGGCAACAAAGTCAAATTTGTCGATTTTCCAGATGAGGATCATCGCTTCAAAGTCAAATAGCCCCACAACAGCAGATATAATGATGGATGCTAAGATTGCGTTTGGGGTGTACTTGAACAATGGAGTTATAAGGAACAATGTTAATAGCACGACCGTTGACATGACTATGTTGGAGACTGCTGTATTGCATCCTGCCATGAAGTTCACTGCAGATCTGGAGAAGGATCCTACAAAAAGAACAATTAAAGTGTGACTCAAATTTTCTCACTTTAACTTTAATTTGCATGTGCATCTCTGGACTTCAAACCTACCAGTTGCGATATAACAAGATGTCATCGATCCAACAATATTCATTGATCCAAGCGCCACCATTTCCTTATTTCCATCTATATGATAGTCCTTCATTGCTGCAAATGTTCGTCCTATTGCAATTGCTTCCTGTTAAACACAATATCATCAAGAATGTCATTGACTTTCTTCTGCACCATGGATTATTATACTCAATCTAGAAGAGTTTTCAACTTACCGTTAAGGCGACCATACCACAAACGACCCCAATTCTGAAACCTTTTCCTAGGAAATCGCCAGAGAAATAAATTTTATCCAGTGATGATGGATTGATTCCTTTTTCAATATGCTTGACCTATAGATGTTATAATAACTTAAAATGAGAAAAGAAAAAAGTTTCAGCACAATAATGATAAATAAGAATTATGGAGTAATTGTTTAGCACTCACAATAGCGACACCATCTTCATCAGCGCGGGTGATATAAACGCAGAAGGTTGAAATGATCACTGAAATCAACGGACCGATTGCAGGCACCCAAAAATACTTTTTATTTCTCTTTCCCTGTTCAAATTATACCAGAATAAATGGATCATTATTAGGCATAGACCGATAGTCGTAGTGATAAAAAAGTAGGAGTTTGCTGAAGCTTACTATGTATTTGGCTACAAGAAGGAAAACCAAGAACGAAACTCCAATCAATATCGTCTGCCAATTCCACTGTAGGACAGGAGAAAAAGAAGTTGTTTAGCTACATGGATTTGGTATTCATAATTTTTCTTTAAATGGAATTGAAGAACAATTGCTCACCCCATGTTTAGCTGAATGAAATACAGACTTCATCACAGAAACAATATCCGTCTTCTTTGTGAAAACCTTTATGCCAAGAAGACCTTTAAGCTGCTGAAGACTAATAGTTATCGCTGCTCCAGCCATAAACCCAACAATGGCAGCATGAGACAAGAAATCAACCAAGAACCCCAGTCTGAATATGGACACATATAGAACAAACAACCATCTCTTAGCACATAAACGAAATTCGTACAGAGGATATAATACGAAATGTGGAATAAGTCAAGAACATAGGTTTTAAAGAAACGATGAGTAATACCGAAAGAAACCAAGGGCAAATTGAGTTAATCCAGCAAAGAAAGTAGCAGTGAATGCAAGACGTTCATATTCTGCTTTCTGTTCCTTGTAATCCAACTCATTTTGAAGCAAAGTCCCCAGTAAGAGGGAGACAACCGCCACAGGGCCTATGGCGATATCTCTTGAGCTACCCATGAAGGCATAAATCAGTGGTGGAACAAAGCTACTATCTGAAATTTAAAAGTGGATGAAATCTTAAAAATATTGAGCTAGTTTTGCATAACCAATATAAATCATTAACTGTGAGAAAATATATTTCAAGTTAACTTACATAAACCATACTGAGCATCCAAGTTTGCCAGTTTTGCATAACCAATATCCTGCATGAGAAGTATATTCAACAAGTTAATTATGAAACGAGGAGAATCACAGCAGATGTTAAACTTACTGTGCTAAAATACCTGGGGAATGCAGAGACTTGCAATCGTAAGTCCAGCGATCAGATCACCTTTGAACTTGGCAAGACTGTAGTGTCTTCCCCAGTCAAGTATAGGAAATACAGCTCGAATCCCGAGAACAAGTTTCCTTGAACCAGGTTGGTCTTTAAAATCACGCAAGGGGTCATCATGCATGAACGTTTCCTTCAGAGTTGAAGAGATCTCCTTCAACAGATTCTGCTTTGGAGGCAATCCAACCTTGTGAACATAATGGGTATTATCAGAATGCCTGCGCGAAGAAGCCACGCTGGCAATCCCCGCATTTCCTCCTACATGGTTTTCATCATCCGAGATACGCTTACTCATGATCTCCGCACCAAATTACCACTTTTATGATAAAAACAACAAAAAACGATTAGAGGTCCTACATCAACAAACTAGAAAAAAACATCAAAATAAATGTCCCACACTTTATAAATCTGACTCATGAATCCAAAAAGGTCTTAGAGTTAGAGGGTCCAGTACAAATATAATGAAACAAAAGGTGCATGGGCAAAAGATTATTACCTCAGATGAAAAAGGATGAAGCAGACAATCTACTATAAAAGGTAATGAGAGTTACATTGATAACCAAAACTGAACAGATACTGTTGTTTATATAAGCTGTATGATAGTAAAGTCAACTCAATTATGGCCAGAAATGAATCTAGATCATATATAAACCACATTCACAATAAAAATTTTAGGATCAGTATATATATAAACAAATTGATATGTTGCAATACTTAATATATTTCATTCTTGAAAATAAAGAGTGTAGCCTACCAAATGTTAGAGCTTGGTCAGAAGAATTAATACAACTCCTAGAGATGTTGACTTATATAACTTAAGTTGACTAGCAATTAAAAAGTGGGCAAGATAACTTACATTTCAATAGCCTTCTTCTTTTAATCATAACCCAATTATGTCATCTTTGAACATAACCATCTAAAGTTGTGAAAGGGTGTTTTAGCTATAAGCCTATAACAATCCTCAGCCATGAGTATGTAGTTATTATGTCATTTGTTTTAAGTATCATCTTAACCCTACTTGATTATCATTGTTCCATAACATATCACAAAAAGACAACCAAATTTACATCAATGTTAACTTCTTCTGGCACTTGCTGACTTAGGTTTTGCCTTCATCTATCACACTTATGTGGAGCTCGTTTTTTGACAAATAAAGAACTAGAGTGCAAGCTAGGTACCAGCAGTCTTGCCTCTTCATGCAACAGGTTCGATTCTTATAGGGAGCCGATTTTGTGTTTCGAATTGATTAACATGCAATGTCTAGTCCCTGATCAGTTGAGGCACATCCCGCGATTTACCTCCTCAGAATACTCGAGGGCAGAGTGCGTAGAGCCCGTTAATGTCACGGTTTCACACGTTTGAGTGAGAACGTATCTCGATCCTCTTAGTAAGGAAAATACTATAAACATCATGATACTAAGTTTAGTAATATATAAAGAGCAATATGACGTTATTTTATGTCCAGTAATAACATCAATATCAGAAATTTAGAATAAACAATGACAGCAAGAATCTACGTGTTCTTTAATTCACAATGAATGGATATGGCCAAGAAACTAAGACAATACATTTGCATTATTGAATCTATTGAGTGAGGAATTAGTAATATATTAATGCTGCAAAATTAATAATGGACACATGATAAAAGATTAAATAAAAAGAGGAAGATGAAGATTTCAAGAAAGTGATAACTAACCTCTTCTTCTTGGCTGCACGTTGAGTTTAGCCGAATGTGAATTAGTCATTGCTAATGGAGACCTTAAGCTTAATCATCTCCTTGGGATTACCACATAACTTGTTAAGATTACTCCAACATCGGATATCGGTATTTTTTCGAGTCAATATATAAGATCTTGGGCTACTCTTCCTATTGCCAATTGATTTAAGAGTGGAACTATAGACTCTTAACATAACTGTTTTTAAATTGATAGTATTACAATGGTCTTAGACCATTCACACCTCCTCCTTTCAAAATTTTCCGTCAAATACCTCTCGCCCATCACTTTTCTTGTTTTTTGGTTTGCTTATATATTTGTACTTTAGCGGCTTTACTATTATTCACCCAAATCGAATGAGAGATGTAATAATACGTTTTTTTGATATTTTTCATTTTTTTCAACCAATTTTTAGGAGAGTTGATGTGAAATTGTGAATCATTATCTTAGTATATATTTTTTAGATATGTGAAGATTGTCTAATTTGATTTCGTTGTTGTTAACATCATAATTCGTATGAATTAAAATGATCATGTTCCTAGTACTATTCTTCATTGATATTATTCAATATAATATATATAAATAGCTAGTACAAAATGTAACAAATAAATTTGGAATTGGGCCATTTTAATTTTGAAATGAGGTGGATATCTTTAATTTGCAAATGCTTAGTGTTAATAATCCATGAGCCAATACTATTAACTAATTGGTTATAATTAGATAAAGTAGATCAAAACAACCTTGTATGCTTTGGCATGATCATGTGGAACAAATCATCCTTCAAACTAGTCTCGTACTAGGATCTTGGTTATTTTAGTGATTACATTTTACGAACAATTGAATTGACTCATGATACTATATTGAGAATTTATAAATTTAATTTTCATAATTAAATTTATTAATTATAGATGAATAAAATTATGATCATATAATCACCTCACATGATTTGACATATTTAAAAATTAAGGTCACAAAATTGATTAATAAAATTGAAAACAAAATTAGCTCTAATTAAAGGGGATGGAAAAGCGATCGAACTCCCATGAAATACTCTTCTACACAAGTAATCCACAACTCTCAGTCGAATATTCCTCGGTCATTTTCATATAGTACCTTCACCCTTAAAATAACAAATGCATGTGCCTTTTCAATAAATTTGAAAATATTAATTAATGGACACTTTCATTTAAATCAAATTAATTATGGTAAAAAAAAGATGGAGACTAATTAAAAAAAACAATGTACCACATATTCAAACACATTTGATTTAATTACATAACTAAGGGTATTGAAGGAAGAAACGATGTATTTTGCTTTGGTTTATGTAAAAAATTATTCTTTTTGAATAATCTTCAAATGTCTAAAACACCACTTTTTTTGGATTAGATAGTAAATTTTTCACTATTTATTATTACTTTTTATTTTCAGTTTTCATTTTTTAAATTGTGCTCCGTCTATTAAATTTTTATATTTTACTCTCTTTCAAACTTCATTTTGCTTTCGTCTTGCATAGAGATTAGAGAGTACATATATTTGAAGTATAAAGAGTTTTTTTTCCTTTTTTTAATAGATAAGAAACAAACTAAACAATATTCAAAGTTTGACACTAGCCATAAAGGTAATAAACTCTCGAACATTTGGAGATTTACTAAAGTCTAAAGTACGTAATAAATAAAATATAAATGAAAGATAGATAATAACAACAATTGAAAAAAGTGTCATCAAGTGCAAGAAGCTTGCTCTGATCTCAAATACTCCTCAACGGACTAATATGATATAAACAGTAGCGTTGTTTGGGTTATCTTCTTCTTCATCTCTTCAGATTTGAGGATATATTATATAGCTTGGTGTACTTCTTGCTTTTAATAATTCAACAATAAAGGGGCTCTTAATAAAATACTAACTTCCCAAATGTTTTTCCAGTTTGGATTATATTATATCGTTAATCAAAATTAATAAATATTGAAATTTAAAGTTGAAATACTATAAAAAGGTAAATTACATAACTAAGTGGACCACCGATTCCAGGATATATATATGAGAGATTTTCAAAAAATAAAAATAAAAATTTCAAGTTGAGTTTTTGCTTTGATTTTTTTCAGTAAATGAAATGAAAAGAAAACAATATTCATGGAAGTGTAATCTAAATTTATACTTCCTTCGTCTGGTTTGACTTTGTATGATCGTCGAAACACGACTTAAAATGTAAATTTTATACTTAAAATGTAGATTGGTTGGGTGTGAATATAGAGTAAAGTATGGTCCGGTCACACCCAAATTTAAGTAGTGAATAATTGATAGTCTTAACTTAAATAGAATGATAAGCTCATAACTTATTAAACTTAAATATGATTAGCCTAATAATAAATGCTGAAACATATACGTACGAGTAGTATCATCAATTCCCCCTTCAGAATATGGAGGGTCGCTCCAACAATATTGCGTCCAGATTCGATGAACTATTTATATGGATTAGGTTTTTTAATCTTTTCAAAACCATTATTAGAGCTCTGCTAATTTATGTTTGACTTTGATACTTTCTTTATTTTTATTTGACTATGAGGTTTGATTATTTAACTATAGAAACTACTCAATGTAGTATTAATAATTTCTTGTTTAAATATTTTATGATTAAATTGAAAAAAAGATAACATATAGATACTCTTTTTGTTTTCAATGTATTGTTGATGCTAAAATTCTTGTATATTTTAATATATTGTTTAGCATTTTAATGAGATTTTTTCACCATCTTTCCTAATTTATCCTTGATAAAATAGTAAATTTTTATTAAATTTATTGATTCGACAACACAAAATGTGTGAGTTTCGAAGCATAACCAATGACAAGTCTAATACACCCTCCGCCCCTAAATGATTGTGACATTTTGACTTTTCATGATCAACAAAACACGATTTAAAACGTCAATATCTCTTATTCTACATACGAAAAAATTATAAGAAGTAGATATTTCAAAATATATATTGAGACGAATCTAACAAGATCACATATGACTATATTATTTCTTATCATTTAATGAGAATTCATGATCAATTTTTTTAAAGTTTGACCACGATAAGTCAAAATGTGACAATCATTTAGGGACGGAGGCAGGCGCGGACCCAAGGGGGGGTGGGGTGGGGTGGGCACTGGCCCCCCCTAGGTTTTTCGGTATCGTTATATTTATATGCAATTTTTTGAACTTTTTGTGATATATACACTAAAAAGTGTAAGGAAACTAAGTAGAAGTGTAACTTAGTTGGTTAGAACCTTCATTTAATTGGTAGAGGTCTTGGGTTCAAGCCTTCCAAGGTCCATTTTTAACATTTTTTTTTTTGATATTTTCACTATTTTTATTTATTTTGGCCCCCCAATTTTATTTTACTCGAAGTTGGCCCCCCCTTTATTTTCATCCTGGTTTCGCCCCTGGACGGACTTCATAGAATTTGAACAAAAGTTCATCTTTCAAGATGTTCGTATTGAGTTCACATTTTTTTATTAACTTCCCCAAAAATGAGGGTGAAATAGTAATATTTTTGATATCTTCGGAAGTTGTCATTAAATACTTGATACATTTTGACTTTCATGGTAATAAAAAAACACGATTTAAAACGTAAATATCTCTTATTCCACATCCGAAAAAATTTATAAAAAATTGATATTTCAAAAATATATATTGAGACGAATCTAACAAGATCCCACATATCTATAATATTCATTATTGTTTAATAAGAATTCTTGATCAAAATTTTTAAAAGTCGACCATAAAAGTCAAAATATACTAGTAATCATTTAGGAACGGAGGGAGGAATACCTTAAAAAAAGGAAGGACTATTACTCAACGTTGGTTGTGAGAGTACTATACTATTAGATCGTCTATCACTCGGTATGACTTATTGTGCAATAATGTGCATGATGATATTCATAAACAATCTTCATTGTTACTCAATAATAAGGATGTATTATTAACTCCTCCAGAGAAACGATTTCAATTTAAGTATTTTAAAGATCGATTTTCAGTTAAATTAAATTATTTATTTGAACTAGATTATAGAGGCCAGCGCGTGTTGGCTGAAGATTTATCATATTCATATTTTTGAATAGCCTCGAAAAAATGTCGCATTTGAAATCTAGCAACACTGATGATTACCTCTGCTTCTTGGGAGGCTGTGACAGAATATAAAACTATTTTATTGATAAATAAATCTTGTGATACAAATAGGTGAATATTTAACCCTAATTCTACATCCCAAGATATTAGGAAAAATTTTCCGGATTGAGTTGGGCAAGGGAGGTTGCAACACCTTTTAATACCCGGCTCTGTGAATCGTTTATTATTTTGGGTGCATGGATTTAGTCTCACATCTTAACACTCACCCCAAAATGCACACATATATGAAGAATCAACATACATTTCGTTGTTTTCTAATTTTTCTTTACATTTATATGGATAGACGAAAATACCATTCACTAAACAGGTGAAAATGCATAGAACAAACTATGTTGATCGTATTTTAAACATGAGTGATTGAAATATGATAATCTTAAACGAGACGGGTTGAAGTGGAATAGTATTGGACGTGATTGATTACCGAAGCCCGAAGGCATCTTACTTTCAGCAGATTACAGCCTTGATAATATCGAACCAGTTAATATTGATATTGATCCGGCAGATGTTATTGGACCAGTTGGTATCGATATTGATCCATCTCAATATCGTGTATAACATAGTTGTTGAATTCAACATGTAACATTTTTGCAAAAGATAATGTTCTTTACTTCTTTCTAGTACCAATAATTGGTATGTTATTAGAATACTGAAACGCGTCCATCACTTACTTATAATAATCGCAAAGTCTTTCTACCAACGATCTTTCCAGCATTTTTGACTTTGAATCAAGTATTATAATCACATGGATGTTGACTAATTTTAGCCCGATAATGGCATAATCAGAAATTTTATATAGGGATAAAAGAGTTAATATTATGCGATTGAAGAAGAAATATATACGAATTTAGGAGGCACGACCAACTTAATTTTTGAATAAATGAATAATATGATAAAATTTTACATTTTAAAAGTAGAAATTTATTTTTTGCGAAATTTTTGGGGAGGGGGACGCCTCCACAATTCCCTCCTGCAGATTGGTTCCGATGTGGTATGTGCATCTTAACACTTATCATGCCATAAGTGCATAACGAAATGATTGAATTTTAAATCATTGTGTTAAAAAAATGATTTATGGTTCTTGGGATTATATTAATTACTCAATACCAAGAGTTTGTAGTTCATCACTTCTATTGTAAGCTTGTTAGTTGTAATGATGAGGAGAATTTCATTGATTGGTATTCTGACTGTTTTCCATTTCATAGCAACAATTTTATTTTGCAATGGTGATGGTGCAAGTGCCAGGAATTGCTCAACAACTGATCTTCAAGCACTTGCAGACTTCAAAAGTGGCCTAAACGACCCCGAGGACCGCCTTTCATCATGGCGGGGTAGTGACTGCTGTCAATGGAGAGGGATTGGATGTGATAAAAGAACTAGTATTGTGATCAAAGTTGATCTTCACAACCCGTATCCAGCTGATGTCGAAGGCAACATTGACATATATGGATGGTGGAACTTAAGTGGTGATATTAGGCCTTCTTTGCTGGAACTTAAATCATTGAGTTATCTGGATTTGAGTTCCAACACATTTGAAGGTATTCCCATTCCTGAATTCCTTGGTTCGCTAACTAACCTTCGATATCTGAACTTGTCGAGAGCTGGTTTTTTTGGTGCAATTCCTACAAGTTTAGGTAACCTTTCTAGCTTGCAATATCTTGATGTTTCGTCTGATTTTCTGAGTCTGAGTCTTGATAGCTTCCAGTGGGTGTCTGGCCTTGTTTCTTTGAAACATCTGGAGATGAACCAAGTCGATCTTTCTTTGATTCAATCGAATTGGCTGGAAATTCTGAACATGATTCCATATTTATCTGAGATACATCTTTCCTCTACCGGCTTACTTGGTTCAATCTCATCTTTTAGTGATGTCAACTTTAGTTCTCTTGCTGTCGTAGACTTGAGTTCAAATAACTTTGACCTGTTTCCGAATTGGCTTGTTAATATAACTAGCCTTGAGTATGTCGATTTGAGCAGTTGTAGTCTCTACGGAAGGATTCCACTTGGATTCAGTGAACTCCCAAATCTAAGGTACCTGAACTTTGCTCTAAACAGAAACCTTAGTGTCGATAGCCATGCATTCTTCGATGGTAGCTGGAGAAGAATAGAAGTTCTGGATTTAGGATCAAACAAAGTCCATGGAAAACTTCCGTCAAATATTGGGAATATGAGCTTCCTTACTCACTTTAACCTGTTTGAAAATGATATTCAAGGAAGTGTTCCCAGTTCTATCGGAAAGCTATGTAATTTGGCATATCTTGACTTATCAGGAAACAAATTGTCTGGCAGTTTGCCAGAATCAGTTGAGATCACCAAAAGATGTACCCCTGATAGCCCTCTGCCTAATTTGGTGACGCTCGAATTGAGCAATAATCAACTTCAGGGTACTTTGCCAGATTGGTTAGGCGAACTGTTTTCTCTCGAGGAACTTGGATTATCTTATAACTTATTTCAAGGTCCTATTCCTGATTCTATAGGAAGACTTAAAAATCTCACTAACATTGGATTAGCAGGAAATAAGTTAAATGGGAGTCTACCAGAAAGCTTTGGGCAGCTTTCCAAGTTGTCTGTTCTTGATGTTTCATTCAATCAACTGAGGGGTATCATTTCTGAGAACCATTTTGCTCATTTAAGCAACTTGAAAATTTTGCTGCTGACGTCGAATTCTTTAACCTGGAACGTCAGCTCCGCCTGGGTTCCTCCTTACCAAGTTCGTAATCTTGGCGTTGGATCATCTAAGATTGGCCCTGCATTTCCAGCTTGGTTGAAACCTCAGAAAGAGATTCGGTACCTTGATGTTTCCAATGCAAGCATATCAGGTCATGTGCCAGTATGGTTCTGGGATCTCTCTTTCAATTTATCATTGTTGAACTTTTCTCACAATGAGTTACAAGGAGAAGTACCTAATCCAATAAATTTAGAATCATATGCAGATCTTGATCTCAGCTTCAACTTCTTCGAAGGGGCAATTCCACTCCCTCTTAATCCAATTGAGTTGTTTGATCTCTCCAACAATAGATTCCAGGGCCATATTCCTCTAAATATAAGTGATACCATGTCAGAGTTGACCTTTCTCTCGCTCTCGAGCAACCAACTCATTGGAGATATTCCACCCACAATAGGGGAAATGTTATCTCTTCAAGTTCTTGATTTGTCTGGTAATAACTTAACAGGATTAATCCCTTCGGAGATAGGGAACTGCTCGATCTTGAAAGCTTTAGACCTTGGAAACAATTCACTACATGGTCAAATTCCTAGCTCTTTAGGCCAGTTAAATCAACTGCAGTCACTTCACTTGACTGACAACAAGTTGTCAGGTGAGCTTCCCTCTTCTTTCCAGAATCTATCCAGCTTAGAGACCCTGGATCTTCGTAACAATTTTCTTTCTGGTGCAATGCCATCATGGTTCCAAAATGGTTTTACACGTCTAAGAATTCTGAACTTACGATCAAACAAATTTGAGGGGAATATTTCCACATGGAACGTCTCAAACCTCAATTCTCTTCAGGTTCTTGATCTTGCAGAAAATAACTTCTCTGGAAGGATTCCATCAAGCTTTGGAGATCTGAAAGCCATGGCAGAAAATCCAAATATTACCGAGTATCTTCTCTATGGCAAGTATAGAGGTTCTTATTATGAAGAAGGCACTGTCATCAATTTCCTCAACAAAGATCAGAGATACACTAAGACTCTTTCACTTCTAACAGCCATAGATATATCATCAAATGATTTTTCTGGTGAATTTCCATTAGAGATAACAAAGTTATCGGGTTTGCGTGTCTTGAACATGTCAGGAAACAAAATCAGTGGCCATATTCCTCAAAACATTTCAAGATTGGATCAATTATTACTTCTTGATCTCTCAAGTAACAACCTCTCTGGCACAATACCCCCAAGCATGGCCTCCATGTCATCCTTGAGCTTTCTCAACATCTCAAACAATAATCTCTCAGGTACTATTCCATATACAGGTCAGATGTCAACTTTTGAAAACTCATCTTTTGAGGGCAATCCCTATCTTTGTGGACAACCTCTGAAAAATTGCCAAAATGATGACAATGATTCAAACAGTGGAAACAACCATGAAAATCTCGGAAACGATGATGACTTCATTGACAAATGGTTTTACCTGAGCCTTGGGGTTGGATTCACTGTGGCGATTCTGGTGCCTTGCATCATCTTTGCAATAAAAAAACCATGGCTTCATGTATACTTAGATTTCATAGACGATTTGTCTTACAGGTTATTGACCATTATAAGTAGACAGCCACATCGCAGAAACAAGAACTCTGGCAAATAAATTAGTTTTGGTATCTTAGTTTTTCTCTTCTCTTGTGAATTGGAGTCACCTCCTGTCTTTGAAGCATAGAGAACGATAGCATTGTATAAATATGATCTACTATAATAAATATTAATTCTGCAATTTGGAGAAGTGTAGAATGTACAACATTACTGTCTTAGAATTATCTGTAACATTTTACACTGACCTACAAAGATGTAAACTCTATGCATGTATATATCTCGAGGCATACGTTAGGTTGTGCAGTTAAGTATATAGTGGATGCATTGTTACACTTGTTGTGAAGACAGGGATAAGTATAGATGAAGTTTCATTGCCTTTGTTAGTCCTTTACTTTATTTTATCTCCTGCATTTTTCTTTTGAGTGATTAGTTTCTAGTGGCTCATTTTAAGAAATTCTCATCATTTACATCTAATCTGTATTATCAATCAGTTTCCTCTTAGATGCGCATAATGAAAATGTGGATCCTAATCCACTCGTATGCTTTAACATAGTCAACATGAGAGTGGATAAAATCGAGGGTTGACTTTGAAATCATAGATGGGAGATGAATTCTATATATGCCGATGGATTCACTACGACTGCCGAATCATAGATGGGAGATGAATTTTATGATATGCCGATGAATTCTATAATACACTCTTATGATTTCTCTGTGACATAGATTGTTTCATATATCAGTATATCACTTGCAGATTTGTGACCAACATAAAGATGGATTTCTTATATAATAGGACGGCTAACAAATTCAAAGTGACACGGAAAGCCCAATCTATCATTTGCCAAATTCACATAATAAAATACAAGAACTAGAAAACAAAGTAGTGTAAATAAGTATATATACACTCCGTAGTAAACAATGTGTTGTTTTCATATGCTGTTGAGGAAAATATTAGTCAATGCATATGTTTTTACCAAGATGATAACAACTATGCATGTTAGTACTCTTTAAATGACTGAAAGATCTTCTACTTCATAGTACTGATTACTGAAAGCAACCTGATTCTAAGATGTTGCGGAAGCTTTCAAATATTGCTACTCCGGTAGTTTTCTATTTTATTGCAACATTTTTCTTTTGTCATGATAATAATGCAAATGTTATAAACTGCTCATCCACTGACCTTGAAGCACTTCTGGACTTCAAAAGTGGACTTAACGACCCTGAGGGGCGCCTTTCCTCATGGAGGAGCCATAGCAACTGTTGTCAATGGAGTGGAATTGAGTGTGATACTAGAAACGGTGCTGTCATAGAAGTTGATCTTCACAACCCATATCCAGTAACTGGCGAGGATTTTGTTGGCAAATATCGATTTTTGAACATGAGTGGAGAAATCAGGCCATCTTTGTTGAAAATAAGATCATTGAGGTATCTGGATTTGAGTTGTAATAAGTTTGAAGGAATCACGATTCCGGAGTTTCTTGGTTCCTTGAATAACCTTCAATATTTGAACTTGTCGAAAGCTGGATTTGTTGGTTCAGTTCCTGCAACTTTGGGTAATCTTTCCAGCCTGCAATATCTAGATATTTCATCGGATTATCCACCAAGTTTGGGTGCCAATAGCTTGCGATGGGTGTCTGGCCTTGTTTCTTTAAGAAGTCTTTACTTGAGCAACTTGGACCTCTCTTCCATCGAATCGAATTGGTTGGAAACACTTAACATGCTTCCATATCTAACTGAGCTACACCTCTCATCTACTGGCTTGCCTGCTCGTTCGATATCATCCCTGAGTTATGTTAACTTTACTTCTCTTGCTGTCATAGACTTGAGTATGAACAGCTTTCTTGATGTGTTTCCAAGTTGGCTTGTCAATGTAAGCACCCTCACATATGTCAATTTATTCAGTTGTGATCTTCGAGGAAATATTCCACTTGGGTTCAGTGAGATCCCAAATTTGAGATACTTGCACCTTGCTTTGAATGACAACCTTACTGTTGGTATCCACAAATTCCTCAATGGAACCTGGAACAGAATAGAGTATCTGAGTTTGGGATCCTATAAAGTGCATGGCAAACTTCCATCAACAATTGGTAATATGGTCTTCCTTACTGACTTAATTTTACTTATAAGTAGTATTGAAGGTGGTATACCTAGCAGCATTGGAAAGCTTTGCAATCTAGCAAATCTCGACATATCTGTGAATAAATTGTCAGGCAATCTGCCAGAATCACTTGAGGCCTCTGAAACCTGTGGTTATAATAGTCCTCTTCCTCGTTTGAGGAAGTTATCAGTAAGCAATAACCAACTCACTGGGAAATTGCCAGACTGGTTAGGTCAATTGTCCGAGCTTGAGGAACTCACTTTATCTTACAACTTGTTCGATGGTCCTATTCCTCATTCAATAGGGAGTCTTAGAAATTTGTATGACATTCAATTACAAGGAAATAAGTTGACTGGAACTTTACCTGAGAGTTTTGGGCAGCTTCCTAAGTTGACTAGCATTGATGTTTCGTTTAATGAATTGAGAGGTACAATATCCGAGAACCACTTGGCTAATAGCAACCTGTCTAACTTGCAGCTGACTTCAAATTCCTTGACCTTGAACTTCAGTTCTGATTGGATTCCCCCGTTCCAAGTTTATAATCTTGGCATTGGATCTTGTAAAATTGGTCCTTCCTTTCCAGCTTGGCTAAAACATCAGAACGAAATTCACTTCCTCGATCTTTCTAATGCAAGCATTTCAGGTCCAGTGCCTGAATGGTTTTGGGATCACTCGGTTAATCTCTCGTTGTTGAATTTTTCTCACAATCAGTTACAAGGAGTGCTGCCCAATCCCATAGTTTTAGACTCATATGCAGACCTGGATCTCAGCTTCAATTTCTTTGAAGGTAACATCCCTCTTCCTGTTAATCCAATTGAGTTGTTTGATCTCTCAAACAACAGATTTGAGGGTAATATTCCTGAAAACATGAGTGATAGCATGCCAGACTTGGTTTTTCTCTCTCTTTCGGGAAATAATCTAACTGGGGATATACCACCCTCGATTGGAAAGATGGTTTCCCTTAACGTTATGGATTTATCTGTGAATAGTCTAACCGGAAGCATTCCTGATGTCGGAAACTGCATATATTTGAATGCTTTAGACCTTGGATACAATGCTTTGTCTGGTGGAATTCCTACTTCTTTGGGTCAGTTGGACCAACTACGGTCACTTCACTTTAATGACAATAAATTATCAGGAGAAATTCCATCTTCTTTCCAAAATTTATCCAACTTAGAAACCTTGGACGTCAGGAACAATATGTTATCTGCCAACATGCCATCATTGTTTGAATATGGTTTTGGACATCTCAGAATTCTCAGCCTAAGGAAGAACCGATTTCGGGGAAACATTTCAATGTGGAACACATCAAACATGATGTCTCTTCAGGTTCTTGATCTTGCAGAAAACTACTTATATGGAAGCGTTCCTGCAAGCTTTGGAGATCTACAAGCCATGACACGAAAACCAAATTTAACCGAGTATCTTCTATATGGAAAGTACAAAGGTAGTTACTATGAAGAAGGAGTTGTCATAAACTTCCAGAACAGTCAGAAATATACCAAGACTCTTTCACTTCTCACAGCCATAGATATATCTGACAACGACTTCTCTGGTGAGTTTCCATCGCAACTAATAAAGTTGTCCAGTTTGCGTGCCTTGAACATGTCAAGAAATAAAATAAGTGGCCAAATTCCTCAAGATATTTCAAGCTTGGATCAGTTATTACTTCTTGATCTTTCTAGCAACAAACTCTCTGGAGGGATACCCCCAAGCATGGTTTCTATGTCACCACTTGGTTATATGAATCTCTCAAACAACAATCTTTCTGGTGCAATTCCTTATACAGGTCAGCTTTCAACCTTCAGTAAATCATCCTTCGAGGGCAATCCCAATCTTTGCGGAGGTCCTCTCGAAAGTTGCCAAAATGATCATTCAGAAAGGTATCAATATCATAGTGGCGATGAACAATTTATTGACGAGTGGTTTTACCTCAGCCTCGGCCTTGGATTTTTCTTGGCAATTCTGGGACCTTTCTTGATCTTGTCTGTCAGAAGGCCATGGAGGGATGCCTACTTGAATTTCGTAGACAATGTGGCTTACAGATTGTTAATACATATTGGGCAGCAACCGCGCAACAGGAACAGGAATGTTCGTCCCCAGATCAGATTCCATACATAGTTCAATTAATTCTCCTTGTGGTCTTTAAAGTAGCATGTGATCACACTAAACTTGTCAGTTGATCTACTATATTCTATCACAAACTTAAGCCATACTTCTGAGCTTTGAAGGTAGTAATTTAGTTATCGAAACAAACAAATGACGTATAAGCAAACATAGGAGGATACTCATATAGATCATTTAATGGACACAAAAGATTTGCAGCATTTGCTACTATACCATTTTGAAAATATCCACTTATTACATGCAAGAGACAACATTTTGAATAGTGAACAACCGCGAAGAAGTTGGGGTTAAATGTTGGAGGTAGCTCGAAATGTCTATGATTATAGTATGAGATGCTTCATTGGGGACTTCCATCAAATAGTTGTGGTCCTTGGAACTTAATACCTATATCTTTACTGTATATAATGCCCAGTGGCTAAATAATTCATATCACATGCTCTATTGCTCTCATTGTATTTCAATTTATTTATTAATTGGTACTTATTCGTTTTTTTAGTAGTTTAATTTGATTGATAATTACCTAAATCAAAACTTCATTATAAAAATCACCTAATAATAAGACTTCGGTTTAAAATTATTTTTATATCCCATTTTAACTCTTTTGAAAATATATATCAATTAAATTCATCTAACTACTTCAATTTTTTGTTAATTTAATTTAAATCATTAACAGAATTTTATGTGTCCATGATTTAATATTAATAAACAAAATATTAATAAACGAATATTCTTTTGTAGAAAAAAAAAGTTTTAAGACTTAAAACTTAGTTTTGGTGACTAATAAAACTTGTTATAAACTAATTTGGGTATTGGTTCATCTCAACTTGGAAGTTTCATTAGGCATCAAAACTAAGTTTTAGTATTAACAATCATTCTTTGCCCCAATTTTAATTTCTAATAGTATGTTGGTATAAAAAATTAACGGAAAAATTAATTTGGAAACCAATTCAAAACTTTTTTGCTACTATCGAAAACTAAACTGCAACGATAACACTATTAGGGATACCATCCCAACAATTCACTCGCCCACAATTTATCAAATTACAAACAATGAAAGTTGTCAAGTAGTTGCAAGTTGTAACCAAGCTAAAAACATACGTAATACAATCAACAAGATATTTTGCATAACTAGTTTGGTCTTTGTATTGTATAGATTTGCAAAAGTATCTTCAATGGCTACGTTGACTTCATTGTCCACAAGTCAACTCTTGTTATGCAACTCAACAACTCCTCTCTATACTTCAAGAACATGCAAACGTTTGTATCCTCTTCTGGCTACTGCTTCTTCATCGCCATCTTCATTTTCATCTTCATCTTCAAGCAACTCAACTTCCTCCACACAAAATGACTCAGTTTTGACCACAAAAACTTCATCCAAAATACCCTCTAATAATAACCATGCACAAACTCACCTCAACCATGCTCTGGATAAGCCAAATGGAAGCCCACTTGTTCGCTTTTTTCAGCTTACAGAATCTTCCATTGAAAGGGTAACAAAAATTCCAATATTTGCATATCGTTAACATTAACATGTCTCAATGTCTACGAAGACTTATTAACACTCCCGCCTAAGCTTAAGTGCAGGGACGGCCCTTACCATTAGGAGCACGCGAGTGAGGCATAAAATTTTCATAATTGTAGTGTCTAGCAGATTGGAAGGAAATCTTGGACTTGATTTTCATTCTAGTATGTTTTTATTGATTCTTGAAATTGAATTAAGTATTGAGATATCAGAAAATCTTTCAGTTATATACATAAAGTGGTTGGAGTGTTCTCTTTAAGTGATCATTGAATTTATCTCATAGTTGTTTATAGCTACCTTGTAATAATTATGGTGTATAAGAGACACAGGGCTAAAGAGAGACCCGAAAATAAATAGTGCCCCCTATAATTCATTCTGTTATTTGATTGAATTTAAACTTGCTTTACTAATTTGCATGTGGTTTCATGAAGAATCCTTTAATTTGCAGGTGATCTTTGACTTTCGATTCCTGGCGCTCTTTGCTGTCGCAGGTTCTTTAGCAGGTTCCTTGCTCTGCTTTCTTAATGTAAGTATCCTATTTATTCTCTGTTTCTTCTTTACAGTCCTGAGTTTATGACTCGCCAAGAATGATGGCGGATGATTAATATTGAGTTGGCTGGCCATTTTGTAGAAGTAGTCTTCATTTCAACTTTTTAACTCTTTTGGATGCTGATCAAATTATAAACCGTTTTTAATGAGAATCCAGTTCCGACTCAAAGTTGTAGGAGAAAATGCAATATGCAGTAAAAATAATCGTGTCTGTTTTGATCTGATTATGACCACTCGCTGATTCTACTCACAATCTGAAATAATTCCAGGGCTGCATTTACATCTTTGACGCATATAAGGTATATTGGACAAGTTGCGTCAAAGGAATTCATACAGGGAAAATGGTTTTGCTTTTAGTCGAAGCTATTGGTAAGTTAACATTAATTCGGAGTAGATTTTCTTCCAGTAAGTGGCATTGTTTACTTGAAACCATCTATTTCAGCTATCTTTTAGTTTGAGCTTTATCACGATATATTGCTATCTTCTTGCAGATGTCTATCTTGCTGGAACAGTCATGTTGATTTTTGGGATGGGATTGTATGGATTGTTCATAACTAATGTACCTCCTGATCTACATCCTTCTGTTGATCGTGCCCTTAAAGGATCCTCATTGTTTGGAATGTTTGCCTTAAAGGTATCATGCTTCTATTAAAGCTTCCTATTTTTTATATAGAGGCCTTCCATCTGGATATAGATTCATCATAGGATCCTGATTATTCACAATGTAATGGTAAACGCAATATCCGTTTGAACAAGTTATATGCATATTGGCACATCATGAAGATGCACATCAAGCATCCAATTTCGATATCCTGTATTCCTTTAGGTCCTGCAAAGCTGCGTGTATATTCTCTCTGTCTAGCATGATATTTCAATACATTTTATGAATGCATTGCTGCATGCGGTAGTTGTACACTGACTCAGTCCCCTAGAAAACGCATGTTTTCCAGGTCTTTTCTCTTCAAATTTTTTAGCTTTTGATTGCTTTCAGGAGAGGCCTAAATGGATGATGATCAGTTCGCTTGACGAATTAAAGACAAAAGTCGGTCATGTTATAGTCATGATCCTCTTGGTGAAGATGTTTGAAAGGAGTAAGATGGTAACTATAGCAACTGGTATGGATCTTCTGAGTTATTCTGTATGTATTTTCTTATCCTCTGCATCATTGTACATCCTTCACAATCTCCACACTCCTTCTAAGAGTTAGTTCAGAGTGCTTCAATGTGTGTGATACTCAAGCTGTATATCAGAGTTTTGTATATTATATTGCTTCAAAGCTCGAAGTTCTCTTGCCAATTTTATCAAACAAATATTTTAGGAGTTTTTAGCTTGTATTTTATATTTAATGTTTTCTTTAAATTGGATGATAGAAAGTAGAAACATGTAGTGGCTGAAGTTGTATAGTAACTTCGTTTTCCGTCTCACATGTTATGGATGATCTCACTCTAAA
>CM016563.1:16999767-17102157 GCA_003412495.2 Echium plantagineum | reverse complement strand
CCATTGATTTAGGAGTAACAACAATAATATCCAACTCCATTTTGGTAATTTTGTTATAGATAAAGTCATAGGTAGTGGGAAATCATAAATTGGAGTATATTTATTCGTTTTTAAAAAAGAGATGTACTCGGATCAAAAATAAAAAAACCTAATACAATGGTACATATTTTACGTATATAAAAATATAAAATACATAAATACTTGGCTAATGCACCTCGGGTAAGAGATATTGCATCATCAATAGATTGAGTGTGCCCAGGACAACAGTTTTTTGAACTTAGGATATTTGAACATGAATCATTAAATATTGCACCTAGGATAAGATTGCATTGCTTCAACAACATAAAAAATAAATTAAAATAGTTAAAAGGTTCAAGTGCACTACAACATCAAATAAGTGGCTATCGATCAATTGTCTACATTAGATATATAGATCATGTGGATAGAGTGGAACAGAAGTTTCAAATGAATACCATTTTATATTAAGTAGTTGTTGATAAAATGAAGATATTTTTAAGGAATTACCAATTTACCATACTATAATTTGATGCTAACACCGTGTTTGTTTCTTCATTTAACACATAATTACTTGTAAGAATATTTGTTTCTTCTTCTTAGATGCACATAATTACTTATGAGTGGTTGTTTATTTATTACCTTAAAATTGTGTTTTTGTGTTAAAAAAATGTATTCATTTTAAATTTTTTATTAGTGTGTCAATAATTTTATCCCCATAAACAATATATGATTGATACAATAGTTGTTAGATGACTGATAATATGATGCTTGTTTTTTGGAAACCCGACTTTGTTACCCGCAAAACTAGTGAAGTTAGGTTTAAATAAAACATATTGGTATATATCTCTATATACGATACAATCACCTAATTTCATAAAGAACATCCACCTAATACGCAGTAAAACAAACTTGTTTGTAGATTTATATATATTTTGATGTTTAAACTGACTGGGTAACCTCTACTCACTCGATCACTAGTTACCATATGTGAATTAGGTTATTGAAACCATTATAATAAAACAATTACACAGTTAAACATATTTTCTATCACTCTAGTTACATAAATACCGATTCAAAATAACTCTAACCTCCAGTAGAAGATGTAATCAACAAAACAAGTTTGTTTATTAAGTTTAATAAATACCTGGTTGTTTCAAGTATTGAGTAACAAATAATATTTGAGCACATCCCGCTAAGATTTTCATGTGTTAGTTTGAAGTCTAATACTTTTGGTGGGATACCGAGTTAGTATCTATGATCTATCAAGTCAAATAATTTAAAGTTCGAGCGAGTATCGAATTATAATGTTTTCAACATTAACAATAAATTTATCAAAGAAATGTGTTAGAAATTTTTTTTCCCGAAACATATTATATGTATTTTGTAAAATTTTATCGAAACATTCTATCGAACGAGTTCATGCATGATTATCCTATAATCGAGTCCAAAGTAATAGTCGAATCCGAGTAGCTAAACGTGATTATCACCTCTATCACCTAACACTCGTAAACTTATCTGATGTCGTCGATATCTCAATATGTCATTCATTTGTCCTGTGACCCCTCCTCTTTCCTCGTACAAGCTGTGCCTCAAACTACAAAACCACGTTTACACGTGGCCCAATCACAGCTCAGAAATAGATACCCTTTCAACGTTCATTCTCACCCACAAATTTCGATCACTCATGCCACGTGTCACCCCTTCCGCGGCTCTTCTGTAACATCACCAAAATTTATAAAATGCCCAAACTCTTATAACCATTCATTTTCTCATCAAATAATTCTCCTCCTTGTATTCAAACCACACAAATTCACCAAAAATAATTTCATTTTATTTCTAAAGATTACATTTTTACTTCAGTTTCTGCTATCTCCAGGTAACCCTTTTGGCTAAAGCTTATATCTTTTGCTTAATTTAAGTTTTACTATTTTGTCACAAAAACGAGGCCACACAATTTGTAGCAAGAATGAATTGATTTTCTTGTAAAGATTGCATTTTTTTCCTTCTTTTATGCTGTTTTAAGGTAACCTTTTTTAAAAGTTTATATTTTTTGCTTAATTTTTAGTTTTTATTTACTTAAAAAGCTTGCTAAGTAGTTTTATTTTGTTTCTTCTTACCAAGCCAAACAAGTTTTTATTTCTAAAAGATTACATCTTTTCATTTGGTTTCTGCTGATTTAAGGTAACCCTTTTGGCTAAGATGGTTATTTTTGCTTAACTGAGGTTTTGATTTATTTTTATTTGACTGAATTTATGTTTAGAATCTGTTGCTCTTTCTACTGATTTATGGGTAATTATATGGTGAAGCTATGATTAAATTTGTTATTAGACTGACTGACAAAATGTTAGAGAGTTTGTAGTTTGAGTATATTTAGTGTTTCACATTTGTCCAAGCGATTGTAGCTCCCTGTATCTCTTCTTTATGTTATTAGATTGGATAGAAGGTATCATAAACCATGAGAATTTACCATACTGAAATTTCCAGCAATTTGTGTCCCTATCACGCGGTATATGCATAATTGCTCGTTTTACAAATAAGTTTAAGTTTGGAGTGTGTTCGATTCTCATTATAAGGGGGCGGTGAAAAAGTTTAAGCTTGGAGTTCTTATGTGTTGTTATTCCAAAAAAAGAAAAAAATCACCTGGATGATGAGTAGTAAATATCGATTGTTATCAATATTACCCTTGCTATTCATCCATTTTTATTTAAGTTGAATAGAGTCATTGATCAACATAGAGGATCCAAGCTAGGTTGATATGAAAGGAACTTGAGTGGTTATTTTCCTTCGTTATTTTTAGCTTGTGAGCTGTGACCTGCTTGCTTCATTTTGAGTGTAGAATCACATGGTAGTCATGGTTCATTGTTCCCCCTTGTTTTTGATCGAATTGCATTGGTGCTCTTTCTCTCGAAGCGAATGACTATCACCATGCCTTTAAAACCACAACTATAAGTGTCATTAATTTCTGTTGTCGAAAGTATTACATGTGATATTACGTGGGGTAGTATGCAAGACTAGTAATAACAGATGGGGTAACTGACGCATCTTGACAACTGACTTCTCTAGTTCTTTCATGTATATATAACACGACTTCTATCAGCCTTCTGTATCTGACCATATTCATTTTATGATGACTAATTCTGGAATTGTTGTGACAGCTTGACGAGGATTTGTGATACTTCTTCTACCTTGAGTTGGTGATTATACCGAGTTGGTCAAACACATATTTCCAGATTGTTCACACAAAGAGACGTGATAAAAGGAAAATTGGCGCCTACATATTAAACGGTCTACTATGAATGATATTCAATTTGGGTCTCCAGAAGTGTGCGTTGACAGTTCCATTTTTTGTGAGAAGAGTGACGTTAGTAATACTTTTGGTTATCAATTCGGCCACCTCCCTGAGAATGGCCTGAGTTTCTTGGGAAACCATCAAGATGGAGAGGATCCAAATGATCCTTTATACTACAACTGGGCTGATGTAGATAATTATGAAGATGCTGACAACATGTATAGGTAACTTTCTATTAGTTATTATCCTTTCTTGTCTCCTAAGGCAAAGAGAAAATTATATTTTTCAAGAGTTCTGATTCAGTCTTCATATAATTCTTCAGAAGTTCTGATTCAACTTGTAGACTTGGTACTAGACACGGAGATGGTTTAGCTTGGTTTCCCATGTCTAATGCAGTTGGAGGAACTGAAGATGCACTGGATGTTCCATGTTCTGACTCTAGGTCAAGTAAGAGGAATGGTGATACGTCCATGTTAGACTGTATGTCACGTTCTAGCAGCGAATCTGACTTGCAAGAATCATCTGCCACATACAAAGCAAGGTCGCTGCACTCCATTGAGTACGAGGAGCCAAGCCAGCTAGATTCATCTGCAATAAAAGAAAGCTCTTGTCTATTAGTAGAGGACTACTCGAGCCAGTCCGGTCTTTTTTCCTTCTCAACCGACTCAACTTGTCATGATGGCAACAAATATATTCCTAAAGCACAGGTCATTGCTTCACCAGTTGCTCTTCACTAACCTTCATTTATATTGTCTTAGTGGCCAGATATTAAACACCGTTCTGCCTTTTCCAGTCTTCGCCTAACATTGTGCAATCACGGATGATTATTTAAACTGTGTTAATTGGATTACCTTTGCATTTCCCTAGAGACAACATCTTCAACCTCGCAATCTCCCTAGAGTCGAAGATTTTATATTCTCCGACTCTTATATATATCGTGAAACTCTTCAACTAATTGTAATTATCATTTTCGTTTTTTCATATCAATCTTAGCCATCAATTACTTTTTAGTTATATTCTGAAAACTACAAGACAATAATATTATCGAAGGTGAATCTAATAATATCCATTTTATATTTATTGAAATAATAAATAAAAAGAATAGGTTGTCAAAGTTTGACATAGAAGAACGACATTTTGGAGGGAGTAGTTGATAGTGTTTGCAAGTCATTGTTGGTCAATTTGGAAAGAACCTCCCTGTTATTTGCGAAGTAAGGTTATCTGCTATCCAACATACATTTCAGAGGCACAGGGGCAAGTTGATGTAGGATATATGATGTATCTGTTATCCACATCTCAAATTTCCCTTACACGCTTTTTAGATATTGCCTGCCTACTGCTACATGGATACTAACTATGACTACGAATATGTTTCTGATGATCAAGTCATATAATTGTTTTACAGATTGAGGAGCAGAACAAAAAACTCAAATGTCAGAAGCATTCTGGTAAAAGTAGGAATCATCCAACAGAAAATGACTCATTTTTCTATATTGAAGACATTTCAAAATCATGTCAACAGCCAGAAATGGCACATGACTGTAAATCATTTGGGTACTTGCAGGGAGATACACCTTATATGCGTTCTGTCTACAGTAGGTCATCTGACATTACTTCGCTGCATCAACCTATGACTGCTATTCAGTCGGAGAATATCAGCCTTACATCTCTTTCTTTGGATGACTTTTATGATTCGGATGGATTGCAATTTATGAAGGGATCTGCTGAGTCCTTACTACAGGAAACCTCATCTGCATCAGGTGATACAAAACATCAGATGCATCAACAAAAAGGTTTCGAGGCCTTTTCTAGTGATAATCCTAAAGATTACGACTTAGATTTCCAAATGTGCATTTCTGGTACCATTTCAAAGGAGGAACCAATTAATTCTGCAGCAACGAATGAATGTAATGGTGGCATTAACGTGAGAATCTCTGCAAAATCTGACAGTCCATGTGAACAAGAAAACTTGGAGAGTTTGGAATTGGATGATATCTCAGTTGGAGCTACCAGTTTTCGTCAACTTCAACTTGTCATGTGTCAGGTATGGTATTCAGTTATTCTCCCACTTGATCATCAATGTGCTCCTTTAATAATTAGACACTGAATGGATTTCTTTTTATTTTAATAACAATGCACGTCCCGCAGGGTTCCTCAAATAAAAAAGCAATGACCTGCAATCGATGTTATTATAGGTTACATTCATAATTCAGTATTTTTACTGACTTCACTGCCAGAGCCTGGATTTTAAAATTAGGAATTACATTCATATGTTTTATACACAAAGGACAAAGAATAGACCTTATTCATTCTTCTTAAATTTCCACTCCCCCTCACTTGAGTAATCTTGGTATATGAGTATTTTGTAAAAGGAGGATTCAATTTCCATGAATGATACTCTCTATGTTCTTCATAACCTTCAAAAAACACAAGTAGTTTAGAGTAATTGTGTTTTGCTGGTCCTAAAAAGTCAAATTTAAATTCATATAGTTGGACCCAAGGACCAAGCTATGCATTAGGGATAGCCTCTACCGTTTGGCTTGGAGTGCCGAACAAAGGAACTATTATGAGTCATTGCAAGGTGGTTTCATGAACGATAGAGGTTCCATCTATGCAGAAGGAGGAAATATGTAAGCACTTTTTCCTCGTCATTTTCATTTTATTAGTGCATGTGTTCTGTTGAATATTGTTAATTAAATTTTGAGGCTCGTCAATCTAAAAACAACTAGTAATCTCTGTATACCACTGCAGTTGCTATTCCTGTATTCTATTCAACTGTTCTGGTATTGAGGTTTCCATAAATAATGAGTTAACCAAACCAAGCTAATCCTTATCCCACAAAGTGGGATCGGCTATATGAGTTATATTTCTTTCTTATTTGAGACAGGACATCACAAGCCATTGTATAAAGGCTTTAACTCATGTTCTCTGGTTTCAGGGATATGGAAATGGAAACTGATACAAATCCCATAGACCGGTCAATAGCACATTTACTGTTTCACAAGCCTGCAGATCAATCTGTATTGGCCGGCTAGAATGCTTTCCATGTTTTAATCCTGGACGACGGTAAGCCCCATTACATTGTCTCGTCCGAAATCAATGTTTTGTCTGAAAAGAAGATCTACGGCATCTGACTGCAACAACTATTATCTTTACACAGGTCCTTAAATGACGAATCTTGCAAATTCTTCTGTTGAGGCTAATGGATTAGTTAGAAATGAATAATTATAAGTTGATATATATAGGAGTATAGCCTAGTAGAAGGTTTTGGACTCATTTGTTTATTGGTTTTTTTGGTTAACAACTCTTTGCATGGTCAAGGTAGAAATGACTTGATTGATAATGTATCTCTTGAAACTTCAATTCAAATGTTATGGTGAACCATGGTATGCCCCTAAGCTATAAAAGATTTGAAGCCACATAAGTCATAAATGGGAAGCAAAAAAGAAAATAGACTATTAATTCCATTATATAGGGAATGGTAAAAGGCCGGATCGCCCACACAAGTCTATGTGTGGTTCCTATTTACTCCCTTATGAATTACGAGGTCTCATTCACTCATCGATCATTAGATGGTTGATTTTTTTATTACTTCAAGTAAATTTATCGTCAATTGTGATGTTAGTGAGATCACATGCATAACATGTGACTTTTAGTTAGGATGTTTGAGTAATTTTAATGACTCATAATAGAAAATCATATAAACTAAAACTATTGGTAATTAGTAATGGCAAATGCTCGCAATCATTGTTTATCTTTACAAAATATTTTCATTCATTTACATATGTTTCAAAGCGTCGGCGATAATCACTTATGTTTCAAAATATATCTTACCTGATTTTGGGGGTTAAATTTTTAGTTTAATGCTTGTTGTGGTGGGTTATCTCATGTTTTTCTTTGATTTTCTTACCCCAACATATATTAAACTAAATGACCAAAATAATTTTATTCAAAAATCACGTGCCCTTATATGTAGTCCTAATATCTACTTTGTAAATGAATTTATAATTTCATGGTCAAGTCTACGTTAAAGGTAAGGTGTACAAGGCGCACATTCGTATGTGTTAGCGAAAACATAGAACACGGATTAAACATTTTAGTGAGACGTTTTACTAATTAAAAAAGCAATGGATGCAAGGTCGTCCGTTTGAATCATTTTCTTTATAGTAATTATGTGGTGAAAATATATGGATGCTCCAACTCGTGAAAAGATTGGGTGTATCAATACTTCCATGCATCAGGTTCATCAAGGGGGTTTGGGCATAATATCTTATAAATTAAGGGTCACGATGCAATTATCTATATAATTAAGGGTCACGCTACAATTATCTATATATTTGTGGGTCAATTTACAAATCACATATATATTTACTACTTTTGTTTTGGATTGATAAATATGTGGTACTGTACCATTGTTATAATATAATTTGGGTACAAGTTATGTTGATATTATTTCTTGTACCAATGATGAAGTTTCAAGTGGGTACAGTACCCACGTAAAACCTTTAAATGGGTACGATGAACCTGATGCATGGAATTATTGATGCACTAAAACCGGACTCCTCCAACTCCTTTAAATTTTGCAAGGTAGAATATAATAACCATAAAAAAGTTTGTGTGTACTACGAGGTTTGTTGACTCGAAGGCATTGTAAAAATATTAAGAGAGTTAACGTTGTTTTTGTAGAGAAGTAAAGATGAAACAACATGCAAGCCAGTTCAATGGATTGGGTTGAAATTCCATACTCAACTGTTTTTGAACTCCAAGGACGAGTTATTAAGATCGAGGCAGCTCTATAAGAAAGGAAAGATCAAAATGGTGATTTGAGAATCATAAAAGCCCAAGCTTTGGGAGACTCCAGCATGGCTGGGTACATGTCCTGCAAGAAGACAATGGAGATCAACCCCGAGAACTCCATCATGGATCGGATGAACTGAGGAAGAGAGCTGATACTGACAAAAATGACAAGTCGGTCAAGGACTTGGTTCTTCGATCTGCTGTTCGAGATTACCCTTCTTACATCCGACTTCAGCCTTGATGACCCTAACACTTTCGGGAACAGGATCCACATGATGCTCAAGACGGACATCCTGATAAAGGCACTTGGGAGCAGGGGCGGACCCAAGGGGGTTGGGGTGGGCACCGCCCCCTAGGTTTTTTGGTTTCGTTATATCTACATACGATTTTTTGAATTTTTTGTGACATATCTATAATCTATAATACTTATAAAAGAGCCAACACCCTTAGGTGTTTCTTCCATATTTTGTCAAGACTATTTTACCCCTTCCCATTCATATATTACAATTAATTTAATTTTTTAATTGTATATATCTTTTAATGAGAAGCTGAAGAGATAGGTACATTATGAAGTAATAAATTGATATTCAAATTAACAAAATTCCTTCGAATGCAGATAACTCAGAGAAGATACATCACTACTACCGTTATTAGTGTTATCATTTCCTACACAATAAATGTAATTAAATGTATTATTTAGTGTGATTTTAGGATCATGACTTTGATGAGTCAATTCAACTTTCTCTAATAATAATAATTATATCAAAATAAAACTAAGCACATATAATCAAATTAAACTAATACAATAACACTTTCAAATATTATATATCTTTTAATGAGAAGCTGAAGAGATAGGTATATTTTGAAGTAATATATAGATATTAATATTAATTTAATTTTTCAATTGTATATACCTTTTAATGGGAAGCTGAAGAGATGGGTACATCTATAATCTATAATACTTATAAAAATAAGAATGTAGCCATGTACTTTAAATAGAATATTGATTCTCCATTAGCATAATAGATTATTTACTTTACGAAATAAGAATTAGTTTATAATTATGCTAAATGTTTCATGATTAAATAATATAAATATGAATTTTTTTTATTTAGTTACCATATAACAATAATTCAAGTAATGTTTTATTAAAGTAAAAATGATAATAGAATGACTTTTCAACTTAGAGAATAAGTAGTTTATTTTGAATAACATTTAATGTATGGTCTTTAGGTAAAAATATAGTGGGGTAAGTAAGTTACTCTTTATAAGTAACACAATTATACAAATCATTATAAATATCATGTGCCTTACTCCATCTTAATATACGAATGAGGTGTGCCATATTCTAGAATGTCGATTTCATGAATTTTACTTGGCAAGATTGGCTTCATATACATATTTATACATGTAATCAAGTTTATTTAGAATTTGAGAATTGTAATCATGATGATATTGTTTTGTTGTTAATTTATGGTTTTGTGCTTCTCTATAGTCGCAGGATAACCTGAGACGATTTCTCTAAAAGCATCCGAGATAAATCTTTATTGTGAAGCCTTACTTGATCTTCTTAACAAGGTATGTCACACTTATTTCAAACTTCTTCGTTTGTAAAAGAAATACTTATAAAAGTTCTTTATTCAGAGTGCTAAGGGTGCATTTTGTTTCATATATGTTGTGTTTATTTTCTTTCAACAACATTATTAATATCTTTCTTTCTTGTGGCTAGAGTGACTGATCAACTACTGGGTGATGATTATATTCTTTATGAAGACCAGAAGAAGATCTGAAGATGAACAAAATGAAATAAATGAAGATGATTTCTTCTTCGTGTAAATTTATGTATTTTTCATAGCATTTATCTTTTGTTTTAAATTGAAGATAATGTAATTTTCATAGACGATGGGGACCTCATGATGGGGTATGAATATAAATTATATTATTTGAAAATTAAGTTGAATTCTTTTTTTGTTCTCTATTATCATAACTTATAATGGATTTAATTATTTTTGAGTTTTGTAATATTTTCATATTATCATAAAACATGTTGAATGTAAATATTTTTATTTTGGTCCTACAAAAAATGAAAGAAACACATGGCATTTCCATATTATTATAAAACATGTTAAATGTAAATATTTTTATCTTAGTCCTACAAAAAAATGAAAGAAAATTATGGAGATTTCTATTCTCTCAATGTCATTAGTAATTTTGATAACTAATAATATATTTAATTATTTATGAACTTTTAGTACATGTTGAACATACATATTATTCTTTTAGTACTTCAGATTAATTCAAAAATTTCATAAGTAACGTTTGCTTGTTAATGATTTAACTATAATTATATTTATAACTAATAATATAGGTTTTTTATGATTAGTTTAATGTGGAAATAACCTTCATAAATTAAATTTATGCATTCAATTCATGCTAATAATAAGTCATTAAATTCAATGAAGTTTATTATGACTTTCACAATTTGAAAGTTACACAACAAAAAATATAATTGATATTTAAAAATAAGTTTTGTAATTCATTCAATTAACTATCTATATAAACTAATATATATAAAGTAGAGTTACATAATTAGATAAAACGAATAATATGAATTAATATATTCAACACAAAAAGAACATAATTTATATGTAAAAAAAGTTTAAGAGTAATTAAATTAATTATTTTAGGAAATAGTATATAAAATAAAATTACATAATTAGAGTAAATCAAATATATGACTTCAAATATTCAAAAGAAAATAAAAACTATTTTTTTTTTTTGATAATTAGCGATATATTAAAAACCCGAACGAAACAAAAACATACAAAATGGTTCAAGCTTCAGGGCTCAAGCAATACAATGTGGCTGATTTCACAATCAGACCAGCCCATATCATAAGGCCCACTACAAAAACCTAACCCTAACCTACAACTATAAAGGCTGTCGAAAAGCCCTTGTTCTCATTAATAGCTGCGCAGCATTCCTTCACTCTTCATCTTCTATTCTTTAATAAAGTCTCCACTTATTTATGAGACTACCTCAAGAATAATTAGCAGATTCATTCTCTGCCTCCTATTTGCTCCGACTCTTTCGTCCCTTTTCTAGTCCCTTTCCTTTATACCTATCGTCCCATGCCGCCCTACCTCTCCCCGTTGCCGGAGACCAGTGATGACGCAGCCAAAATGGTCGATCTGAGAGTTTCCCCTCAGGGAGTCGTCGGAGGCACGCCGTTGCCACTGTAGAGGTCGATCTGTTGCCTCCGCCACCTATATGTAAGTTTAGTGGCCCCTTTTCTATTTCGTACCTCTATTATGTTTCGCCTAACATCCACTCTTTTTACCTCACATGCATCCTGTCCCTCGCCGATCTATCGCGTCCCCGTTGCTGGAGATCCAGTGAAGAGGAGAGCCGACCTATGGCCGATCTGAGCATTTCCCTCCGGGGGCCGTCGAGGTGGGTCGCCCTCAGGCAATCGGACATGGAGCTTGGATAAGGGTCGGAGCAGCTTCCTCGGCCGCCAAAAAGTAAGTTGCGAACTTTATTACCTCCATGGGTGTTCTGAACTTTCCTTCATAAATGAGTTTATTCCTTTGGTGCCATAAGTCCCACATGCATGTTGCCCATAATCTGAACTTGTCCGGTGGAACCCTTTTTATGGTTGATTGAAATAACTCTTTGAATGAATTTGTGTGTGGATCCGTATCTGGCATCTTTAAAAGTGCATGTAGTTCGCTGCTAAAATCACACTGTATGAAAAGATGTACTTCGTCCTCTGCATTCTTGTTACAAAACGGACATTGTTGATCTAAATCTATGTGCTTTCTGTGTAAGTTAACTCGCGTGGCCAATCTGTTAAGGCATCCCCTGTACAGAAAGTGTTTGATTTTTCTTGGCAATTTTAAGGACCAGATCTGACCAAAAGTTGGGTCTGGATCCACAGTGCTGTTTGATGCTTGGTCTTCTGACTGTTGTAGTTCCATGATAAATTCATATGCGGATTTTACCGAAAAATTGCCCTGTTTAGCTGCTGTCCACTTTGGTTTGTCTCTGTTGTGCAACTGATTAAGTGCTATTGTCAGAATACCTTCCACATCCACTGGAAAGAACATGGCTAACAATTTGTCCATTTTCCAAACACCTATATCTGGGTCGATTAAATCCGAAACTTGAATGTGTGATAATTCCGGATCTATTAATAAAAGATAGTTATGACTTAATATATCTATGTAAAATATTAAAAATAAGTATACGAGTAGCTCTATTTACAAGTTTATGAACTAATATATTTTAAGTACAGTTATATAGTTAGAGAAATTTTCACTTGCTCTATTTATAACTTTATGAAACAAATATATTATAGTAAAATTACATTATTAGAGAAAATTTCAATATATTCTATAATGATAAATGATGATTATATAAATAAATAAATATATTCATGTAATTTAATTCATGTCAATAATAACTCATTAAATTGTGTGGAGGTTATGACTTTTCACTCTTTTCACAATTAATGGAAGGAACCCATAAGATTAAGAAGAGACATTTATGATCGGGATCGGCTGTAGCAACCCCCCATTTTTGTTTAAAAATAAGTTAAAGAATCATCCAATTAACTATTTTAGGAACTAATATATAAGAAGAAGAATTACGTAATTATAGAAAATGAAATATATGACTTCATATATATAAAGGACATTTAAAACTATAACTAAAATATAATTCTATATTTTTTAATAATGAAATCTATGAATTAATATATCTATGTACAAAATGTAAATAATAAAATAAGTGTAAGAGTTGCTCTATTTACATTTTATGAACTAATATACTTTAAGTAAAATCATATAGTTACAAAAAAAATTAGTTGCTCTATTTAGAATTTTATATAATACTTAACACTCATGATACAACTTATTTTTCGAGTAAGCTAACAATAAATTATGAAATTACTTCGAACAAAAAAGATTAAAAATCATTCGATAGTAAGGTGGAAATTCAAATACATAAAAAACAGAAACTCCAAAATTTCTTTTGTCTTTGTATAATATGTTGAAAGAATGTCTTATTTAGTCTTTCTTCTTACTTCTTTTTCTTTGATCAAAACTTTATTGACTGAAGCAATTATAGATTTGATTGTCTATTAGTCATATCTTAATGCAAAATGAATTCCATCGATAAAAATATTAAATAACTATTAGTCAATATTATACTAATACGCCTAAAGTTAAAAAGTACACGATAGAGCAAATTAAACCAAGAGATCATAAATGAGCAAACTATGATTAAACGATCCTCTATTATTACTTCTCCAATTATAAAATATTAGAGATTTAAATTATACATTCTAAATAGATAAAAACTATTTAAGGTGGCAAAGGAAATTATTGTCATATTTTTATTGTTTTAATATATCATTAGGGATATTGAAAAAGTTCATAGTTCAACTTATTGTAATCTAATATTTGTTAATCTTTTCTATAGAAATCATATATGTTTAACCATTGAAGTCATCTTTATCAAGTACATTTCATATGAAACTAAAGAAAATAACAAATAAATTGGACATGTATTTAAATAATAATAAAAATTGATTGCTTAGTTGAAAATTAAGTTGAATTCTTTTTTTGTTCTCTATCTTCATGTGCTAATTAATTGTAATGAATATAAATTAAAATTCAAAATTAATTTTTTTGAATATGAAACCTTTTTTGTTGCGACCAAACATTGGTAACAAATATCTCTCTTATGTTACGCATGGAAGAAGCATAGTAAAAAAAAGCTCTTGTTACTGCGTTTAGCGTAACGATTACTTTTTGTGTCGCCATTATTTACTACGCCTCAAAAACCGTAACAATAGCGTAACAAAAGCTTTTTTGTTACATTTTTTGGGCTTTTGTTATAATTTAGTTGTTGTAGCAAAAAACTTCTTTTTTATAATGATTATTTGGTATTATAGATTTCAACAAAATTTCTGTGTAGACAAGTGATCAAGACCAAGGAATCAGTGGCACAAATTATAACTCTCAAACTATTTATACTGCGTATTTCTCAACTTGTAATTTATTTGTTGATATTTTTGTAAATTTATTTGTATTTTTTGGATAGGTGACATTTTGAATTCTTAATAAAAAAAAAGTGAAGAATAAGGTGTTATTTCTTATGTAAATAATGTAACTTAGTCCACGTTTTTTTTAATGTTCGTATGTTTAAAAAAACTTGTTCGATTTACTTGTACCACATTCAGAATTTTTTTACTCTCAACTAATATTATGATTCATGTGTATTATGATACTTTGTACATCACAATTATCCATTCTCATTATACTACTTGACACGACTCGGACTCGGCAAACACTAAAAAATATGTTGTCAAAATTATTTCTACATGAAAATTTCTTTTTTGAAATATTTAGTATGTGAAATGATTATTTAGTATCAAAGAAACACTGAAAATTCTTTATATATTTATTTTTATACAAAAAGTATTATAGTTAAAATAAGTTATTTCACCATTTTTTAACATATTTGAGGATTATACTTTACTAATTTCTATGAAGTCCAAAGGACAATTATTTACATGTTATGCTTAGATGTTATACCTCTTGTAAAAATATAAGATAATAAAGTTATTTATTTCAAGGATATCATTCTTTAATATATTTTTTCATCCAACATAATAATGTAACTCTATGTGAATTTTCTTTTCTCTATTGATCATAACACTAAGTTATTGATTATTACTAAATTATTATCTTCGATAGAATCTTTCTATAAAGGTTAGTACTCCTACCAAGTTACTATTTGATAAGAGTCTATGGGGCTCCACTCTAAAACCAATTGGCAATAGAGGGAGTAGCCCAAGATCTTATATATTAACCCGGAAGGACATCGACTTTCGATGTGGGATGTGCATCTTAACACTATTTAATTATTATTCGTTTTTTAGATAATATAAAAGAGGATAAAATTTATGATGCTACATACCTAAGGGACCAAATGACCACTAAATATGTCTCGGTCAATTTTTTAATCTTAAACATGAAGCTTCATACACTAATTCACCTGCATAAAAATTCTACGTCTGACATACAAAATATCACTTTACATTATGTGTGAAATGTCTATTTAATATTGTTTTCATATATGACTGATGTATGTTTAAACATCTAATATAGTATTTAATCATGTCAAGTGGTAACAATCATAGTTTTTTGTGATGTTTGTGTGCTGTCTTTTCTTTTTGCTCTATTATTCTAAAGCTCTTTCATACATTTTTGTCACTCTTCTCAGTTTCAGCTACAAAATTTCTTTTTGCAATAGTGCATACCATATGAAATTCTTTTTACATTGGTGAAGAGTCCTATGAGTATTCAGTGTATAATACTTATAAAAATTAAAAAGACTTTGGTGTTTCTTTCATTTTTATTTTATTATTGGTATAACTTTTACATCATATTCTTATCTATATTAGTACTATTATTGAATGTTTATTTTTATTTATTAGCTTGTATCTATGAACTTCCTTTACTGTAATTATAGCTCATATTTAAAAGTTATGACTTTCACTATCATATGACAACATTGTGGTAATAAGACTGTTAAATCTTATGGGCTAGGAATAATTTTAATGATCTGAGTACCACAAAGAGATGATTGATTATCTGATCAAGATTGTCAACGGCTTTCACCAATACAGAATAATAAACCTTTTGCACTTTGTCACCATCTCATTCCTCGACTTCATCTATGTATGCCACACGGAGAGAGGGATTGATGTGCATTGAAGATCATGAACCACTCAAAACTTAATATGTGATGGTTTAAGTGAGGCTTCCGGAGAAGTGCGGATGTATGTGCTTCAATGTAAATAAAATATCATAATTAAAATGGTTGAAAGTTACACAATCATAATTATTTCATCTTTTGAGAGTGACGCGAATAATAAAGTACTCTTTGTTTCAATAAATATCCTTTATTTTATACAAAAATAAGGATATCATTCTATTAATTTTCTTAGAGAGTAATTTCTATAAATATTATTGATTATTTGAAAGTAAAAGTCATTTACACTCTCCATTTACCTCTAAATAAGCAAACAAAATTCATATAATTTTTCAATAAAACTCTTACCACGTGCAACGCACGTAATATCTTACTAGTATATTAAAAAGTGTAAGGAAACTAAGTAGAACTGTAGCTTAGTTGGTAAGAACCTTCATTTAATTGGTGGAAGTCATGGGTTCAAGCTTTCCAAGGTTCATTTTTAACATTTTTTTGATACTTTCACTATTTTTATTTGTTTTGGCCCCCTAATTTTATTTTTCTCGAAGTTGGCCCCCGCTTTATTTTCATCCTGGTTTCGCCCCTACTTGGGAGGATCAAGTTTAAGGAAATGAGAGATCTTATTGGTGTTCAAGAGTTGAAGAAAATTGAATTCAACCTTAAGCTTGAAAGAAGCTTGAATCATAAGCTAATTAAAAGTAGATTAGGAATATATTTAGGAGTTATCTAAATAAATGTGTGTTTCTAATAGAACTAGGATTTAGATTAAGAATATATTTAATAGTTAGCTAAATATAATAAGTGTGTTACTAATAAAACTAGGATTTGTCTAAATAATATTTATATAAGTAGATGTCAAGTTGTGGCATAAGTTATTATTTTTCATTCATCAAATTTGTCAAACACTCTCAACTTTTTACGTGCGATTTCTCAGTAACAATGGCATCTAGTGATGATCATAATTCTCTGCCTCCAATTATTTGTCCTTCTCCTACTTTTGATGATCCGTCGTCGAGTAGGAGAAGAGTCGGTGATCGAGTTCACAGGTCTACTGCTTTCGGCACGATCATGGAAAATATGAGGATTAGAGTTTTTGAAGAGGATAATAATAAAGAAGAAAACTGTGCGATTTGTTTATGCGAATATAATAGATATGATGAGATTGGAGAACTCGGATGTGAACATCACTTCCATGTCCGATGTGTAACCAAGTGGTTACGCAGTAAAAACTCGTGCCCTATGTGTAGAGCAATCGTTGTCGATCATGAACAATGATGATGTAAGAATGCATGAATTCTTTGGTGTTGTTTATAATTCGATTAATTGATTACGTTTTTCATGGTTTAAGGTTGAAGACCCAAGATTTTTCTTTGATGAAGTTTAATGTCAAGAATGTATTTGGTAATCCAGGTACCAATTTATGAAGAGGTCATGCATACGACCAGGAATTCAAGAATGTATTTGGTAATCTTTTGAATGTGAACCTTTTTTCTCGTGCAAGTGCTTGTTTCAGTGATGCTTCGGATCATAGTGAAGCAAGGGATTTCTCTAAGGATGGTAAAGGAACTCGCATTATTTCATCGGATGTGCCTCTGAGGATCGGGAAACTCGCTTTGATACTTGAGATTGGTGGCATGGAACTCTCCAAAATGGGCAGACACCAGAGGTTGGATCACATAATAATCTCCCAATATACAGTACCAAGGAGAATACTGAAAGTTACGAAGACATAGTCAGGTGATCAGGTCACAGGTGGTTGCATACAAGGCTACCTTTAATCAACAATTTCGAAAGTCCCAAGTTCTTGATTACCTTTAATCAATAGATAAATATGTATGGCTAGATCCAACAGTACTTATCAATGTATGTTCAGTTTGAAAAAAAATATGGGATATTTCAGATGTCTATATAATATGAAGTTTAATATTTGCTCTAAAAGTGAACCCAAAAAAAGGTTGACTATTGCAGTAAAATGTTTATTATCAATTTGAGCACTATAATGACATATTACGCCCATCTATGATTAAAGTGAAATTTGAATCAAATTCATAATTAACTCATCACATTCAAGTTTGGTACAAACCAATGAATTTAGAGGTAATGCAATGTAGGTCGGAAAAAAGTACACATAAAAAAATAATCGTTTCGAATCATTTTATTATTTTCTTTGGTACCTTACACACATAAAATCTTTTATTCTTACATGTTTAATTTATGGTAATGAGAACAAAGTAATATAAATGATATTTAATATATTAATAAGCTCATATTATAAAATAATCACAAAAATATTATTAATATACTTATTTTGATATATATTTTAAAATGATTACTATTAATTTTAAAATTATATTGTGATATTATATAAATTTAAAGTAATACTAGAACATATCAATTTTAAATTAGTGTTACGATATACTTAATGTTTATTCAAAAATACTTATAAAAAACCAAATTTCAAAAAACATATTCAAAGTAATTAATATTAAAGTATTCATTAAACTTATATTTTTAAGGTAATTAATATAATGTCATTTTGAACTGTTTTAATATATTAAATTTGAGTCACATTAATATATTTTATTATAAAATATCTCAAAAGAGACGAAGCTTTCTTGATGCCACTAAATATAGAAGACGATCGACAAAGAGGACACAAGTTAGTCAACATATATAGGACACATAGACAAATAAGTTGATGATAGCGCATTAGAAAAAGACAACTAGACTAGTACATCTGGACTGGACTCAATTACAAAGAGGATTAAATCAGTTCTCTAATTTTGTAACGGTTACTCCCTCTATTATCAATTGATTTTAGCGTGAAACCTATAAAATCTTAACACACTTTAGTATGCCGAAACTTAAAATCAATTATTTTAGATCGAAGGGACCAGCTTGTTAATAGAGACGAGCGGCAACATAGGAGACTCCGTCCAATTTCCTTGTCCAACCTCGTATATATCGCGCCTCTCTTCTTTAGCTCCTCCTCTCACAAATCCTTCTTCACACTTCACATCAATGGCTTCTTCAGCTGTCCCAAAATGTTTGTCCAGTTCCTTCTCACCAATTTCTCACAAATCAATTGACAACAATGCCCCCCTCTCCCTTCACCTCCCATTGCCCTCTTCCTCTTCTCCTGCTCTCAAACAATCTCTCACCATTTCCAGATCTCACATTTTCTCAACAACCCATTTCAATAAACCCCAAAATGCCCCTTTTAGAGCTAACTGTTCCGCTCCAGCTGGAAATGACAATACTGGGAGTGAGACACCAATCGAATTGAGTAAGTGATATACTACATTTCTGATTTCACCATTATATAATTATACCTGATGGGCGTAGTTACTGTTTATACTCCCCTTTATCCCAAAAAGATTGCCCAGTTTTAAATTTTGATGGTTGGTCTTTTTAAATATTGAGCTAACATGAAATTGTATAGATATTTGGTGGGGAGTGCTAGTACTTTTATTGTGGTTTACTACTGGCATGATAAATTTGATTCGAATCGAAGTTATGCGTGTCAATTAGTTCTACATTTTGTTAGTTTGTATTATCGAAAATCAATATTGTCGATCTTTTGGGATGGAGAGAGTCAGCTTGTGTTTGTTATAGAAAAATTTTAATCCTATTCTTCTGAAAATTTGACCAGGGTACCCAGCATTTCCAACAGTAATGGATATCAATCAGATTCGTGATATTTTGCCTCACCGGTTAGTAACAAATTCTGCTTTTAGCTCAAATAATTTATAAATGAAGTTGCAGTTGGTACATTTTTTTCTAATGTAGTTGTTTTTTGGTACTAAAATGATTGGAGGTTCTGATAAATTTTTAATTTTGGTTGTTTTGGAGTATAGTTTCCCCTTTTTGTTAGTGGATAGAGTGGTTGAGTACAATCCAGGAGTGTCAGCTGTGGCTATCAAGAATGTGACAATTAATGATAATTTCTTTCCTGGGCATTTTCCCGAGAGGCCTATAATGCCGGGTGTCCTCATGGTTGAGGTAATTTTGTTATTTTTTGCGCTTACTTTCGTTTTACTCTAGATATACGCTTCAACAGCCTGGCTTTGTTGATTTCAGTTAGGGTATGACCAATTTGGTCATGTTGTGTCTGTCCGAGGCCTGAAATTGTAATTGGACATAATTGAATGCGATGTAGATTGTCTCAACTTTGTTGAATCGTAATCTAATTCATCCCTGAACAGATTCAGCTCAGAGATTTTTGGTGTCCATATATGACTTGTTCTAGACATGAACTGATATAGAATTTGGCAAATTAGCAGAAAGCTTTGACGTTTTTCTCTTTCTCACCCGTTTTCCCTATGTAAGCACTAGAGATTCGTGTGAAACTGTAACAATAACACTACCATGCCTCAATGTTTTTGAAAAGGCTCCTGCCTAAGCAGGGTAAGAGGAAGTTGGATAGTATGCAGCCTTACTCCTACGGTAACGAGGAAGGTGTTACCCAATTGTTCCAAGAGTGAAGTGCAAACATTATCTACTGCTTCATGACGTACAAAAATATATACTTGGATATTGCATACCTACTAGCTAGGGTAGTAGCTTGCATTCAAACACCCAAATAGGTTTCCAGCTCAATAATTTATTTCTGTTATAAATCCTTACACTATCTCTGATGTGCAATAATTTCCAGACTTCTGTAGAATCTGTAAGTTTTTGTTTGGTTTAGTTATTCCACTCTTTCTTTATTTATTATGTATGTTTGCTTTGACCCTAGGAGTGTAATTGCTTCACCCAGGTCATGTGGTACAAACCAATATCCTTCTATTGTTCCCTGAAAGAGTAACTCGGTCACCTAATATCACTCTAATTTTTGAGGATGTTATGATCAAGAAAAGAAATTTACTGAGACATAAACTCTTGGAACAATATTATGATTGTTTTAAGTTATCTGATAAGCCATTTGACTACAAAGCCACCATCTAGGAGCGAAACACATTTCCTTCAACATTGGCCTATCAATTTTAGTCGTACACATGTGTTCTGTTGAGTGATGATCCTCTTTTGCCTCTGTGGTACAGGCAATGGCACAGGTTGGTGGCATTGTTATGCTACAGCCCGAAGTGGGGGGCTCTCGCAATAATTTCTTCTTTGCTGGAATCGATAAAGTTCGTTTCAGGAAGCCAGTTATTGCAGGAGACACTTTAGTCATGAGGATGACTCTTACGAAGCTTCAGAAACGCTTTGGAATAGCCAAGATGGATGGCAAGGCATATGTTGGGGGTGAAGTAGTATGCGAGGGAGAGTTTCTAATGGCCATGGGAAGCGAGTAGTTGACTAAGACCATCATGTTCCATTTATTTTGGTGTTCTTGCCGAGTCCTCAATTTTCTCCTATTGCTATGCACCCTTAAAAAACACCCATTATTTACTATTAGTAGAGTTTATTTTAATCTCTTTGTTTAGATACAGTTTATTTAAATCTCTTTTTTTAATTTATAGACAATGAAAGTTACTCTTTAAAATAAGTGTCATCCTCCATATAGTTTGATTTTGTCATATGCATTTGAGTTGTTTATGTACTTAAGTTGACACCTCGTTTGACGCAGGACCACATCAGTACTTTTCACTATACATATAAAATAGGAAATCATATTTTCAAGGCGAAAAGTTTCCGCGGGTAGGCGTTTTGGTGTTATTTAGTACAATAATGATATCGATTATAGAAATTGAAGCCGTATATTTCACCATATAAAATAAATTCAGTTCATGTCATTTTGACTATAAACTGTCGAGATTAATCGGCGGACATCTTAACACATTGTAATGATCATTAATTATAATGGGTATCACGAAACATGACTATATGAATACTCCTTTCAAGTTTTAATTTCAAGTTTTAATTTCAAGTTTTAATTTTGAAGTTTTAATCTCAATAATTCTGATATCAATCATAATCATAACTATTACTCTCTCCGTCGATTGTCACATTTTGACTTTTGTTGGTCAAACATTATAAAATTTGATCATGAATTCTCATTAAACGATAAGAAATAATATAGTCTTGTGGGACATTGTTAGATTCGTCTCAATATATATTTTTGAAATATAATTCTTTATATATTTTTTCGCATGTAGAATAATAGATATTTACGTTTTAAATCATGTTTTGTTGACCAATAAAAGTCAAAATATGACAATTTTTTATTGAAAGGAGGGAGTACTATGGAATGCAATATTTTTTGTAATATACAATTTATATGTTATACTGTACTCCCTCCATCTTGTTTTTTAAAAGTAATTTTTGTATATTTATACCTTTTTCTGCAAACTTTAAATTATCTCTCTATTCTAAAATTTTCCCATTCATTTTTTTGGGTCAAATGATATCATACTGAAAGTAAATCCTACATTATCAGGAATGGGGAACTCTACCCTACAGTGGGGCAGAGGCATCTGGTTTTTATTAAGATTCCTTGCTATAACTCGAATCCAGAACCTTTATTAGGATGCCTTACTATAACTCAGAACCTCTAATAATAAAGGTTGAATCGATAATCATTAGGTGAGAGCCACGGATTAAAATTTCCCTTCATTTCACCATTGCAAATTAATTAAACTAGGAACCAATTTTAGGCTACTTTTATGGAGGAAAAACCCTTAGGTTGTGTTTGGTACGCGGGAATGGAATGAGATAGGAAGGAATGGAATTAAATTAGTTTGTATTACTTAGTTTGGTAGATAACAATGAATTTTGATTGCATTCCCTAGTTAATTGAATTACCTCATTTGAGGTAATAACCATTCCGCCCAAATTGGGGGTAATGGATGATTACCTCCTACTAGGTGATCAAATTAGAGAAATTGGGGGTAATGTGATAATTCAATCACATTACTACTCACATACCAAACAAAGTAATAAAATTCATTAATTCATTCATTTCCTTTGTCTATTCCATTACTTTGTCTATTCCATTCCTACACCATTCCATTCCACTATACCAGACGCAACCTTAGGTTGCGTCTGGTATAGTGGAATGGAATGGTGTAGGAATAGAATAGACAACGTAATGGAATAGACAAATTAAGGAATGGATTAATGAATTTTATTACTTCGTTTCGTATGTGAGTAGTAATGTGATTGAATTATCACATTACCCCCAATTTTTCTAATTTGATTACCTAGTAGGAAGTAATCATCCATTACCCCCAATTTGGATGGAATAGTTATTAATTCAATTAACTAGGGAATGCAATCAAAATTCATCGTTATCTACCAAATTAAGTAATACAAACTAATTTAATTCCATTCCTTCCTATCTCATTCCATTCCCGCATACCAAACATAACATTAGATTGAGATAGTAATTTGATCTAATTAGAGGATACAAACATAATTAAAACTCCCCAAAATTTCTCTAGAGCCCTTTCAGGCTTCAACACTCCACCTCCCCCCCCCCTCCCCCTAGGCCACAAAATTCCCCCAAAATGGCGGTAAAACTTCGAAAGATCCCAACTTTTTTGCAGATTCTGATACCCATTTGGGCGTTGTGTGGAGTGGCATCGGAGGAGTCTTCGTCGTTGGACTGCTCGACATTGGTGGTGGGAATGGCTGCGTGCTTGTCGTATGTGAGTAGTGGAAGCAGCTTGAAGAAGCCAGAAGGATCATGCTGCTCTGGACTCAAAACAGTAATCAAAACAGATGCAGAGTGCCTTTGTGAAGCATTCCAGAATAGTGCTCAGTTTGGTGTCTCTTTGAATATCACAAAGGCCATGTCTTTGCCTTCTGCCTGCCATATTTCTGCACCTGCATTCACTACCTGTGGAGGTCCTTATTTTTAATCATGTCACCTTTTTTTTTTTACTTTTGCCATCTGCCATATTCTTATTACATGATTATGTGCTTATTTTGTAGTGGTCGTTTTTTAAATTGTCATTTTAGCATAATAAATTATAATTCTTCCTCGATATATAATATTTTACCGATATAGTTTCACTTAGTTGTAATATTTCAAAGGCTAAAACAACTGAAAGTGGAGGGAGTACTACCTTCATATTTAAAAGATTGTCCAGTTCTCAGTGTTGATTTTTGATAGTTTTTTCTTTTAATAAAAGAAATTAACGCGCTTTGTCATTGCAAGGACTCAATTGTCTTGATAGTTGATCCCAAGACCATGCCATTGGGACTAACACTCCGCGGCCACTAGGCTAAGAGTAGCGGTTTGCATTTTGATTTTGCGTATATGTCCTATAATATTTGGTGAACATATGTTTGCTAGAAATGTGATTTTTTTAATTCAGTCAAAGTTAGGTATATTATGACTGCTAAGTTTGTGAACTTAGATATTCTCTTAGCTTTTCTTGAGCGAATTCGATGATCCAAGGACACCTCTTCTTGATATTCTCTTGATTGTTGTTCCAATTCGGTGATTAATTTGTATAACCACCGAGGGGTTTTGCTTTGACATTATGCTTAGATGACTTTTATGAGTTGTGACACCCCCTTAAGTTTTGATGTTTGTTTTGACATACCGGTTGAGATCTTCATTTTAGTAACATTGATGGTTTTTCATGTGATATATTTTAGATTCTGGCTAGTTCTTGTTTCCATATTATTGGAGCTGGAGATTTTACAATGGACTAATGGTGCTTTTTTCCTTTGGACAGTGAATGTCGTCCCTGGAGCAGCTCCTGGTATGCTGATTTGGCCTTTACGTTACTATAAATTGCAAACTTATGATTTTTCTTTCATCTCGTTTGTGTTCGACATTCTTCTTGAAATACCATATCTCATTACTGGTAGTATTATTTTATACTTTCAGTCGAATAATTACTTTGAGCTAGAACATCCTGTTTGATGAACCGAACTCGTAGCCTTCTATTTGCTTTGGTAAAACGGATTACTAGCACATAAAATGTGTATATGACCTTTGAAATGATAATATCCTCCAGATGTTGTAAAATTCTTTGATCAATCCTCAAACAACCTCCTTGTGATTACAAGCATAAGGTTGCGTACAATCCAACCATGTAGATAATCTTGTTTGTTGTCATTAGCAAGATTTCAATATCTACTGTTTAAAATACTTAGAAAGATAATTGATGAGCTTATCTGAAGGTGAAAGAAGCACACATGCATCTCTAATAACCAAATCTAATGTAATATATAGTCTAGCATATAAGATAGAGCATGCAGCTTCATCAAATACCTTTCTGAACTCTCATGGTTGGCAAGGAGTATTTATTTTCAAATGTGCAATGAGATAATTCATATTCCGTTGTTGCATGAACTGCACAGAGTAGATTGTACATCCATGGTAACAGAATAGGGATGATCTGTTGAACAGTATACACGTACCTACAGACAGTGATTCATGAGATGGAACTGTTCTTTTAGAAAAATCCATTTCGACTGTACTTTACTTTTTCGGCAATTGATGTTTTCTTCTGTTAGCACTCCGCAGAATTAACATCATGAGCATTTACCTGCCTAGGCAACGGCTGTCGTTGACTATATACTATAATTTCTAATACTCGCTGTATTGCTCTTGTCACAGCTCCCTCTCCTATGACATCACCCCCAAGTACGATTCCAGATTCTCCAAGTATTATTGTCGGTGGAGGCAGTGAGGTAGCTCCCTCCAGAGCAATTGGTAGCTCCAGTGCCCCTGCAGTCTCCGTTCTCTGTGGAGCGCTCGTCCTTTCGATGCTTGCTGCAGTATCACTGTATTTGTCATGAGATGATTTTGAGTAGATAAGTACGCTGCTATTTCCTACACATTATTAGGCTATATATGACTTTTAGGATTTACCGGTATCTGCCTCTGACTAATCTTCATACAATGATACCTTTCTCTAACGAACATAGTGAGAACATCCCATTACATGTAGTTTGCAAAAGATAATAAGTGACATTTGTTTTTATTAAAAAAATAATATTTATTTGTCTTTTAATTATTTATCATATAATTTTAACTAATTATATATTTTTATATATAAATATTGTTGCACTTTTGTTTGTTCAAATTCATTTTTCAGTTGAATACAATTTTTTTTTAAGAAAAAAAATCTCATATATATGCTACAAAGTTGTCACAATATCTAATTAATTATACAAAAGAATTTATTGTGTAAGAAAAATAAATTTGTACAATCTGGACTGTGTACAAAGCTAGTTTATAATATACTGCCTCTGTTTCAATATATTTGATTGTTTAGAAATTTGTCATGTTTCAAAATGTTTGATTGTTTACATTTTCAATGAATTTTTAAGCCTATTTTCTCCTTTTTGCCCCTATAAAGTTTTTTTTGTCCCTAATAAAGTAACATTTGAACACCTTTATTTGAGGACATTAGTAATCTTGCACCATTCCTTAATAAAATACTTTTTTCTCAAATTAAACATATCGAAACAGAGAGAGTAATAGTTAAAGACTTTTAGTGGACTCTACTAATACTTATCATCTATTTCTTTTAATATTTATCACCAACTTATACTAATAATAATTACAATCCTAATAATATAAATGATACTCCCTCCGTCCTAAAAGATTGTCACATTTTGACTTTTGGTGGTCAAATATTACAAAATTTGATCATAAATTCTCATCAAACGATAAAAAATAATATAGTCTTATATTTATTTTTGAAATATCAGATTTTTATAATTTTTTCGCATGTAGAATAAGAGATATTTACGTTTCAAATCTTGTTTTGTTGACCATGAAAAGTCAAAATGTGACAATCATTTAGGGACGGAGGGAGTAATACTCTTAATTTACATCACTAAGTTGGTGGAGTATATGGAAGTTTGTAATCGTAAGTTCATAAGTTCAATTTCCCCTACCAACAATGTCTTGGTCGAGCATGTCACATACTAGTACAAAAAGAATTAGACACAGCTTGAAAATGGCCTTAGACAGAACAAAAAAATGCTATTACGAAGGGTGTTGTCTAAGGCCTTACATGTCGCTCAATGAAGCGTCATCTATGAGTAGCTTAGAAGGCGCTTCCATCTAAGGCTCATCTTAAACTGTGCTTCATTGAGCGCCGTCCATGGTGTATGTTTTAAAAAAAAATATTTTTTAACTTTTTTCTTTCTAAAACTACTTCTTTTCCAGATTTTTAAGCCATATTTTCAAAAGCTCATTTATGACGACAAATATAAAATGACAACTTATTAATAAAACTTCTCATTTATTTATCAATCGTTTCAATTACAATATACCTTCTAACATAATATCGTAAAAGACTTACAATTCACTTTATCTCGGGAGACCACCTAGATGATGCAGTTTGTCTATGTCATGGATAAACAATGTGACAAGAAGAAAACACAAGATGATGAATGAAAAATAAAGGAAAGGTGTACTCCAGAAGTTGAAAGCTTTAACTGGCTTTTCACACCATATGCTTGAAGGCTCAATCTTTGATCCCCGTTCGATTGCAGTCACATTTTTCCTCCAAATGTAGCACTGCAACTCAGATATACAAAAAAATTGCATAAGAAGTAACATTACCTGAAACATACCTTCTCTTCCATATGGTATAATAAGTTCAGAGAGTTGGAGCAGAACATTGCAGCTAAAACTTCTACGGGCTCGGCCTAGGACGAGGCATACAAGAACCAGGTCTGGCAACCATAACAGCGATCAACCTACCATTAAAGAACTTGACAAGAGCACAGATTCATTGTCAATAACAAATAGTAAGTGATCTGTACATAAAGTCTTAATAAAGAGTTGCGCGCATTACTTTCACCGCTGTTTGAGCTGACATCGGGCTAAAAAATCAAACATATGCAAATATCTTATTTTCTTTACTACTCTATACAGGTTTAAGATATTACATCAGGAAACAAGATCAGGTACACACTCGAAATACCTGGTCTTAGCAGCAAGGTTTCTGACTTCTGAGATAACCAGGTCATTCTAGTGCACCTTTCTGTGGGAAATCATACAAATATTGAAGAAGCAGAAGTAAAAAGAATTGTAAAGCCGCATGTTTGTCTTCTGCTTCCTTCGCACTCATAAGAACATATCTAATGGTGATTGACCGATAAATTTCAGTAACAAGACACCTTCAGTAACAGGACACCTTAGCAGTGCATATGTTACCAAAGAAGACAATCATCATCATGAGGATTGCAATTACATCAATGCACGGTTAGAAAAGCATTAAATCGCGGAGCTAACACATAAAACAGAAATTGCATCAATGTATTATCCGACGTGCATATAAGAATAAACTTCGAACTCGGATAACTTTCTTTTTTTCGAACTCGGAGAACTTAACAAAACTAAGTAAACAACTCCAGGGTTTCACATGACAAAGTTAACAAAATAATTACTTAATACCCCAGTGAGTATTCATGCTTAATAACTCAGAAGTTTTATATGACAAAGATAACAAAATAATTCCTTCAAACCACAATGAGTGTACTAAACTTCAGAACCAATGAGTTCTACAAAAAACATAACTTTTTCTCAAACGAAACAAAATTATCAAATTCCAAAACAGAGAAAACTTAAATTATCGAAATTCCAAAACATAGAAAAATGAAAATCTTTCATCGGTTTATAGAAATAACTAACTGAGCCTTTAGGCTACTTCAAATTTCAGGACTGATTACAAAACATTAAATCTTGAATCTTTTTCTAACTTACGATACTGTCTTAAATTTAGATCTAAAATTACAACTACACGGGAACACCGTCTAAGTGACGTTTGGACAGCGTTTCTTTGGTATGTGATGTCTAATTCCTATTTTGTACTACATCCCATGATTTGCTGGTAGAGCACTCGATCAGCCGAGCTCTGCCTGTTACTACTAGTTAAATTCTCAACTCAACATCTAGTATATAAAATTGTCGAGTTGGAATACATCATAGTGCTTGATTAATAGCGTGGCAAGCTCTTTTCGATGAATACGTGAGTCAAGTTAGCACGATAAGTTAATATCTTGCTTCATTTCTCATTGTCAAAATTTAGCTCTTTTATTTCTAGCGCTATTTGTAAGTGCCTTCGATACTCTTTTAGTTTTACCACCTCCTTTGTCTACATCAAGCTTCCCAGCAAAAAATCCAAATGTTGCTTCATAAGAATGAACTTCCGAAAATGTATTTAGGCGATCATACAAACCCTCTAAAGAAGACACTTTTTCAAATTCCACATATGCTTTAGGAATCACATAACTACTACGTGGGTCTAATCTCACCCTCTCCCAAGAAGCCTTGTCACCATAAATTTTCATCGCATATGACGCTACTCCCAAATTAGTGACGGTAAGCCAACCTGAAAAAACGCCAATGATGCTGCAACAATTTACGTCGTAGAGGTTAGGGAGAGGTATTTCGTGAAACTGGTCAATTGCGAGATTATATGCAATAATGCATTTGTTTTCTGTTAGCCAATGTAATGAATCACCCAGAAAAACACCACTTCTGAGATTTGAAAGCTTATAATTAAATCCATCAACCCGCTTCCATCTATTCGATTTTACACTGTAGACCATGGCACTTGGTACTATATCTTTGAAAACACGACAATCAAATCTTTCCGCAGCTACTAATTTATAATCGTACGAAGCTCTGTCAAAACCAAAGCCGAAAACAAATATACAATTCCTTTGAGGAAACGGAGAGTGCAATTCTTGATACTTGTCAGATAACGGATTCCATATCACCACATTTTTGTATCCAGAATGTAAGCAAACAACCCCATTGCAAGACTGGATTTCCTTAATCTTGCGATACTTGGAAGGTACATTGGTGATTTCTCCATACATAAGATCTGTCTGATCACTTACTTTGAGAGCATGGAGTCTGTGATTCCTTACAAGCATATATCTTGGAGAAACAGTTTTTGTTTGATTCAGTTCTCGTTGCTTTAGATGGAGAACACGACAAATATATGGAGTTTCAATCAAACGACGCCATGATTTTGAAACACGCCTCAACTTTAAAACCGAATCAAGTGGCAACAAGGAAAGTAGCTTGAGCAGTAAATCATTAGGTAAATTTTCCATTATAAACAAGGACGATGAATAAGAAGAAAAAAGTGATGAATCTATGATATGGTTTCTTGGTTTCTTGAGAACAATACATTATATTTATATAGATCAATAGCTAGTCTAATTCATATTTAAACGCAAACAGAGTTATATGGAAACACAATAACTCAATACCAAACCCAGATATATATTACTTGCGTGGGAAATAAGTAACGATTTCACAGGGACATTCAAAACAAAGTTAAGATAATTACTATATAGGGAATATATTTCCGCATTAGAGGCTCGAATTCAGGGACGGACGCAGAAAATAATATAAGAGGTAGCACAATTATTAAAATGTGGAATCATTAAAAAAATCTAAAAGTCAATACAAAAAAGTACGACAAGCATATTAAAAAAATTTAAATTACAATTGACCACAACGCTTTGTCATGCTTTGAAACCTCTGTATGATAGTTTCATTTGACACAATTGAATATATTGATTATCAGAACGACAACGGTCTCAGAAGCAACTCAAAATTGATCAAAGCCGAATAAAAAAAATACATTTTATATAACAAATTTACCAATAAATTTCTACAATTAAACTTTTCTTGATCATTCAAAACTACAATTGTGACACACACAAGAAAGAAAACTCAAATTGATCAACCCAAGTCACAAAATCTCGTTTCTTTTGAAAAATATATGCATATAAATCTAAATAGAACTTTCTTACTTATTCAAAACAACAAATTTTATCATAATTTGAAACAAAACATTAGCATTAATAAAAAAATTTGATATGGTGTGGAGATATAAAAAAACCTACCCGTAAGTAAGGGTTATGATAAGTCTTGGAAGTTGGATTAATAATAAAGAATCGATGTTGCTATATAATATAATTCAAACTAACATATGTAATATAGTAATTAATGTTTTAGATTATTAAGGGTATAAAAGTTTTACTCTCTCCGTTCTTTTTCATTTGTCTTTCAAGCCATTTGAACATAAATTAAGGAAAATAAAGAGTAGTCAAAAAGCACATTGGAAATGTAAAATGACAATCAATTGAAACTATATAATTGGTTTGTTAATAACTTTATAAGAAAAAAATAATCAAAAAGTACATTGAAAATGTAAATTTATAATTAATTATGCTAGGAAGACAAATATTTACAAACAAAAAATAAAGGCTAGAAAGACAAATAAAAAAGAACGAAAAAATATAAATTTTATACTAGGGGTAAAATAGTAATTTCAGGTGTCAAAAACCAGAGGAGCACGTGCTACCTCGTGCTCCCCTCTACATCCGTCCCTGGGCTCGATTAAGTAAGGGGAGGGGCCGGGGCACGCAGAGCCGATAATCTCTTTAAAATTTTGAAAAATAATTTTTATTCTAAATTTAAGGCTTATTTTCGTTTTGGACCCTGAACTATCACGTAAGTTTCAAATTGGATCCTGATACTATAATAAGCCTCAAATTACCCCCTATACTACGTTTTGTCTCATTTTGCCCCCTCAAATGCCAATTTTAGATTGAATTTCGTTTTAAAAGAAGTGCAAATTCGAATTATCACATATATCAAATTTTTGGGGTGTTTTTACAAATAACTAATGATAGTATTAGGGTCCAATTTGAAACTTACATGATAGTTCAGGGTCCAAAATGAAAATAAGCCTAGGATTTATTTTTAATTTAATAAGTTTTGTTATTTGTGAATTGTGCCCAAAAGTTTAATATTTGTGCTATTTCGAATTGTATCCAGAATGTAAGCAAAGAACCCCATTACAAGACTGGAATTCCTTAATGTGACAACGTGAAGTCTGTGATTCTTTACAAGCATATATCTTGGAGAAATAGTTTATATTTGATTTAATTCTAGTTGCTTTAGATGGTGAACACGACAAAAATATGAAGTTTCAATTAAACGACGTCATGATTTTGAAACATATCTCAACTTTAAAATCAAATCAATTGGCAATAGGAATAGTAGCTCGCAGATCAAATCCTCAGATAAATTCGTCATTGTAAACAAGGATATAAAGCTCTCTGAACACTTGTGCTAAAGCCTAAAGAAAGAAGAAAAAGAAAAAAGTGACGAATTTATTGAGATAGTTTCTTGATTTATTCAGAGCCATATATCCATTTGATAGTATTTATATAGTTGAATAGAAGTATATAATCGGGAGTGTGGCACGACGTGTAACAAAATATCCAGACATAAGTAGGAGGGAGCGCATAGTGGGCTATGTCTCTGTATTTTACGGAGTAAAGATTTACTATTACCATACTCCAAATATTAAATTGTTTCATCTCCTTTCTTAGGTATAATTATTTTCACCCATTATATAAAATTACTTATTGTATCACTGAGTAAAGGTTATTTTAAAGTTTCATGATCTCCTAAATTATAGGAATATTAATTAATTAAAATTTGGGGTAACTCTTGTAGTAATTTAAGCTTAGTTAAAATGAGTTAAATGTACTACCTGTCTACTCCATCTCAATTTAATTGACATTTTGGAAGTTTTTGACAAACTTTGACCATAAATTGTTTTTCTTCATTTATCCAAAAATATCATTGAATTTGATTTTCTAATATTATCATAATATTAATTTTTTGTAATGTATATATAAAGTAATTGATGATTAAAGTTGTGTTTCGAAAAGCGTTAAGTCAGTTAAAATGAAATCTAAGTAGTATTACATGAAAAGGATATATTTTTGTAATTTACAAATAATATGTTACCATAACAAGTCCATGTAAAAATTAATTCACAAGGCTATCCAACCAATATGAATTTTTTATCACCTTTTATTTTTATTAGTCTATCCGTAAATAGGTAAAAATATAGAGGAAGTAAGAACAATTTTTTTGAAGTAATAGAGTTTGCCAAATAATCAAGAAAACGAACTTTTAGATCAAAATCTCATTCATCAAACATTATTTCACAATCTCACACAATTTGACAACAATAGTAGCAAACTATACATCATTATATGTATGTTCTTATAAACAACAGGATGTTACCTGGGGGTATTATACAACGTTAAAGATATAGAATCATGTCAAAACTTTCCATCCATTATTATGTACACAACCTCCACAATATTGGTTACCATTATATAACCAATTGTAATAAATTGTTGTGCATACGAAGCTCGTCAGGGATTGGAACTTGAGAGGATCTTCGCTCACCCATTAAGGCTCGAGCTTTGGGGCGAACGTCAAGACAGCATCACCTACTGTGAGAAAAATGTTTTCGTCACCAATCAATTGCGCGAAGCTTGAAGCATGAATTTTGTCCAAGACAATGGTTCCAGGATTAGCAATAACAAGCTGTTTTGTGGAGCAACAGAATAAACAGAACAATGTAAGTTCTAGCTTCGGGTTTACTAATGATGCATGATCCAATGTTTTTAAGGTTATTACCTGAATCTCTCTTTTCTTAAGCATCTTGTATAACTCCTCCAGTGAATGAATGCCACTAGTGTCGACATCTGTGACAGCTGCAAATGAAGATATGCAAAGGTTACATATTTCTTGATTCCAAGAATAGTTTTATGAGGGAGCTTGTACTTTCCCGAATTACTGGGACGGGTAGTGTTACAAGGCGGGGTTAGAGGGGTCGGAAATATCATAACATTCTGCAGGTTCGATTCTTACGTGACATCTCAACAACTACATATTGAATCCTCGGCTGATTGTTTTTTATTACTTTTTCTTCTTCGTCAGTCAGCCACCTCAAGATTCTGCGAAAAAAAGAGTTGAACATACTCATTGAAACCCAAGAAGCATAAGAAGTAGAACTTTTTAAGTTTTATATAGTATGCAAAAGTATATTATTAGTTGTTACCTCTCTCTTATATAATTGGAGTTGGAGAAGTATATTGCAGAGTCAACCCTGATGATCAAGATGCCGGGAACCTTTGTTGCTTCAGGGTACTGTTCTATGTTCCTATACACGCTAGTCCTCGGTACTTTCCCAAGCACTGCAGTTCGCGGTCTTGTTACTTGAAGGAGAATCTTTGCGAAAGATATAGCAACCTGTGACGAATGAACAATCAATATTGCAGCAAAGAACAGCTCAAGCTAATAAGCCTACAAAGGAATAGAGCGTATTTAATCATGCGAAAAGGTTTAATTGTTCCTTACAGCTATCAGAAGGCCTATCTCAACAGATACAAATACTACTCCAAAGAATGCTCCCATGCAGGCAACAAAGTCAAATTTGTCGATTTTCCAGATGAGGATCATCGCTTCAAAGTCAAATAGCCCCACAACAGCAGATATAATGATGGATGCTAAGATTGCGTTTGGGGTGTACTTGAACAATGGGGTTATAAGGAACAATGTTAATAGTACGACCGTTGACATGACTATGTTGGAGACTGCTGTATTGCATCCTGCCATGAAGTTCACTGCAGATCTGGAGAAGGATCCTACAAAAAGAACAATTAAAGTGTGACTCAAATTTTCTCACTTTAACTTTAATTTGCATGTGCATCTCTGGACTTCAAACCTACCAGTTGCGATATAACAAGATGTCATCGATCCAACAATATTCATTGATCCAAGCGCCACCATTTCCTTATTTCCATCTATATGATAGTCCTTCATTGCTGCAAATGTTCGTCCTATTGCAATTGCTTCCTGTTAAACACAATATCATCAAGAATGTCATTGACTTTCTTCTGCACCATGGATTATTATACTCAATCTAGAAGAGTTTTCAACTTACCGTTAAGGCGACCATACCACAAACGACCCCAATTCTGAAACCTTTTCCTAGGAAATCGCCAGAGAAATAAATTTTATCCAGTGATGATGGATTGATTCCTTTTTCAATATGCTTGACCTATAGATGTTATAATAACTTAAAATGAGTAAAGAAAAAAGTTTCAGCACAATAATGATAAATAAGAATTATGGAGTAATTGTTTAGCACTCACAATAGCGACACCATCTTCATCAGCGCGGGTGATATAAACACAGAAGGTTGAAATGATCACTGAAATCAACGGACCGATTGCAGGCACCCAAAAATACTTTTTATTTCTCTTTCCCTGTTCAAATTATACCAGAATAAATGGATCATTATTAGGCATAGACCGATAGTCGTAGTGGTAAAAGAGTAGGAGTTTGCTGAAGCTTACTATGTATTTGGCTACAAGAAGGAAAACCAAGAACGAAACTCCAATCAATATAGTCTGCCAATTCCACTGTAGGACAGGAGAAAAAGAAGTTGTTTAGCTACATGGATTTGGTATTCATAATTTTTCTTTAAATGGAATTTAAGAACAATTGCTCACCCCATGTTTAGCTGAATGAAATACAGACTTCATCACAGAAACAATATCTGTCTTCTTTGTGAAAACCTTTATGCCAAGAAGACCTTTAAGCTGCTGAAGACTAATAGTTATCGCTGCTCCAGCCATAAACCCAACAATGGCAGCATGAGACAAGAAATCAACCAAGAAACCCAGTCTGAATATGGACACATATGGAACAAACAACCATCTCTTAGCACATAAACGAAATTCAAACAGAGGATATAATACGAAACGTGGAATAAGTCAAGAACATAGGTTTTAAAGAAACGATGAGTAATACCGAAAGAAACCAAGGGCAAATTGAGTTAATCCAGCAAAGAAAGTAGCAGTGAATGCAAGACGTTCATATTCTGCTTTCTGTTCCTTGTAATCCAACTCATTTTGAAGCAAAGTCCCCAGTAAGAGGGAGACAACCGCCACAGGGCCTATGGCGATATCTCTTGAGCTACCCATGAAGGCATAAATCAGTGGTGGAACAAAGCTACTATCTGAAATTTAAAAGTGGATGAAATCTTAAAAATATTGAGCTAGTTTTGCATAACCAATATAAATCATTAACTGTGAGAAAATATATTTCAAGTTAACTTACATAAACCATACTGAGCATCCAAGTTTGCCAGTTTTGCATAACCAATATCCTGCATGAGAAGTATATTCAACAAGTTAATTATGAAACGAGGAGAATCACAGCAGATGTTAAACTTAGCTGTGCTAAAATACCTGGGGAATGCAGAGACTTGCAATCGTAAGTCCAGCGATCAAATCACCTTTGAACTTGGCAAGACTGTAGTGTCTTCCCCAGTCAAGTATAGGAAATACAGCTCGAATCCCGAGAACAAGTTTCCTTGAACCAGGTTGGTCTTTAAAATCACGCAAGGGGTCATCATGCATGAACGTTTCCTTCAGAGTTGAAGAGATCTCCTTCAACAGATTCTGCTTTGGAGGCAATCCAATCTTGTGAACATAATGGGTATTATCAGAATGCCTACGCGAAGAAGCCACGCTGGCAATCCCCGCATTTCCTCCTCCATGGTTGTCATCATCCGAGATACGCTTACTCATGATCTCCGCACCAAATTACCACTTTTATGACGAAAACAACAAAAACCGATTAGAGGTCCTACATCAACAAACTAGAAAAAAAACATCAAAATAAATGTCCCACACTTTATAAATCTGACTCATGAATCCAAAAAGGTCTTCGAGTTAGAGGGTCCAGTACAAACATAATGAAACAAAAGGTGCATGGCCAAAAGATTACCTCAGATGAAAAAGGATAAAGCAGACAATCTACTATAAAAGGTAATGATGAGAGTTACAGTGATAACCAAAACTGAACAGATACTGTTGTTTATATAAGCTGTATGATAATAAAGTCAACTCAATTATGGCCAGAAATGAATCTAGATCATATATAAACCACATTCATAATAAAAATTTTAGGATCAGTATATATATAAACAAATTGATATGCTCCAATACTTAATATATTTCATTCTTGAAAATAAAGAGTGTAGCCTACCAAATGTTAGAGCTTGGTCAGAAGAATTAATACAACTCCTAGAGATGTTGACTTATATAACTTAAGTTGACTAGCAATAAAAAAGTGGGCAAGATAACTTACATTTCAATAGCCTTCTTCTGTTAATCATAACCCAATTATGTCATCTTTGAAGATAACCATCTAAAGTTGTGAAAGGGTGTTTTAGCTATAAGCCTATAACAATCCTCAGCCATGAGTAGTTATTATGTCATTTATTTTAAGTATCATCTTAACCCTACTTGATTATCATTGTTCCATAACATATCACAAAAAGACAACCAAATTTACATCAATGTTAACTTCTTCTGGCACTTGCTGACTTAGGTTTTGCCTTCATCTATCACACTTATGTGGAGCTCGTTTTCCGACAAATAAAGAACTAGAGTGCAAGTTACCAGCAGTCTTGCCTCTTCATGCAACAGGTTCGATTCTTATTGGGAGCGAATTTTATATTTCGAATTGGTTAACGGGCAATGTTTAGTCCCTGATCAGTTGAGGCACATCCCGTGATTTACCTCCTTAGATACTCCAGGCAGGAATGCGTAGAGCCCGTTAATGTCACGGTTTCACACGTTTGAGTGAGAACGTATCTCGATCCTCTTAGTAAGGAAAATACTATAAACATCATGATACTAAGTTTAGTAATATATAAAGAGCAATATGACGTTATTTTATGTCCAGTAATAACATCAATATCAGAAATTTAGAATAAACAATGACAGCAAGAATCTACGTGTTCTTTAATTCACAATGAATGGATATGGCCAAGAAACTAAGACAATACATTTGCATTATTGAATCTATTGAGTGAGGAATTAGTAATATATTAATGCTGCAAAATTAATAATGGACACATGATAAAAGATTAAATAAATAGAGGAAGATGAAGATTTCAAGAAAGTGATAACTAACCTCTTCTTCTTGGCTGCACGTTGAGTTTAGCCGAATGTGAATTAGTCATTGCTAATGGAGACCTTAAGCTTAATCATCTCCTTGGGATTACCACATAACTTGTTAAGATTACTCCAACACTCGATATCGGTATTTTTCCGAGTCAATATATAAGATCTTGGGCTACTCTTCTTATTGCCAATTGATTTAAGAGTGGAACTATACACTCTTAACATAACTATTTTTAAATTGATAGTATTACAATGGTCTTAGACCATTCACACCTCCTCCTTTCAAAATTTCCCGTCAAATACCTCTGGCCCATCACTTTTCTTATTTTTTGGTTTGCTTATATATTTGTACTTTAGCAACTTTACTATTATTCATCCAAATTCAATGAGAGATGTAATAATATGTTTTTTTGATATTTTTCATTTTTTTCAACCAATTTTTAGGAGCGTTGATGTGAATCCTTACCTTAATATATATTCCTTAGATATGTGAAGATTGTCTAATTTGATTTCGTTGTTGTTAACATCATAATTCGTATGAATTAAAATTATCATGTTCCTAGTACTATTCTTCATTGATATTATACAATATAATATATATAAATAGCTAGTACAAAATGTAACAAATAAATTTGGAATTGGGCCATTTTAATTTTGAAATGAGGTGGATATCTTTGCAAATGTTTAGTGTTAAGAATCCATGAGCCAATACTATTAACTAATAATTAGTTATAATTAGATAAAGTAGATCAAAACAACCTTGTATGCTTTGGCATGATCATGTGGAACAAATCATCTTTCAAACTAGTCTCGTACTAGGATCTTGGTTATTTTAGTGATTACATTTTACGAACAATTGAATTGACTCATGATACTATATTGAGAATTTATAGATTTAATTTTCATAATTAAATTTATTAATTATAGATGAATAAAATTATGATCATATAATCACCTCACATGATTTGACATATTTAAAAATTAAGGTCATAAAATTGATTAATAAAATTGAAAACAAAATTAGCTCTAATTAAAGGGGATGGAAAAGCGATCGAACTCCCATGAAATACTCTTCTACACAAGTAATCCAGAACTCTCAGTCGAATATTCCTCGGTCATTTTCATATAGTACCTTCACCCTTAAAATAGACAAATGCATGTGCCTTTTCAATAAATTTGAAAATATTAATTAATGGACACTTTCATTTAAATCAAATTAATTCTGGTAAAAAAAAAGATGGAGACTAATTAAAAAAAACAATGTACCACATATTCAAACACATTTGATTTAATTACATAACTAAGGGTATTGAAGGAAGAAACGATGTATTTTGCTTTGGTTTATGTGAAAAATTATTCTTTTTAAATAATCCTCAAATGTCTAAAACACCATTTTTTCTGGATTAGATAGTAAATTTTTCACTATTTATTATTACTTTTTATTTTCAGTTTTCATTTTTTAAATTGTGCTCCGTCTATTAAATTTTTATATTTTACTCTCTTTCAAACTTCATTTTGCTTTCGTCTTGCATAGAGATTAGAGAGTACATATATTTGAAGTATAAAGAGTTCTTTTCCTTTTTTTAATAGATAAGAAACAAACTAAACAATATTCAAAGTTTGACACTAGCCATAAAGGCAATAAGCTCTCGAACATTTGGAGATTTACTAAAATACGTAATAAATAAAATATAAATGAAAGATAGATAATAACAACAATTGAAAAAAGTGTCATCAAGTGCAAGAAGCTTGCTCTCATCTCAAATACTCCTCAACGGACTAATATGATATAAACAGTAGCGTTGTTTGGGTTATCTTCTTCTTCATCTCTTCAGATTTGAGGATATATATAGCTTGGTGTACTTCTTGCTTTTAATAATTCAACAATAAAGGGGCTCTTAATAAAATACTGACTTCCCAAATGTTATTCCAGTTTGGATTATATTATATCGTTAATCAAAATTAATAAATATTGAAATTTAAAGTTGAAATACTATAAAAAGGTAAATTACATAACTAAGTGGACCACCGATTCCAGGATATATGAGAGATCTTCAAAAAATAAAAGTAAAAATTTCAAGTTGAGTTTTTGCTTTGATTTTTTTCAGTAAATGAAATGAAAAGAAAACAATATTCATGGAAGTGTAATCTAAATTGATACTTCCTCCGTCTGATTTGACTTTGCATGATCGTCGAAACACGACTTAAAATGTAAATTTTATACCTAAAATGTAGATTGGTTGGGTGTGAATATAGAGTAAAGTATGGTCCGGTCACACCCAAATTTAAATAGTCAATAATTGATAGTCTTAACTTAAATAGAATGATAAGCTCATAACTTATTAAACTTAAATATGATTAGCCTAATAATAAATGCTGAAACATATACGTAGGACGGTAGGAGTAGTATCATCAATTCCCCCTTCAGAATATGGAGGGTCGCTCCAACAATATTGCGTCCAGATTCGATGAACTATTTATATGGATTAGGTTTTTTAATCTTTTCAAAACCATTATTAGAGCTCTGCTAATTTATGTTTGACTTTCATACTTTCTTTATTTTTATTTGAGTATATGAGGTTTGATTATTTAACTATAGAAACTACTCAATGTAGTATTAATAATTTCTTGTTTAAATATTTTATGATTAAATTGAAAAAAGTATAACATACGAATATATATGTAGTATATATATATACTCTTCTTTTTTTTTAATGTATTGTTGATGCTAAAATTCTTGTATATTTTAATATATTGTTTAGCATTTTAATGAAATTTTTTCACCATCTTTCCTAATTTATCCTTGATAAAGTAGTAAATTTTTATTAAATTTATTTATTCGACAACACAAAATGTGTGATTGCAATGACAAGTCTAATACTCCCTCCGTCCCTAAATGATTGTGACATTTTGACTTTTCATGATCAACAACCAAACACGATGTAAAACGTCAATATCTCTTATTCTACATACGAAAAAATTATAAGAAGTAGATATTCCAAAATATATATATTGAGACGAATCTAACAAGATCACATATGACTATATTATTTCTTATCATTTAATGGGAATTCATGATCAATTTTTTTAAAGTTTGACCACAATAAGTCAAAATGTGACAATTATTTAGGGACGGAGGGAGTACTTCATAGTATTTGAACAAAAGTTCATCTTTCAAGATGTTGGTTTTGAGTTCACATTTTTTTTATTATTAACTTCCCCCAAAAGAGGGTGAAATAGTAATATTTTTGATATCTTGAGGTTGTCATTAAATACTTGATACATTTTGACTTTCATGGTAAAAAAACACGATTTAAAACATAAATATCTCTTATTCCACATCCGAAATTTTTTATAAAAAGTTGATATTTCAAAAATATATATTGAGACGAATCTAACAAGATCCCACATGTTTATAATATTCCTTATTGTTTAATGAGAATTATTGATCAAAGTTTTTAAAGGTTGACCATAAAAATCAAAATCTACTAATCATTTAGGGACGGAAGGAGGAATACCTTAAACAAAGGAAGGAGTTTTACTCAACGTTGCTTCTGAGAGTACTATCGATTAGATCGTCTATCACTCGGTATGACTTATTGTGCAATAATGTGCATGATTATATTCATAAACAATCTTCATTTGTAGATATTCCAAATGGTCCCTGTAATTGTGTAACGGGTGCGCAAATAGTCCCTAATTTGATAGATCCGTTAACTAAAAACATTTTGGGGTTTTTTCAGAGTAACATTGGTTCTTTTATGTAAAGTTAACATTTTTAATTGCCCTTAAGAAATAGTTATTATGTCTTAAACCCAATTGCTGATAGATGAAACAATTACAAACTTTAACCAAAAAACTTTTCATCTCTCAATCAAACTAAACAAAATGAAATACTAAAACTCATCTTCCAATTTTGCCAAGAAAATCCAAAATAAACCCAAAATCAAAGGATTGTCAAAGTTGTATATTAAGATTGGATTGGGGATTTCTAATATCTAACTAATTATATCAATCAGTACTGGTATAGTCCTCTCAAGATGGCTTCGTAGACACTGCAAAACAAAACAAAAAAGGGGTCAGAATTTGTATACATCAGGTGTGTTCGTTTTTTTGCATGGAATTGCAATTAGGAATGAAATCGAAAGAATCTCTATATAATTTCTCTATATTTGTATAGAGGTCATCCCCATTTCATTACAATTCCGATTCCACAAAAAAATGAACACATGAACCTTCCAATGTATGATGTTTTTGGTGAAACAGAGAAGAAAACCGACGTTGGAGTATGCAGTGGACCTGAATTTCTTGATTCCTCCATGGGGTTTTCTTGGCAAAATTAGAAGATGAGTTTTAGTGTTTCATTATGTTTTGGTTTGATTGAGAGATGAAGAGTTTATTTGTTGAAGTTTGTAATTATTTCATCTATCTTTGTTATTATCATCAAGGGGCAAAAAAAATGTTAACTTTACATAAAAGCCCCAAAGTTAGTCTAAAAAAGGTCCAAAACATTTGTAGTTAACGGATCCGTCGAATTAGGGACCATTTGCGCACCTATTACACAATTACAGGGAGTCAGAGACCATTTGCGCATCGATCCCACTTACAAGGACCAAAGTGCAACGGTCACCCATTTACTGGGATCATTTCAGCAATTCCCTCTTGAGTTGGGCAAGGGAGGTTGCAACACCTTTTAATACCCGGCTCTGTGATTCGTTTGTTATTTTGGGTGCATGGATTTAGTCTCACATCTTAACACTCACCCCAAAATGCAGACATATATGAAGAATCAACATACGTTGTTTTTTCTAATTTTTCTTTACAGTTATATGGATAGACGAAAATACAGTCCATTAAATTGGTTAAAATGTATAGAACAAATTATGTTGATCGTGTTTTGAACATGTGCGATTGAAATATAATAATCTTAAACGAGACAGGTTGAAGTGGAATAGTGTTGGACGTGATTGATTACCGAAGCCCGAAGACATCTTACGTTCAGCAGATTATAACATAATTGATCCAGCAGATATTATTGGACCAGTTAGTATCGATATTGATCCATCTCAATATCGTGTATAAGTATAACATAGTTGAATTCAACATATAACATTTTTGCAAAAGATAATGTTCTTTACTTCTTTCTAGTACCAATAATTGGTATGTTATTAGAATACTGAAACGCGTCCATCACTTGCTTATAATAATCGGAAAGTCTTACTACCAAGTACCAATGATCTTTCCAGCATTTTTGACTTTGAATCAAGTATTATAATCACATGGATGTTGACTAATTTTAGCCCGATAATGGCATAATCAGAAATTTTATATAGGGACAAAAGAGTTAATATTATGCGATTGAAGAAGAAATATATACGAATTTAGGAGGCACGACCAACTTAATTTTTGAATAAATGAATAATATGATAAAATTTTACATTTTAAAAGTAGAAACTTATTTTTTGCGAAATTTTTGGGGAGGGGGACGCCTCCACAATTCCCTCCTGCAGATTGGTTCCGATGTGGTATGTGCATCTTAACACTTATCATGCCATAAGTGCATAACGAAATGATTGAATTTTAAATCTTTGTGTTAAAAAAATGATTTATGGTTCTTGGGATTATATTAATTACTCAATACCAAGAGTTTGTAGTTCATCACTTCTATTGTAAGCTTGTTAGTTGTAATGATGAGGAGAATTTCATTGATTGGTATTCTGACTGTTTTCCATTTCATAGCAACCATTTTATTTTGCAGTGGTGATGGTGCAAGTGCCAGGAATTGCTCAACAAGTGATCTTCAAGCACTTGCAGACTTCAAAAGTGGCCTAAATGACCCCGAGGACCGCCTTTCATCATGGCAGGGTAGTGACTGCTGTCAATGGAGAGGGATTGGATGTGATAACAGAACTAGTATTGTGATCAAAGTTGATCTTCACAACCCGTATCCAGCTGATGTCGAAGGCAACATTGACATATATGGATTTTGGAACTTAAGTGGTGATATTAGGCCTTCTTTGCTGGAACTTAAATCATTGAGTTATCTGGATTTGAGTTCCAACACATTTGAAGGTATTCCCATTCCTGAATTCCTTGGTTCGCTAACTAACCTTCGATATCTGAACTTGTCGAGAGCTGGTTTTTTTGGTGCAATTCCTACAAGTTTAGGTAACCTTTCTAGCTTGCAATATCTTGATGTTTCGTCTGATTTTCTGAGTCTGAGTCTTGATAGCTTCCAGTGGGTGTCTGGCCTTCTTTCTTTGAAACATCTGGAGATGAACCAAGTCGATCTTTCTTTGATTCAATCGAATTGGCTGGAAATTCTGAACATGATTCCATTTTTATCTGAGATACATCTTTCCTCTACCGGCTTACTTGGTTCAATCTCATCTCTTACTGATGTCAACTTCAGTTCTCTTGCTGTCGTAGACTTGAGTTCGAACAACTTTGACCTGTTTCCGAATTGGCTTGTTAATATAACTAGCCTTGAGTATGTCGATTTGAGCAGTTGTAGTCTCCACGGAAGGATTCCACTTGGATTCAGTGAACTCCCAAATCTAAGATACCTGAACTTTGCTCTAAACAGAAACCTTAGTGTCGATAGCCATGCATTCTTCGATGGTAGTTGGAGAAGAATAGAAGTTCTGGATTTAGGATCAAACAAAGTCCATGGAAAACTTCCGTCAAATGTTGGGAATATGAGCTTCCTTACTCACTTTAACCTGTTTGAAAATGATATTCAAGGAGGTGTTCCCAGTTCTATCGGAAAGCTATGTAATTTGGCATATCTTGACTTATCAGGAAACAAATTGTCTGGCAGTTTGCCAGAATCACTTGAGATCACCAAAAGATGTACCCTTGATAGCCCTCTGCCTAATTTGCTGACGCTCGAATTGAGCAATAATCAACTTGAGGGTACTTTGCCAGATTGGTTAGGCGAACTGTTTTCTCTCGAGGAACTTGGATTATCTTATAACTTATATCAAGGTCCTATTCCTGATTCTATAGGAAGACTTAAAAATCTCACTAACATTGGATTAGCAGGAAATAAGTTAAATGGGAGTCTACCAGAAAGCTTTGGGCAGCTTTCCAAGTTGTCTGTTCTTGATGTTTCATTCAATCAACTGAGGGGTATCATTTCTGAAAACCATTTTGCTCAGTTAAGCAACTTGAAAATTTTGCTGCTGACGTCGAATTCTTTAACCTGGAACGTCAGCTCCGCATGGTTTCCTCCTTTCCAAGCTCGTAATCTTGGCGTTGGATCATCTAAGATTGGCCCTGCATTTCCAGCTTGGTTGAAATCTCAGAAAGAGATTCAGTACCTTGATCTTTCCAATACAAGCATATCGGGTCATGTGCCAGTATGGTTCTGGGATCTCTCTTTTAATTTATCATTGTTGAACTTTTCTCACAATGAGTTACAAGGAGAAGTACCTAATCCAATAAATTTAGAATCATATGCAGATCTTGATCTCAGCTTCAACTTCTTTGAAGGAGCAATTCCTCTCCCTCTTAATCCAATTGAGTTGTTTGAACTCTCAAACAATAGATTCCAGGGCCATATTCCTCTAAATATAAGTGATACCATGCCAGATTTGATCTTTCTCTCGCTCTCGAGTAACGAACTCATTGGAGATATTCCACCCACAATAGGGGAAATGCTATCTCTTCAAGTTCTTGCTTTGTCTGGTAATAACTTAACAGGATTAATCCCTTCAGAGATAGGGAACTGCTCATTCTTGAAAGCTTTAGACCTCGGAAACAATTCACTACATGGTCAAATTCCTAGCTCTTTAGGCCAGTTAAATCAACTGCAGTCACTTCACTTGACTGACAACAAGTTGTCAGGTGAGCTTCCCTCTTCTTTCCAGAATCTATCCAGCTTAGAGACCCTGGATCTTCGGAACAATTTTCTTTCTGGTGAAATCCCATCATGGTTTCAAAATGGTTTTACACATCTAAGAATTCTGAACTTAAGATCGAACAAATTTGAGGGGAATATTTCCACATGGAACGTCTCAAACCTCAATTCTCTTCAGGTTCTTGATCTTGCAGTAAATAACTTCTCTGGAAGGATTCCATCAAGCTTTGGAGATCTGAAAGCCATGGCGGAAAATCCAAATATTACCGAGTATCTTCTCTATGGCAAGTATAGAGGTTCTTATTATGAAGAAGGCACTGTCATCAATTTCCACAACAAAGATCAGAGATACACTAAGACTCTTTCACTTCTAACAGCCATAGATATATCATCAAATGATTTTTCTGGTGAATTTCCATTGGAGATAACAAAGTTATCGGGTTTGCGTGTCTTGAACATGTCAGGAAACAAAATCAGTGGCCATATTCCTCAAAACATTTCAAGATTGGATCAATTATTACTTCTTGATCTCTCAAGTAACAACCTCTCTGGCACAATACCCCCAAGCATGGCCTTCATGTCATCCTTGAGCTTTCTCAACATGTCAAACAATAATCTCTCAGGTATTATTCCATATACAGGTCAGATGTCAACTTTTGAAAACTCATCTTTTGAGGGCAATCCCTATCTTTGTGGACAACCTCTGAAAAATTGCCAAAATGATGACTATGATTCAAACAGTGGAAACAACCATGAAAATCTAGGAAACGATGATGACTTCATTGACAAATGGTTTTACCTGAGCCTTGGTGTTGGATTCGCTGTGGCGATTCTGGTGCCTTGCATCATCTTTGCAATTAAAAAACCATGGCTTCATGTATACTTAGATTTCATAGACGATTTGTCTTACAGGTTATTGACCATTATAAGTAGACAACCACACAGCAGAAACAAGAATTCTGGCAAATAAATTAGTTTTTATATTTTAGTTTTTCTCTTCTCTTGTGAATTTCAGTCACCTCCTATCTTTGAAGCATAGAGAATGATAGCATTGTATAAATATGATCTACTATAATAAATATTAATTCTGCAATTTGGAGAAGTGTAGAATCTATAACATTACTGTCTTACAATTATCTGTAAGAATTTACACTGATCTACAAAGATGTAAACTCTATGCATGTATATATCTCGAGGCATACGTTAGGTTGTGCAGTTAAGTATATAGTGGATGCATTGTTACACTGTTGTGAAGACAGGGATAAGTATAGATGAAGTTTCATTGCCTTTATTAGTCCTTTACTTTATTTTATCTCCTGCATTTTCTTTTGAGTGATTTAGTTTCTAGTGGCTCATTTTAAGAAACTCTCATCATTTACATCTAATCTGTATTATCAATCAGTTTCCTCTTAGATGGGCATAATGAAAATGTGGATCCTACTCCACTCGTATGCTTTAGTAGAGTCAACAGAGACTGCCGATGGGAGATGAATTCTATATATGCCGATGGATTCACTACGACTGCCGAATCATAGATGGGAGATGAATTCTATGATATGCCGATAAATTCTATAATACACTCTTATGATTTCTCTGCGACATAGATTGTTTCATATATCAGTATATCACTTGCAGATCTGTGACCAACATAAAGATGGATTTCTTATATAATAGGACGGCTAACAAATTCAAAGTGACACGGAAAGCCCAACCATTATTTGCCAAATTCACATAATAAAATACAAGAACTAGAAAACAAAGTAGTGTAAATAAGTATATTATACACTCCGTAGTAAACAATGTGTCGTTTTCATATGCTGTTGAGGAAAATATTAGTCAATGCATATTTTTTTACCAAGATGATAACAACTATGCATGTTAGTACTCTATAAATGACTGAAAGATCTTCTACTTCATAGTACTGAAAGCAACCTGATTCTAAGATGTTGCGGAAGCTTTCAAGTATTGCTACTCCTGTAGTTTTCTATTTTATTGCAACATTTTTCTTTTGTCATGATAATAATGCAAGTGTTATAAACTGCTCATCCACTGACCTTGAAGCACTTCTGGACTTCAAAAGTGGACTTAACGACCCTGTGGGGCGCCTTTCCTCATGGAGGAGCCATAGCAACTGTTGTCAATGGAATGGAATTGGGTGTGATACTAGAAACGGTGCTGTGATAGAAGTCGATCTTCACAACCCGTATCCAGTAACTGGCGAGGATTTTGTTGGCAAATATCGATTTTTGAACATGAGTGGAGAAATCAGGCCATCTTTGTTGAAAATAAGATCATTGAGGTATCTGGATTTGAGTTGTAATACGTTTGAAGGAATCACGATTCCGGAGTTTCTTGGTTCCTTGAATAACCTTCAATATTTGAACTTGTCGAAAGCTGGATTTGTTGGTTCAGTTCCTGCAACTTTGGGTAATCTTTCCAGCCTGCAATATCTAGATATTTCATCGGATTATCCACCAAGTTTGGGTGCCAATAGCTTGCGATGGGTGTCTGGCCTTGTTTCTTTAAGAAGTCTTTACTTGAGCAACTTGGACCTCTCTTCCATCGAATCGAATTGGTTGGAAACACTTAACATGCTTCCATATCTAACTGAGCTACACCTCTCATCTACTGGCTTGCCTGCTCGTTCGATATCATCCCTGAGTTACGTTAACTTTACTTCTCTTGCTGTCATAGACTTGAGTATGAACAGCTTTCTTGATGTGTTTCCAAGTTGGCTTGTCAATGTAAGCACCCTCACATATGTCAATTTATTCAGTTGTGATCTTCGAGGAAATATTCCACTTGGGTTCAGTGAGATCCCAAATTTGAGATACTTGCACCTTGCTTTGAATGACAACCTTAGTGTTGGTATCCACAAATTCCTCAATGGAACCTGGAACAGAATAGAGTCTCTGAGTTTGGGATCCTATAAAGTGCATGGCAAACTTCCATCAACAATTGGTAATATGGTCTTCCTTACTGACTTAATTTTACTTATAAGTAGTATTGAAGGTAGTATACCTAGCAGCATTGGAAAGCTTTGCAATCTAGCAAATCTCGACATATCTGTGAATAAATTGTCAGGCAATCTGCCAGAATCACTTGAGGCCTCTGAAACCTGTGGTTATAATAGTCCTCTTCCTCGTTTGAGGAAGTTATCAGTAAGCAATAACCAACTCACTGGGAAATTGCCAGACTGGTTAGGTCAATTGTCCGAGCTTGAGGAACTCACTTTATCTTACAACTTGTTCGATGGTCCTATTCCTCATTCAATAGGGAGTCTTAGACATTTGTATGACATTCAATTACAAGGAAATAAGTTGACTGGAACTTTACCTGAGAGTTTTGGGCAGCTTCCTAAGTTGACTAGCCTTGATGTTTCGTTTAATGAATTGAGAGGTACAATATCCGAGAACCACTTGGCTAATAGCAACCTGTCTAACTTGCAGCTGACTTCAAATTCCTTGACCTTGAACTTCAGTTCTGATTGGATTCCCCCGTTCCAAGTTTATAATCTTGGCATTGGATCTTGTAAAATTGGTCCTTCCTTTCCAGCTTGGCTAAAACATCAGAACGACATTCACTTCCTCGATCTTTCTAATGCAAGCATTTCAGGTCCAGTGCCTGAATGGTTTTGGGATCACTCGGTTAATCTCTCGTTGTTGAATTTTTCTCACAATCAGTTACAAGGAGTGCTGCCCAATCCCATAGTTTTAGACTCATATGCAGACCTGGATCTCAGCTTCAATTTCTTTGAAGGTAGCATCCCTCTTCCTGTTAATCCAATTGAGTTGTTTGATCTCTCAAACAACAGATTTGAGGGTAATATTCCTGAAAACATGAGTGATAGCATGCCAGACTTGGTTTTTCTCTCTCTTTCGGGAAATAATCTAACTGGGGATATACCACCCTCGATTGGAAAGATGGTTTCCCTTAACGTTATGGATTTATCTGTGAATAGTCTAACCGGAAGCATTCCTGATGTCGGAAACTGCTTATATTTGAATGCTTTAGACCTTGGATACAATGCTTTGTCTGGTGGAATTCCTACTTCTTTGGGTCAGTTGGACCAACTACGGTCACTTCACTTTAATGACAATAAATTATCAGGAGAAATTCCATCTTCTTTCCAAAATTTATCCAACTTAGAAACCTTGGACGTCAGGAACAATATGTTATCTGCCAACATGCCATCATTGTTTGAATATGGTTTTGGACATCTCAGAATTCTCAGCCTAAGGAAGAACCGATTTCGGGGAAACATTTCAATGTGGAACACATCAAACATGATGTCTCTTCAGGTTCTTGATCTTGCAGAAAACTACTTATATGGAAGCGTTCCTGCAAGCTTTGGAGATCTACAAGCCATGACACGAAAACCAAATTTAACCGAGTATCTTCTATATGGAAAGTACAGAGGTAGTTACTATGAAGAAGGAGTTGTCATAAACTTCCAGAACAGTCAGAAATATACCAAGACTCTTTCACTTCTCACAGCCATAGATATATCTGACAACGACTTCTCTGGTGAGTTTCCATCGCAACTAATAAAGTTGTCCAGTTTGCGTGCCTTGAACATGTCAAGAAATAATATAAGTGGCCAAATTCCTCAAGATATTTCAAGCTTGGATCAGTTATTACTTCTTGATCTTTCTAGCAACAAACTCTCTGGAGGGATACCCCCAAGCATGGTTTCTATGTCACCACTTGGTTATATGAATCTCTCAAACAACAATCTTTCTGGTGCAATTCCTTATACAGGTCAGCTTTCAACCTTCAGTAGTTCATCCTTCGAGGGCAATCCCAACCTTTGCGGAGGGCCTCTCGAAAGTTGCCAAAATGATAAGTCAGAAAGGTATCAATATCATAGTGGCGACGAACAATATATTGATGAGTGGTTTTACCTCAGCCTCGGCCTTGGATTTTTCTTGGCAATTCTGGTACCTTTCTTGATCTTGTCTGTCAGAAGGCCATGGAGGGATGCCTACTTGAATTTCGTAGACAATGTGGCTTACAGATTGTTAATCCATATTGGTCAGCAACCGCGCAACAGGAACAGGAATGTTCGTCCCCAGATCAGATTCCATACATAGTTCAATTAATTCTCCTTGTGGTCTTCAAAGTAGCATGTGATCACACTAAACTTGTCAGTTGATCTACTATATTCTATCACAAACTTAAGCCATACTTCTGAGCTTTAAAGGTAGTAATTTAGTTATCGAAACAAACAAATGACGTATAACCAAACATAGGAGGATACTCATATAGATCATTTAATGGACACAAAAGATTTGCAGCATTTGCTACTACACCATTTTGAAAATATCCACTTATTACATGCAAGAGACAACATTTTGAATAGTGAACAACCGCGAAGAAGTTGGGGTTAAATGTTGGAGGTAGCTCGAAATGTCTATGATTATACTATTATAGTATGAGATGCTTCATTGGGGACTTTCATCAAATAGTTGTGGTCCTTGGAACTTAATACCTATATCTTTACTGTATATAATGCCCAGTGGCTAAATAATTCATATCACATGCTCTATTGCTCTCATTGTATTTCAATTTATTTATTAATTGGTACTTATTCTTTTTTTTATTAGTTTAATTTGATTGATAATTACCTAAATAAAAGCTTCATAATAAAAATCACCTTAATAATAAGACTTGAGTTTAAAATTATTTTTATATCCCATTTTAACTCTTTTGAAAATATATATCAATTAAATTCATCTAACTACTTCAATTTTTTGTTAATTTAATTTAAATCATTAACAGAATTTTATGTGTCCATGATTTCTTAAGTTAACGAATATTAATAAACAAAATATTAATAAACGAATATTCTTTTGTTAAAAAAAAGAATTTTTAAGACTTAAAACTTAGTTTTGGTGACTAATAAAACTTGTTATAAATTAATTTGGGTATTGGTTCATCTCACCTTGAAAGTTTCATTAGGCATCAAAACTAAGTTTTAGCATTAACAATCGTTTTCTGCCCTAATTTTAATTTCTAATCGCATGTTGGTATAAAATATTAGCGGAAAAATTAATTTGGGAACCAATTCAAAACTTTCTTGCCACTATCGAAAACTAAACTGTAACGATAACACTATTAGGGACCAAACTGCAAATTGATACCATCCCAACAATTCACTCGCCCAAAATTTATCAAATTACAAACAATCAAAGTTGTCAAGTAGTTGCAAGTTGTAACCAAGCTAAAAACAGACGTAATACAATCAACAAGATATTTTGCATAACTAGTTTGGTCTTTGTATTGTATAGATTGCAAAAGTATCTTCAATGGCTACGTTGACTTCATTGTCCACAAGTCAACTCTTGTTATGCAACTCAACAACTCCTCTCTATACTACAAGAACATGCAAACGTTTGTATCCTCTTCTGGCTACTGCTTCTTCATCTTCATCTTCATCTTCATCTTCAAGCAATTCAACTTCCTCCACACAAAATGACTCAGTTTTGACCACAAAAACTTCATCCAAAATACCCTCTAATAATAACCATGCACAAACTCACCTCAACCATGCTCTGGATAACCCAAATGGAAGCCCACTTGTTCGCTTTTTTCAGCTTACAGAATCTTCCATTGAAAGGGTAACAAAAAATTCCAATATTTGCATATCGTTAACATTAACATGTCTCAATGTCTACGAAGACTTATTAACACTCCCGCCTAAGCTTAAGTGCAGGGATGGCCCTTACCATTAGGAGGCACGCGAGTGAGGCATAAAATTTTCATAATTGTAGTGTCTAGCAGATTGGAAGGAAATCTTGGACTTGATTTTCATTCTAGTATGCTTTTATTGATTCTTGAAATTGAATTAAGAATTGAATTATCAGAAAATCTTTCAATTATATACATAAAGTGGTAGGAGTATAAAAGTATTCTCTTTAAGTGATCATTGAATTTATCTCGTAGTTGTTTATAGCTACCTTGTAATGATTATGGTGTGTAAGAGACACAGGGCTAAAGAGAGACCCGAAAATAAATAGTGCCCCCTGTAATTCATTCTGATATTTGATTGAATTTAAACTTGCTTTACTAATTTGCATGTGGTTTCATGAAGAATCCTTTAATTTGCAGGTGATCTTTGACTTTCGATTCCTGGCGCTCTTTGCTGTCGCAGGTTCTTTAGCAGGTTCCTTGCTCTGCTTTCTTAATGTAAGTATCCTATTTATTCTCTGTTTCTACTTTACAGTCCTGAGTTTATGACTCGCCAAGATTGAGGGCGGATCCGCGGATGATTAATATTGAGTTGGCTGGCCATTTTGTAGAAGTAGTCTTCATTTCAACTTTTTAACTCTTTTGGATGCTGATCAAATTATGAACCGTTTTTAATGAGAATCCAGTTCCGACTCAAAGTTGTAGGAGAAAATGCAATATGCAGTAAAAATGATCGTGTCTGTTTTGATCTTATTATGACCACTCACTGATTCTACTCACAATCTTAAATAATTCCAGGGCTGCATTTACATCTTTGACGCATATAAGGTATATTGGACAAGTTGCGTCAAAGGAATTCATACAGGGAAAATGGTTTTGCTTTTAGTCGAAGCTATTGGTAAGTTAAGATTAATTCGAAGTAGATTTTCTTCCAGTAAGTGGCATTGTTTACTTGAAATTATCTATTTCAGCTATCTTTTAGTTTGAGCTTTATCACGATATATTGCTATCTTCTTGCAGATGTCTATCTTGCTGGAACAGTCATGTTGATTTTTGGGATGGGATTGTATGGATTGTTCATAACTAATGTACCTCCTGATCTACATCCTTCTGTTGATCGTGCCCTTAAAGGATCCTCCTTGTTTGGAATGTTTGCCTTAAAGGTATCATGCTTCCATTCAAGCTTCCTATTTCTTATGTAGATGCCTTCCATCTGGATATAGATTCATCATAGGATCCTGATTATTCACAATGTAATGGTAAACGCAATATCCGTTTGAACAAGTTATATGCATATTGGCACATCATGAAGATGCACATCAAGCATCCAATTTCGATATCCTGTATTCCTTTAGGTCCTGCAAAGCTGCGTGTATATTCTCTCTGTCTAGCATGATATTTCAATACATTTTATGAATGCATTGCTGCATGCGGTAGTTGTACACTGACTCAGTCCCCTAGAAAACGCATGTTTTCCAGGTCTTTTCTCTTCAAATTTTTTAGCTTTTGATTGCTTTCAGGAGAGGCCTAAATGGATGATGATCAGTTCGCTTGACGAATTAAAGACAAAAGTCGGTCATGTTATAGTCATGATCCTCTTGGTGAAGATGTTTGAAAGGAGTAAGATGGTAACTATAGCAACTGGTATGGATCTTCTGAGTTATTCTGTATGTATTTTCTTATCCTCTGCATCATTGTACATCCTTCACAATCTCCACACTCCTTCTAAGAGTTAGTTCAGAGTGCTTCAATGTGTGTGATACTCAAGCTGTATATCAGAGTTTTGAATATTATATTGCTTCAAAGCTCGAAGTTCTCTTGCCAATTTTATCAAACAAATATTTTAGGAGTTTTTAGCTTGTATTTTATATTTAATGTGTTCTTTAAATTGGATGATAGAAACATGTAGTGGCTGAGTTGTATAGTAACTTCGTTTTCCGTCTCACATGTTATGGATGATCTCACTCTAAATTAAGTTTATGTTAACAACTTCATACTCATTGGAAGGGCCGCGGAGCATTTTCAAGTAGAGAACATTTGAAATTGTATCTTATATTAATCAGGTATCATCGTAGCAACTTATTATTATTAGTTCAACGTAAACAACTTGGGGAACATGTATGACAGGGGGAGTGGGGGGGAGGTTAGCTAAAACTATGCTTGTTTCTTTTTATATCTCAAATGAACAAATTTATGCAAGATATATATTGCTTTAAATTGAGTCTGCAACTGTCCAAGTCATATCATTCTGGAAGATCCAGTGGCAAACTTCAATCTTTCCAGGACCAGAACCTAATGCGGTGAAGGCTTCATGAGTGGCGCTCCATGCTGAAGTGTCCAGGTGACATATAGCAACACCATGGTTAATTTTGACTTTTGACTGTGGATCCAATAGATCTGCTTCATAGACCCTGACCTTAGGTACTGAATGGCAGTAGTACATCAAGTAAGGGAATAAGCTCTGATGGCAAGAAACAGATTCTGTGACTTTTCCACCGTTGATCCCTTTGACTGACCCGATCATGATGTTACCATCTGATCCGTCTGTGTTCTCTGTTGTTTTCACCGCCACATTTCTGCCTAGTACTGAGGTAGCAAAATCTATCATATCTTCGACTGAGCTCACACACTGTTTGGTCTCGCCTGGACTAGGTGCCCTCGTGCATTCGCTCAATGCATCAGTCAATATGCTAGTCATGGTAGGTTTACCCTCAGCATGGAAAACTTTCTTCAGTTCACCAATCTCTGCTTTTGAAAATGGCATCTTGGCAGCAATTGAGCGAGGAAGGAATGACCTCTTCGGCATTTTGTCTCTTATGTTTGGCATTGGCATAACAACTCCCTTCTTCAGCATCTTTTCTCTGAAAAATTTTCCGGGCTCCACCCACTGTGTGCTTCTTCCAATGTTGCTATCGACACTGCTGTTACTATACTTTGCAAATGAGGTACTACCACTCTTGGCGTATCTTTTGAAAATGTTTTCAAAATGAAAACCATATATCTTGAATCCAACTTTGGGCCCTTTAGCGTTCTCACCATAGCTAGTGAAGTCGTCATTACCATGATTAGATGATTGGTTATAGTTAACAAAATTTACCTTAGGGCCGTTGGAATTTTTACCGTATGACTGGAAGGAGTCCTCACCCATTGTAGATCCCTCCCTATAATTCTTGAATGTTTCAACAGGTGCATCCCCTCCATCTCCATAGGCCTTGAATTCATTTCTTGGCATGTAGCTACCAGATCCATAAGAGGTAAAAGTATCATTACCACCATGGGATGTTTCAGCATAGTTGGAGAAAATCGCACCTAGACCTTTTGTATGCTTCCCATAGCTGCTGAAATCATTTTCAGCCTCGTTTCCATTTTTGCCATAGCTAGTGAATTTGCCATCTCCTTCAGTCGAATCAGTTGTATAAGTTTCGAATGATTGTTTTCGCCCTTTTGCTCTATCAGAGTATGATGAGAAGCGAGCATTTGCAATGTAGACTTCTTTGGTGTACTCCTTGAAATCCCCAGCACCGCGCTGTGCATTGGTGCCATAGGTGTTGAAACTTTGGTCAGTGACAATGCCTTTGGTAGCATAGCTGGTAAATTTTTCCCCATGGTCTGTGGATCCACGGCTGTACCGCTTGAAGGAATCGAGTGGTCTGATCTCTTTATCACCATAGTTTGAAAATGACTTTACACCTCCAACCTCTTTTGTCCCATAGTTGGTGAAATTCTTGTCTTGGTATGTGACGAAGTTTACATTTCCGTCTTCCTGCTTGTTTAGGCTGTTGGTAGTTTCCAACAAATCGGGGAAGCAGAAAAGATTGGCGGATTCACAGAAAGTCGGAAGTTGAGTTGACAGGGCGTTTTTATCATTGACAAGTTTAGAAAAAGTTGCTACTTGAACTGCATCCATGGGAGATGCTTTGTCTAGAAGAAACGAAGGCTGTGGCAAATCATTTGAAATTTTCATCTTCCAGTATCTAGTTAATGCAGCCTTTGGTGTAAAAGGGTTGTTTCTCCTGACTAGCTTTCCATCTCTGGCACTATGCACCTGCATTAATCACCATAGTACTTGAGGCAAATCATTGGAGACGTTGCGAGTATCTATGTTACTTGCTACTCGCTCTTACACTACTCAAGATTAAGCCGAACGTTTTTCATTTGACATTACATATGACTCGTGCAAATGTTATCACTTGACAGTCCAATATTATCCTCAACTAATGTCGAAGTTACTCATGGCGTCATGAGGTTTATACAGTTATACACCTTGCATAAATTCAGAATATACGTAATGCAATAAGAATATATACTGGAAATAAATTAACAGAGAGAAAAGGACAAAAAGTACACATGAATGGAGTAAATGACTTTAGGATATGTATACTTACATTGAGAGCTGAATCAAGAAGACATAATGTAAGAATGCAAAGAAACAGACCACAAGAAGCAGAGTGTTTAAGGTTGTTCATTTCTTCAGTTGTCTGAATGTGACATATTAGTAGAAAGTTGGGAAGGCAATATTTATAACCACAGCTTTAGGAGTGAGTCAGAAATTGGATGCTAAGCCACATTGAGTGCCTTGAAAATAGATTCAGTGTGGAAAGAGAAGGCCATAGGAAGGCACACATTATTATTATTTTTTGTTAGACCAGGCAAAGGGAACACTTGCATCGAGTGAATGTTGCATACTAGTCGACCCCCGTACCCCACTTAAACAAGAATCTCTTCAAAGATATTGTCGCATGCTGACGTTACAAAATAATGTATTGTAGTTTAGAAGCATATTAAATGGGTCACTATGGGTGTTGTAGTGTCCATATTGATGGTGCAACAGAACTTCCATCAACGTTTATTTTAGCAGATGTATTTTATTATAATATATATAATGATACCTGCATCTTCAAATAAATCATTTAAAAATGAGTCACATGGAGCCAGAAAATATAATAACAATTTTAGATCACGTTGGATTTGACACCAATACAAGAAATAGTTAATGACAATAACTAAACCACATGATGATGACTTGTAATTAAGTGTCATAACCAATAAACTCTCTAATTATATGATTATGGCATCATGATCTGCAAGATCATCTAGTATTTCTGACTGGGATCGGGTTTTGTACTACCGCGTGGTAGTTAATACGCCACGGTTGAAGACTGCAGGATGGATCGATAAATATCTAGCAAAGAACTTAATCATGCATTCAGCCTCTTGTTTTCGTCCTACTGTATCATACTAAGGTAAGAAACTCATATGGACGACAAAAACTTACGGATAAACAAGATAATTGAAATTTACAGGTGTAATATTCTCTAAGCAGTTTAAGAAAGCTTATACTCTAGCATTTCCTTTATGTTTAAGCGAATTGAAGGACCCATCGATGAGCAAATATGTGCACTTTTCCAGTATACACCTTTTGCGCCAGGAGGTTTGTTTGATTCAATAGATTTCTGCAATGCAAATTGGAATGTGTAAGAAGCTTGATGAATATTTATTCATTACATTGCGTATAGATGGAAATAAGAAATAACCAAAGGGGATTTTCAATGAAAGAGAACGTACCACAGCGGCTAGAAAATTCACGATAAGATCTCCCTCTGAAAAATTTGCCTTCCCAAACGGCAAGTGAACAATCCCAGTTTTGTCAGCTCGGTATTCTACTTTTCCCTTCTTAAATTCCTCGATGGCCTAAGAAAAAAGGACTACCAGTTCATTGAGGACCTCCGAAAGCTACCGCGACTCTAAATGTTAAAACCTCAACTAGTTGTTTGTCCAATGTTCAAATTTCTGATTTACAATGTCAAATATTTTTTTCATAAACTGAAATCTCGAAATTAACTATAAGAAGCAAAACACCAAAACAAAAAGAGTACAATGAAACATCACAAATTCACAACCAACACCAGCATGAAACATAGATTGTGTCAGCAAAGTTCAAGATTACATGAATCATAAAAATATTCATCAGGTGTAGATAAGTTGGCCAAAAAAAAAGTTAGCCAACAAAATAGTGAAGTGCTTAGATTACCTGTGGTAAATTAATAGTAACGGTACCAGCCTTTGGAGTTGGCATGAGACCACGTGGTCCCAGAACTTTTCCAAGTTGGGCAGCAGCAAGCTGAAGAGAGTTACAAACAAGCAATTAAAATTTGCAATTTGAATGCACTAATTGGTCTTCTTCGCCAAGTAGTTTAGGCACTAGGCTATGCATTTTAGACCAGAAGGTTTGCTAGAGACATAAACATGAAAAACTCCAACTTCAAATTTTTAATAGACTAAAACTTATTTATCAATTAGTAAAATCAAACTTATCCAACTACCATCACAATAAGGAGTTAAGAAATATGTCAACAGGCTGTAACAAATTACTTATAGCTCATAGTAAAATTGGGTATGCATGTATTGACGGGAATAGAGGAGAAATCAACATTGAGAAACATATATGACGTTTCCTAGTATGCAATATAAATTCATGACAGAAAATTTAATTCAATGAGAATGTAAATGAAGAGTTATGATAGCCATCTTAGCTGGAGGGAATAATGAATAATCAGATCACAAGCTAGGGCATTGATGCTCTGTTTCGATTAAAATGGGATACGCCAGAGCTTACCTTGGGCATCATATCTGGTGTTGCAATCAACTTGTCAAAATCCATGAAGCCCCCCTTTATCTGTTGTATTAGGTCCTCTCCACCAACCAAATCAGCTCCTGCAGTTTTTGCCTCATCAAACTTCTCTCCTGCAGAAAAAAAACCACGTATATTAGCCGAAGAGATATATTATGAAAGAGAACGCTAAACAGAGAAAAGATTGTTTCAGAAGGCTCTGAGATAATGATAATAATAATCATAATAGTAATAACAACAATAATAATAACAACAATGTAATGCAATGTAAGCTACTTGACTATACTGTGCTCCATTTAATGACAGAAGTCACTCATACACGCCAGTAGAATAGGATATGGATAAAACACTTTAGGCATCAACTAGTGAAATACTCCGTATATAGCATCATGATACTTGTTACATGACAACTGCAAAAACGGTTACAGACATATCTCAGACATCTGTATATACACTTAACTGTTTATAAGTAATTAAGCTATCTGGTTTTGACGGTTTCCAAGTTATTTAGATGCCATGTTTCTTAATCTTCTCGTTTTTCCTAATATTAGTTGCATGATCCATCAAGAAGATCCTTTCTATGGATCGACAAACTGGTGAACATATGAGCAAGGAATATATAAGTTGTTACATAAATATACTGACTCTGCACCTTAGCATAGGTATGATCAAGACTAAAAAAAAGGTCCAGCCTTAAAGAATGGCGTAGCTTTGAAGTTTAGAGGCAAGTAGGGTATGATATTCATCTATAAACCCAACTAATTTCACTAGCTCAGGGTGTACACCATGCTCTTGAGCATCGAAGTTATTATGCATAAAAAAATTAGTAAGTATTAGAATGGAACACGTAGCTTGAGGTTAAAACAGTATTGAACAGACAAGTATCATAATGGCCAGATTACAACTAAGAGTATACCTTGAGTAAGAACAGCAACTTTGACAGTCTGGCCAGTTCCCTTAGGCAAATTAACCTAAAATACAAAAAATGAACAATGATGTTAGCTGAAGAATCAGGTTGTGTGTCATAGATAGCCATTGAAGGTAAGTCAGGAAAACTTACAGTGGCCCTTAGTTGTTGATCATTATACTTAGGATCAATGTTGAGACGGAAATGGGCTTCAGCTGTCTCAACGAACTTTGTTTTTGACATTTCCTTGAGCAAAGCTATTGCTTCATTCAACTCATACTCTTTCTTGTTTTCTCTCAATTTTTGTATTTCCAAGAATCTCTTGGATCTCATCTGATAAATTTATGTGAGCAAAAAAAGAGCAAGATAACCAAAGTAAGAGAAACAAAGTGTAAATCATTTGAATAAATACGGTCAACTTCAAATAGAAGAAAAAAGAAATAGCTCCTCTAGCTATAAAAACAGCCAAAACGTTGATATAGCAGGCAATGACATGAAACTAAAAGATTAATTTCAACAATAGGGGTTAGGACTAAATGCTCGATCATATATGCATAGACAAAACCCAATAAGCATACAAGCTCCACCAGAGAAACTCACATACATTATATGGTGCAGTGCATTATGATGATACACCATTCCCGGTTACACTACATTACAAGTCCATCAAATACTCATTACAACCTAGGATGATATCTCTAACTCTATTCGGCAAGATGCACTGCATAATATACAGCTGTAGGCTAGTTCAATTATACTTACTAGTTCAATTTAGTAAGCTTTTTCTACATTTTGTTCACAGGGGTAAGGCTGCGTACAATCCACCCCTGGCCCTACCCCACTTAGACAGGAGCTTCGATAATGGGGCATAGCGATGTTTGAACTAACATTTCCTAAAACGCCACAATTAGTGAAACTAAAATCCATATATCACAAAACTAAATACAAAAAAAAAAAACACAAACACTTGAGCAACACAAACATACCCTATCCTGTTTCAAGAGGAGCGCAGCCTTGCCTTTCTTAGGCTTTGCAGTGGAAACAGCCACCCCACCCGCCACCGCCTCTTGCTGCTGTTCTACATCCTCATCCACCTCAGCATCGACAGCTACAGCAGCCACCACCCCTGATGAAATCTTCTGTTTCTGAGGCAACCCATTAACCCAATTGCACTGAAGAACTAAAGGGTATTGAGAAAATGGCTTAGAGGGAAGCTTGAAGGAGAGTGATGATGGAAAGATAAAATCTTGGGAGTGAATTGAAGAAGAGAGAGTGAGTGTTGTTGAAGGGGATACAGAGGAAGCCATTTTCTTGAATGGAAATGCCTAATGAAAAAGCCTATCCATATTCAAGATTATGTATGATATGATAAGTTTTCCTTCAATTCTACTCGTGCATGTCACGTGTTTGGAATACATTTTTTCCAACTTCATGTCATCTTTGCCTCAATAAAATTGTCAAATTTTATCTTTTTAATGAGTAATCAAAATTAACAAAAATAAAATTATTGCAAGTTGTACAATTTAAAGACATGAGATCCATAAAATTTATTCACTCAAGATATTAAGTGATCGTAACCTTAACGATATTATGTGACGGTTCATACAAACAAAGAGTATTGATTAAAATATAAATTTTATGACCTTGTTAATAAAATCTAAAGGTTTTACGCAGTTATTGTGAAATTGAATTTGAATACCATCCCTTGCACGTGCAATCATACCTACTTGCAACACATATATAGGGTTTACAGGTAAACAGATTACGGGGGTGACTGTGAAACATGTTAAGATTTTATATGGATTCATACTTAAATGATCTTAACCTTACAATAAGCTCTATATTTGTTAATCAACCAATTTTTAACATGATATTTCAAATGGACCTCTATAATTTTTATGTATTGATTTGATTTACACTCCACATATTTTCTTTTCAATGATTATTGTTGTTCATAGTATCACTCTAAGTTAGAAGGTTATAGATACCCAAGTTTCTAATAAAGTTTCTTTGAAGTCATTACTCATGATTGAGAGAGTTGAGACTTAACAGTTACTTTTACCTATATATAATTAGGAAAATGAAAAATTATATTTATAAACTAAATTATAAAGAAAGTATGGTATGTGGCAAATTATAATACTTGTTTGTATGAATTATTAAATAAGTCATTTCTATAAATATTATAAACTAAATTATAAATAATATAAATATAAAGTGAAATACTTAAATATATATATAGTGGATCAAATTCAATTCTATCTTCATCATACATTTGTTTTCCACGAATTCCGCTATATCCAACTCCAATTTGGAGGAATAAAAAAAGTTGTACTAAATAAATATTCTTTTGAAATATATAATAAATTATCCTTGCGGTTTGGTGTTGTGCTATTTGGTTTAGGATAAATACTTCTCCACCTGCTCTCCGATAGAAGCCCCTCAGAAACAAAATGACTCATGGGTCTGGCGAAGTCTTAAGGAGGGAATTACAAGTATTAAAAAATGCAAAGTTTGGGAAGTGGGAAATGGAAGAAATTTAAATATCTGGAAAGATATTTGGATTCCAAATCTCCCGGAGAATAATCTGGAAATTTTCTATCAGTCCCAACCCAATAAAGAAAATCTCCCCACACTTGTTGCAGACCTAATCATCAACAACAATCAATGGAATGTACCCCTGCTGAAAAGTATTTTCCCAATATCAATCACAAAAAAAATACTTAAAATTACTCCTACAGGTTATATCGACCTCCAAAGTTGGGAGAATCATGAGGTTAAAACGAAAGACACGTACAAATCTCTCTCCAATCTCAGCAGAAAAAAATTTTCCACTCCTACAACCTTTAACACCATACCAACTAATTTCTGGAAAATCCTAAATAAGTCCCCGTTCCCTGAAAAAATCAAAATATTCATCTGGAGAATCTTACTCAATAGACTTCCTATGGCTGACCTCCTAGCATCTAAAACTAGTAAACAAATAAATCTATCATGCTGTCTTTGCACCAATTCCTCTGAAAATGTTAATCACCTGTTTTCCTCCTGCTCTCACATCACCTCTCTTTTTAATTTCTTTGGTCTTAATTTTACAGCCTTAAACATTAACTCTATAATTATCTCTTGTTTTTATAAAAATACTGGCACCACTGAATGCATTAAAGAACTTCTTCTCTTTGGAAGTATCATCTGGGTTACTTGGCTTTCTCAGAATGAATCAATCTTCAAGAAACAAAAGTCTGATCCACTGGGTGACAGGAAAAGAGTTGCCTTAATTCATAATGAATGGTTGAAAGGATACAACTTGAAAACAAAGTTTCAGGCGGCTAAGCATCCTCCTAGACGAAATCGGGGCACTCAATCCTGTCTTTTATTCAATCATCCTAGAAGTCTTACTAGAACCTGCTTAGAAAGAACTTGTAACAAAAGAGATACAAAAATCTACTTGGGGACTACTAATTCATCACCACCATCATGGATTATCAACTTCCTACACAAAGGCAATCATACAAACGTCCTCGGAGATAAACTCATATACAACAATCCAAATGATAGAGAGAAATTGACTCTTATAACTGAAGAATTTGGAGTTGCCATCTTCACCATGCTGCACCTCATTAGAAATCTTAATTTCCATACTGTATTCATTCTCACGGATGGTTTCTTTTCTCAGGTGTGGTCTAGGTACTTCTCCTTTTTTGAACAGGTGGAAGATTGGAAGTTTTTGCTAAGGAGGGATGGAATGAATTGTTGCAACGTCGAGTGGATCCCAACTGATATTGGATGCTTTCAGAATCTTAAAGATATTGTTATAAACAATTTTAATTCTGTTTTATGCACTTGTATTTCTGGATATTGTACCTGCCTTTCAGGCGTCAGACTTTAATTTTAGTTCTTCCAATTATAAAAAAAAAACGCAGACAACAAAAGTGTTACGGTTTTTATATTGTTCAAACCTCGTCAATTGAGGTTATACCAAAAAATCTGAACCACATCAATTCATTTTTTAATATGCCCATCCATACTACTTCCTTCATTTCATTTTAGTTGACTTCATGTTTTTCGAAACATAATTTTAATGATCAATTACTTTGTATATACATTATAGAAAATTTTAAAAAGTTTGAAAATATTGTGAAAAGCGAATTAATACCAACTTTATATTTGTTGGATGAATGAATAAAGTAATTTGTTGCCAAAGTTTGAGACGAAATTCAAAACGTCAATTAAATCAAAAAGGAGGGAGTACCAGTTATGAAGTTGTTTTCACGCGGGAAACATAACTACATAGCAGTTCCAAGAGAAGCATCTAAAGTGTGCATGATCCGAGCAAAACTGAGCAACTCGCTCGATTCAACTCAAGAAGCCAAGGCTCGAAGATCTGCTCATATTATGTTGAGCCAAGCTACGAGCTGATTTCTTACAAATATTTATCCTAAAAGAAATGGATGATATTCTATCGATTAGTTGTGATAGTTTTTCGCAATAAAAAAAGGCTTAATTTTATTTTGGACCCTGAACTATCACGTAAGTTTCAAATTGGACCCTGATACTATCTTAAGACTCATTTTGGACCCTATACTACGCTTTGTCTCATTTTGGACCTTAAAATGTCAAATAAAATTGGAATAGGGGCACATTTTAAAATAAATTTATATGTGGGGATCTTTTATAATACTCCCTCCGTCCCTAAAAGATTGTCACATTTTGACTTTTGTTAGTTAAACATTACAAAATTTGATCATGAATTCTCATCAAACGATAAGAAATAATATAGTCTTGTGGGACCTTGTTAGATTCGTCTCAATATATACTTTTGAAATATTAACTTTTTATAATTTTTTCGCATATAGAATAATAGATATTTATATTTTAAATCGTGTTTTATTGACTACTAAAAGTCAAAATGTGACAATCTTTTAGGGGCGGAGGGAGTATTTTAATTACAAAACAACCCCTCCCTCAACCTCACACCCCACCCCTACCCCACCCCTACCCCCATCTCACCTGTAACCCCCCACCCCCGTAACCCCCTTACCCTCCCCACCCCAGTGATATAGGTGGATATACATGTACGGACGGACAATGCTCAAGAAGCTACGTGGAGATGGGCTATGGAGGTGGTGTTACTGTGGTGGAGAAGATTGTTGGACCAATAACTTCGTTTGTCTAATAAAGTTTGGAGTGCATAACACAAACAAGAAGAGAAATTATTAAATAATCAATTCCAATTCATCTTGTAGAATTTTCAAAATCCGGAGCTCCATTAATATAATTTTGAAATGTGGAAATTCTTGATCATCATTGTCTACTGTTTTTCTTAAAATATTGTTACTCTATGTCAGTTAATTACATGAATGATTTCATTTTCTATTTATCTAAGGAGGTTACGGGGGTGGGGAGGGTAAGGGGGTTACGGGGGTGGGGAGGGTAAGGGGGTTACAGGTGAGATGGGGGGTAGGGGGTGGGGTAGGGGTAGGGGTAGGGGTGGGGTGTGAGGTTGAGGGAGGGGTTGTTTTGTAATTAAAGTATTATAAAAGATCCCCACATATAAATTTATTTTAAAATGTGCCCCTATTTCGATTTTATTTGGCATTTTAAGGTCCAAAATGAGACAAAGCATAGTATAGGGTCCAAAATGAGTCTTAAGATAGTATCAGGGTCCAATTTGAAACTTACGTGATAGTTCAGGGTCCAAAATAAAAATAAGCCAAAAAAAAATGCTAAAACGTTTGATTCTTACAAATGTCCCCACCCTTACGGTCTTACACTGTGTGCGCAACATTTTTGTCTGAGAATGAGATGAGTGAGCCCCTCACCATAAAGTTGTACAGTAATAACTGTTAAAATGCCATTTTTAAAGTTGACGTGATAAGCCAATAGCATCCACTCTCCCACTCTACAGCTACACTTCAACAAAATCTAACTGTCCTTAACTACCATCACCACCACCTCGGCACCGCCCCCCCCCCCCCCCTCAGATGGGTGCCACTGAGCATGTAAGCTTCATATGTCCCAATTCTTTAACATATGTAACCACTTTGGTAGTTAAGTTGAATCTATCTGATATTAACTCAACTTGCCGTTTTTCTGTTGTCTGAAGTTAATTCTTGAGGTTTTTCGTAACGTTTGATGTTTTGTTTTGTGGGTCTTTGCTAAAAGGTGATGGTGGAGAAAGAAAATGGAGAAGATAAACAAGAGAAAGAGAAAAATGAGAGAAAAAATATTGAGGAGAAAGATTTGGAGAAAGGATTTCATATTACAAAGATGCAGAGGCTGTGTGCCACCAATCCTCTAAGGCTTGTTGCTGAAGGAACCACTAGAGTTGCCTCTGCACCCAACCACCCTGCCCCTCCTCCTCCTTCTATGTCCCGAAGCGCCCCGCCTCCCCCTCAGCCCCACTCTCACCCCACCCCCACGCCACAAGTAATTTTCGAAGACACCATTTTGTTACTACGTCCAATCAATTAGTACCTACATTATAGTTATGTTATGAAAAAATTACATAATATAAGTTCAATGATGTCAAATTTATATTTATTTAAATAACGAATAAAAGTAGTTTATGGTCAAATATTGACACATAAAATGAAAACGTCAATTAAAAAGAAATTGAGGGCATATTATTGTTATGTTGATTGTCTATTTATTGAAAATTGTAATAAAGAACTGATTTTTATTCAATTTTTTGATTTTGCAGCCAACTATAGCATCACTGAATTCAAGATCATACACAAACAAGATATCTTTATTTGTGTTTGTTGTGCATTTGGTCTTGATTTTTGGGCTAGTTTGTTTTCTTGTTTTCAAAGGAGCTCAAGGCCTAATTGAAGAAAGAGATAACACAAAGAAGAAAGAGATAAGGGTATTAAAGTATTTACTCCCACAAGTTGAGGCTTCAGCTCTTCTTGGCATAACATTAGCATTCATATGGCAAAAGGCAGTTAGATTATGGCCCAAATTTATGGTTCATTTCATTCTTTGGAGCTCTTTTCTCTTAACTTTATCAGCTGGGATTCTCCTTATTTGCTTCCAATTGCCGGCAACGAATGGCGTTGGAGTTGTCTTTCTAGTATACTCTATTGGCAATGGGTTGTATGCTTGTTGGGTTACAAACAGAACAAGATTTTGTTCTAAGATTTTTATCAAGGCACTTGATCCGGTGTCTAAATTTTCGGATATAAATCACCCCACATACTATATGCTTGGTGCTTCTTTCATATGGATGACACTTTGGATTTTGGCAGTGATTGGATCATTCAATTTCTACTGTCAACCGTTGGTGATACTTGTATTGGTTTTGAGCTTGGCTTGGACTACTGAAGTGATGAGGAATGTAGTTAATATTACCATTAGTAGGGTAATCGCTTTATATTATCTTAGGGGAATGCAGTCTAGTACTCAGTTTTGCCTCCAAAGAGCTACGTCCAAGAATCTTGGGAGTGCTTGTCTAGGGTCGTTATTTGTGCCTACCATTGAGGCTCTTCGAATTGTGGCTCGGGGACTGAATTTACTCGAGGGGGAAGATGAATTCATGTTCTGTTGTGCCCGTTGCTCACTTAACATGTTGGATTCCATCTTCAAGCGCGGTAATGGCTGGGCTTATGTGCAGGTAATTCATCATTCTCCTGAAGTTTTCATGCAATTCTGAAAAAGTATCTTATTCCAATGCCAATTTCACCACACAGATTGCTGCATATGGGAAAGGCTTTGTGAAGGCATCCCAAGACACTTGGGCGCTCTTCCAAAAGAGAGAAATGGAGCCAATTGTAGATTCGGATATAACAAGTGCCATTTGCTTCTTGACCGGAATCTGCAGTGGCACTATTTGTGCCATTGCTATGGCGTCATGGACACGAGCCGTTCATCGTGATTTCACTGCCACTGTCGCCATCCTTGCTGCCTTCATAGGCTATCTCATGGTTAGTGAGTTAAGTCTTAGTTTGTTTGGTTATAAATGGTAAATTTGTCGCATAATTTAGAAGATACGCGAGGTTAGATAATAACCCGAGTACTTATACTAACCGTTTAGTGAATGATTCTAAATTGACGTCTGATTGTGGTGTTTGATTTTGTTGCAGACAAGGATTGCAATGGCAGTACCACAAGCTTGTGTAAGTTGTTACTACGTTTGTTATGCGGAGAATCCTGAGAATAGAGTTTTCGATAAAACAATACCGGACCGAATCGATATGATTAAATCCGGTAGAGATGTGATTGTGCCAACCCCAAGAGTACCTGGTCACTTGCCAAAATAGTTCACATTACATCAAATTGAGGAGGGTAGAAGTTTCTGCTTAATGTTCTCATATTCTCTTAACTAGGGACCAATGGATAATCTAACCTTTCCTAGAAATTGGTCCTTTTTATCAACAACCACTATGGTAGTGGAGAGAATGGGTAGTTGATGTGAGATTTCTTGAAGTATTGGGTGGGGTGGGGTGGTGGTGGGGGGTGGGGGGGGGGGGGGGGGGGGGGGGGTAGGTACTATATTCCCTTGACAAGGCTCCAGCAATGAAGTGACAATTGGTCCTCTGTCCTGTGTAAATGTGTTAGTCCCCACACATTATTTTATGTGATTGTAATTTATTCTTCTATTTGTTTAAGATTGAATTCCATTTCCACACTTTCATGATTCACGTTCGATAATAGTACGGATCGAATTGAAATACTATCTACTGTTCCAATACATTACTACCAGATAATAATGTCAACTTAAATAATTGTGTAACCTTTTCATCAACTTTTGGAGATGAGCTATTTTGTTTTAGGAGTATATATGCATGTCAATACCTACCACTTAGAGATCCATCTCTATCTCCTAGTCAGTCTTCATTAAATTTTAACAACACAAAATATAATATGTAGTTCTTTTATTATTTGTCTTGTTACAATCCTTAAAATTCTACTAGTTTATGTTTGAACAATAATTAATCACCTGGAAATTAATTGAAGAGCTTATAATAGCCTCCAGTACTTCCTTTTACTTGTCGTTTTATCTAAAGTTTTCTGTTTTTATTTAATTGTCGTTTTACAATTTCAATGCACTTTTACCTAATATTTCAGTTTTATTTAGACATATATTTATAACTATGATTTCTTCTTAAATTTATTGTCCACTTCATTTTCAACATGAAAAAAATCAAGAAGTAAGAAGATTAACCTAAGAAAGTTAATTTTCTTTCGTAGAAAACTTAAATGGTATTTTACGCATTACCAACATCTACCAATCTTAATTCTTATCGTTCAAACTTGCAAGCTTGTATACATAACTGAAGTTACAGCAGCCATTTGCTACATAATTTCATCTCACCAACTCAAAAGCTTCAGAAAATGCAAAATTGATGAGGAGGCTTCGGACTTATCTATTTGCGACATATCGTAGACTTGCCTTTCCTTCAGCATGGGAGGATTTAGCCATACGATTACAATGCCTGATAACGATTCTGGTTTCCAAATCTCCAAACCCTGATGTGTCTCTCATTATGGGTTGTAACAACCTTCTGCATTCCGACTGCCAAACATGTGATAAGAGGCCGAGAAGCTTTAGGCATGAGATCTAGCCGGGCGTCTTCAGAAAGTCTTCTTCCTTTCCTTCTCTCAATTAGTCCATACTTATCCATGGACCTGTATGGTACGGCTCTGTTTTCATCCATTATGCACCTGGAAGTCACTTCACCATTGTTCTGGTCCACGGTTCTAATGACCCCATCTATGCCACCAGTAACTAAAACTGATGAATCATTTTGTAGGTGATTCATAGAGTAAATGACATTGGAACTCACTCGTGTTTCCCACAGGCTTCTAAGTTTCCTGAAATGCAAGAGAAGATCTTACATACTCATCGTACAACTATGAGAAAGGTTAATGGCTGCATGAAGAACTAAGAAGTTATACTGTTGTTCACTGAACTCCCATAATCAAACTTAGAAGCCCTTCGCATTTGCATATTCTCTCTTAATCAGTAATTACTAAAGATAGCATTTGCTTAAACTGCAACCTTTGCAATCATCACCATGCTATGATATGATACATTATTCTAAACTGGAGTATTTAAAGGGTGTCCTGATGGATAGTAAGTTGATCTTAACAGGCTAATGTGGCTACATTCATGATACAGCCTTGGAAACACCTGAATATTGTATTTAGCAAGTCATTCAAGTAGCACTATAAGAGAAAACACAAATACAGACAATAGACGAGAGAAATGAGAGAGGACTACGTCAACAAACACAGCATCTGTCTCTCAGTATACCTCAAATCCATGTGAGGACTACATCAACAAATATAGCATCAGTTTTTCAGTAAACTAATTATTATGGTATGGTGTACCTCAAATCCAAACATGACACGTGCCCACTGGTAGATGCGGCAAATAGTAATTTGGAGGAATTGTGAAGGCATAAGGTCCTTATATCTGCATTGAAAAAGAAGACAGTGAAGTGGTCATTTTCCATAATGAGTAGTAACAATATAGCATGTAGTACAAGAATCAAGATAGGGATAGCTCACTAGCACTTTATCAATGCAAGTGGACTATCTACTGATAGAAGAGATTGTGAACATTAATAATAAAATAGCCTAGTGGAAAAGGCTCTTGCCAGCAACCTGAAGGTCATGGGTTAGAAACTCACCTCATCGCTAATTATAAAAAAAAATAAAAAAAATAATAATAATAAAATTTAGAAAGAGCTTGCAACCGAGTTCACTAACATTATTCTTGAAATGTATAGACCTTTTAAAGAAACAACAACACTATGACCAGAGAAAAATACTCAAATTTTAATTGTTCCAGTATAGAATCGACAATAGATCAGTCTCTAAATAGTACAGAACGAAAGAAGAATGCATGAGTTGACCTGCCAAATTACGTGATCTCATTGTTGCTACCTGCTCACCAGTTGAAAGATCTGTCACTGAAACATTTCCAAGAGAAGAACCGCTAGCAACCAATTGATCATCGACAAAAGTTAAGCATGTCACTGGTGCAGCATGCATCCTGCAAAAAGCAAAGAAGAAGCAAAGCTAAGTAAAGGAACTAATTATTGTAAAGGTTAAAGATTACAAGGACTTCTACAGCAGAAAACTACAGGAGTCATACTTTAAGATTCTTAAGACAGTTTCTTCAAATTAACCCTGTATTCTGCTCCAAACCTTCTTCCTTCTTTAAATTACTAAACTATATAAGTGAGAATTAAGTCAATAACATGCCTGCATTTCTATTTGTCCAAGAAACTGCAATCCCTGCCTGAGGACCCCCAGACCTGGAACGGCTGGAAGCAAAACCATTCCTGAATATTTGACCAAAAACAATCTTTGGCCTTGTAGTTTACTTGAACTAAATGATAGCTATAGACACAATAAATCGTAACTTATAAACTCATATTATCCTCCTTAAGAGTGTTTTCCATGATGTCTGACCTTCCAGGAATTCCTTTTAGAATCGATGCTACACTTAGCTAGTGCAATTTTTTTTGGTTCATTCTTTGTGTCAAGTTAAAAATCCTGCCTTGAACCAATTTTGTAGGACCATAGAAAAGAAAAGTCCTGGTGTTAATTACCAAGGAGTCCATTAACATTTCTGACCCTCTGTTAATCAGGGCAGGGAATGTGGAGAAAACATAAAAAGGAACAGTTAAGTTTGGACATGATTTCAGTTAAAATTCTTTTTTCTCCCTAAAAAAGTCCCTGCGACCGATAACTATAAATCAAGAATAACGGGTCCAAAATTTCTCCGCCAATGTATTAAGCTAATTTTCTGGGTGCATCGTGTTTGTTCTAGTTCTACTTTCCTAATAACCGCATAAACATCCAGCTCCTAACCAAGTTACTGGCACGGAGCTTCAAATGCATTTGATCATACATTTTCAAGCTAAGGTATTAGAGTTACGTACTTTACAATCTGAGAACACTTTCGGCTGTACATGTCAAATACCCGTGCTCTCCCGTCTTCACATCCAACAACAGCATGTGGATCTATATAACTGCAAAAAACAAGATACTAAAGCAGTATGCATGGCTGAAAAAATATTGGGGTGAAACCCCAAGTAATATGAAATAAGAACTACGCGATAATACTTGTTGATGGTCATATTATATTTTTCAATCGGGAAAATCAGGATGCAAAAACTCTGATAATATTTTCTAAATCCTAACATGAGTGCCTTATAATGCTCACGAGAACAGAGGCAACATACCGCATACACAATCCCTTGGTAAAAACGCCTTCACGTGATGAAAAGATATCTCTTGTTCCAGTTCTTCTCCATATACAAATACGAGACCCAAGTAGGCCAACAACCTATAAGAATATTTACAACAAATCATCGAAAGGATGCATACAATATATTTTAGCATCATTATATTTAAAACACAATAACAATTTCAAATAAATAATGCATAGTAGAGATTCTTATGGAACTACAGCGCAACGATCTAGAGTCGGGGAACATTTCATTCAACAAAGACAAAATGGGGCCCTATGTGCGATGAAACCTACATGACACTATAAAGGAAGGGTCAATGAGTAACTACCAGAATATCAGCTTGAGAGACGATCCAACACATTTCTTTGTTACTCTCTCAGTCTCCCACTGGGTTCTAAACAGACTCTTGCAGGGAACCTTTAACTTTTAATGTGCCAAACATAAAAATTAACTTTTAAGTCTGCCATTTATATTTATGTACATATATACATTGTGTGTGTGTGTGAATCTTTTTCTTTTCTTGGTTGGTTGGTAGTGGTGGTCGTATTGGGAGGTAGAGGTGGTGGTGCAAACATGCCTGAACATTTTCAGAACCCTACATGTTCATACCTTCATTGGTATAAGAAGGATACAGGTGAAAAGTTGTTACCTTGCCCTCATCAAAGTCAAAATCAACGAGTGGTGCTTTATCAGGTAGGAGATATTCATCCAGACACTTATAGCTTTCTGCAGACCAAAGACGCATCACCTAGCATCAGCAACAGAAATTCGAAAAGATGGAGATATTTTAGCTTGCTGGGCTGTTGCTCTGACTACAGTTTGAAGTTCAAAAGAAATTAATCCTCCAGTTCATCATAACTATATTTTACAAGATTAAATTCAGTACTATAACAAAAGGCATTGGTTCCGATTAAAAGCCAACTAAAGATGATGCCACAAGGACAAAAAGTTACTAAATGAAATGAACCCAACCTTGTCTCCCACTCCAGTAAGGACAAGTCCCATCTTCATCCGGCACTGATGAACACTAAAAGAAGGGGAAGTTAGAAATTAATTATATGTTCATCAAAGAACTACTTACTCACCAGACTACCTATGCATAAGATCAAACAATCACATAAAATTGGATAAATGAAACTAATAAGGCTAGTTCACACCACAAAATAACATTTTTGAGCAGAGAATTGGGTTTTGCTAATCAGAAAGCCTTCTCTAATTATACATTACATAACACAGTTTTTCATCCAATTTTTTTTTTAAAAGTTGATATTATATTGAAAACTAATCCATATACGGATGAAAATCATAACTGTTTGAAAAGAAAGACAAAAATATATACTACATGACTCTTGGGAGTGGCACTGAGCCTGACTTAAGAACAAACACGATAATTTTATTTGAGTTTGTGACGTCCAGAGCCTTGAGTTAAACTCGGCAGAGTCCAAATCTTAGAATCACAAGTTTCCAGTCCTATTGTGCTAAAATGCGATATAGAAAACACAGCAATTTATAAATATCTCTACTGATAAAATTATAAAAGACTTGCATTTACATGAATTTCAAAATATCATATTATCACATGGATATAGTACTTCTAAGTAGAAGTAATACTTGATGTGATATATATAACAAGAGTGCAAATGATATGTTTTACAAAAGACAAACTTATTTGACATATGCGATACCAAGATACTGCCCAATACTAAACATTGCACAATAAGACTTAAATTTAGAATGCATATGCCTAAAGCCTCCTATTTATATTAGAGACCACTTAGCCTTACACTTGACATCGAACACTTTCATGCAAACATCGAACACGTGTCAAATACACTTGACAAGTATTTTGCGATTTTTTTTAATACAATGACAGTTGTCGACTTTATTCATTTTAGATAAGAAGTCGAACAATACTAGGAAGGAAATATATAATTACCCATTTGAATGGCCTTTCCACTGGAAGACGCTGATGGGACCTTCTTCTAGTGATAACTTATGCTGATCCATGGCAATCTGCTCCAAACGCATACTTATCCTATCTGCTGACAAAGATTCCCTCACTTGTTGACCAGGAACTTGCCCCTCTTGCTTGTGGTATTGTATTTGCAGTAATTTTAGTTTCTCAATGATTACACTCCTACAAAATCATATGGCAAGAAGCATAAATTGTATTAGCATCGTGTAACTTTTAAGCACCAATACATCCCATGTTCTTTGATTTATTTGATTGCTAATGTTGCACAACCAATGCTTTGGAGCAATATCTCAGAAAAGTTGTAAAGTTCACCAAAGATACAAAAATTTCATCTATATATATAAAAACGTATTTCTTAACATCCTAAGTTTATGTCAAACTAATACGCGACAGTTTCAAAGCCACTTAAAACTTCATGGTCACAGGTACAAATTATTATAACGACGATGACAATTATATTCTTTTTACCAGAAACTCTTGGTAAATAAACTTCATAACTAGAGCAAACAACTTCAATCTGGAAGCAGCTTATAAGCTCGAACATGATTTCAACAATAATACAACTTGCTAAATAAACTGCCACTAGCTCGAACAATTCAATATATACAACAAATTTATGATTTTAAAATCTAAAAATTTCAACATTGAAAATACTAAACTAGATGAAATTCTCAAAAGTACGAACTTAATGATATTTTAAGGACGGAGATAGTAAATTTATCCAATCACCTCTTTCACCTCATTTTTCATTAGTCACAAAGTAACAGAGATTAAATTTATTTTAATTATATTTAAAATACCACGACTTGCAGACAGCAGAGCAGCGGATGAGGTGGGTGATGTTGAGGAATGCGAATATCATGCTCAATACATCGTGGCTTAGTGCTTCAATTTTAGTTTTCTTCCCCTTCTTCGACGGCGCCGCCGGGTGTCGAGGGGCTGAGCCTGAACTTGATGCTTTCATTTTGATTAGAAGAAGGTCCCACGAGTAAAAGACTTTTCACTAATATGAGGGGATTGAATGGTCCATTTTGATCGAGGTAAATTTTGGTGTGGTAAAATTTAAAATTAGTTTTGAGTGAAGATAAATAAGCTGAATTTAAAAATATTAATCATGAGAGTAATCGAGTGGAAAATGTTTTCGTTAATGATTAGAAGGTCCTAGGTTCGAATCCCACCTCATCACTAATTACAAAAAAGGAAATATTAATCTTTTAGAATTTTGGATATTATTTTTATATACATCCCAATTTATTGTTAATTGAAATGAAATGTTAACTTAAAGTAGTCTTGTGGCACGATATTTCTAATGCCAATGATCGAAAGTCCAGGTCCCTAAAATAAATATATTATATAACCCTTTTATTGAAGGTAACTAATCTTTCATGTCAATTACTATTTTTAATAAGCAAAAAAATATCTTGTAACAGATAAAGAAATCTCCTCTAGTAAGAATGGGCAATAAAAACTTAAATCGATTTCTTTTTTTATAACACATAATTTAAAAATGCTAATTGCTTAAAAAATGCGAAAAAATTATAAAAAGTTGATATTTCAAAAATATATATTGAGATGAATCAAACAAGATCCCACATGACTATATTATTTTTTATCGTTTAATGAGAATTTTTGATCAAATTTTTTAAAGTTTGACCATAAAAGTCAAAATGTATCAATTATTTAGCAACGGAAAGGAGTATATATGAGTATTATTTAAGAATAAAGAGACAAATACAAAACCATTTTCACCAGATTTTTGCTTCGATCTTGTCATTTAATCTTAAGCCAAATCTAGAACTAATTATTTAATTTATTTACACCCGCTAATAAATATTTTGATTTTATTGATGATCACCACCTTATCTTGATTATTGAATTGCAATAATTAATCAAATCCTTAAGCAAGAAGCAAAACCGAGTCACTATCAACTAATACTGACAACCGCCCATAGAACATCATTTGAGTATCTTTCTTTCTTTGCCCCCCAAAACACTATTACCCTCTTGCGTAAAGCACCTCAACAAACGTATTTATTCAATAGTCCCCAAACATTTTGAAACGAACACATAACCAACTTGATTTATTATACTATTCTCCAGCGCAGATAAGAACATTTGACAAAAAAACCAAACACCCAATAGTAGTATCCTAGGTCCTAGTGTTGCTACTTTCCATTTGTCCAATTTGGTTTTGCCGATCTGTGGTTGTGTATTATTTGTCATACATATATTTCCATCGCACACGCTCCGTGCGTGGGGTATTTTTGGTGTAAAAATAATATCAAAGACATGAAACATATATATGTTGGATTCATTAATAAACGCACGCCGTGTACATTCGCATTGCATAAATAGTTTTTACCATTATTTGTATATGTTTAACCTAAACCAACGTAGATCAAAATATTACGAGACCATGATTCTTTTCAAATCATAAATACAAATATATTAAAACATAATCCACAATTTATTTCATTGGCACACCTTTTTAATACACTTGAACCACTTTCCCTAGCCTGCATTATATATAGAAGAGATCACCAACTAAATCATAACCAAAGTTTTTGTTGAAAAATTATTGTCCTCTTCTATATTTGTACGTTGTTATTGAATTCTGGTTGAAAAACTTTGCCATTCTTTTAACTTTCCCTCCAGAATGGGAAACAAGAAACACAAAAGAGAAGCCTTCTTGGCTTCTTTACAAACCTTCCACTCCAAATTATCTGATTCTTTAAAGAATCTTGATAAAGAATCCGAGATGTTCTCCCTTGAATTTGTGAATCAATGTTTTGGGTTGTTTCCACTTATCAACAAGGCATTTGCAGAGCTTGTTCTTGAACTCGACTGCCCGGTAGATAAATGGAACAGATCAAACACAGATGAATATCTTAACTACACCTTGAACATGTTAAAACTGCTTAATTCTGTCAGTTCTTGCCTTTCTTATCTGAGTCAAGACCGCCTCTCGTTGCTGCATGCCTTGCAGCTAGCTGAGAGTTCGCCTTCTTTAGCAGCGAAACAATTAAAGGAGTATCTGCTGACGAGAAATCTTAAGGAGGGCGGGAGTCGTTTCAAAGTTGAAGTTGGAATGGTATATGAAGAAAGGAAGAAAAGCTCAGGCAAAGAATGTGTAGTTCATGAGGCTTTGGTAGATATGAAGAGCATTTCTTTGTGGGTATTTGGTGTTTTGTTGTCAGGATTATGCAGTGATGTTCAACCATATATTCAGATGAGAAAATTGGCTGGAAAATTTGATGAGTCTTTGTTTGGAAGTTTGGATACAGAAGTTGAGAATAAATTTTCGGGAAAGAAAGGCGACGTAAAAGAGGTGAAAGATGTAACTATTGCAGCGGAAAATCTTTTGGGAGCTCTGGAAATAGGGGACAGTGAGATTGCTGCCTCAGAATTAAGATCAAAATTGCAGGTTGTTGAGAAATTGTTGCAGGGTTTGGAGAAAGAAACAAATGATATGTTTAAAGAAATATTAGATGCCAGGAATAATTTGCTTGATATTCTTAGATTAAAGAAATAGCTTACTGCTTAGATGTTAGTAATTCTTTGATGCAAATCTGTAAATCTTGTAATAAGTTGCTCTTATGATATCCTAGGAGTATAACATCAATTGAACTCAAATGAAAAAGCATTCCTTCCTGTAAAATTTTGGACGATATAACATCACAATTCATGATCTTACCTGAACGCGTGTTAAAATATGGGGCACAATTTTCGCTACAGCTTTCTTATAATGATACTCTCATCACTTCGTTATTTTGGATCCATTTTACATTGCGAGTGGAGACTATCAAAGGGTGGAGTGAGGGAGTCATTCAGTGCCAAAGGAAACTAAAAGAAACAAGCACCATTGGCATTAAAAAATTTCATGGAAAATCATGACAGTTCTCAGACATGAAACCATGCGTACTGTTATGACAAAACAAAAATAGATATCTTGATGGGTCTGTGAGCCCATTTTTTCTGCTGTATTCCTACAGTTGAAACTATATATCGCCTTTTCAGACAATAGGTACATTGATCTTACATGACTTTAATAAGACAAACAGTTACAGGCTAACAGATGAAATCGGAAAACCGAAGATTCACCTGTAATCTCTAGAAGGTAACTCTCAATTAATAGAAGATTCTTTGTCCAACTCTACGGGCTCATTGATCTTACTGCAAACATAGATAAAATGAGAATCTGGATCTTCCAATGTGTAATCTGCACAAAGTAAACCTTCTTCGGTAGTAGGAACAGGTTCTAAGTATGATCTTGTTGAAGTTGAAGAACCATCACGCTGTTGAAATCCAGGCCTGGCTGCAGAATGCAATAGATTTCGAAGTATATTCATCGTCAGTAAAGTATCCACCAATTTTGAATAAATTACAAATTGCCCATGCAGACCAATTAGTTGAAATGGTCATCTTCTTTTTTGCTTGTTGTGAAGTGTTTGTTTTAGAAATATAATCCTCAACATCTAAAAATTCTTCCAGAGATTGCAATGTTAGTGTCAGAGGGAACTAAAATCAACATACCAGAAGGCTGAAAAGCATATAAAAAACTACTTTGATGCTAATTAATCATTTGCAAGAAGGTCCCATTTCTTAGATATACTGCCGCTCGACTCCTTGTCCAGACAAGGCAGGTCTAATATATAATTATATCTAGAAGCTGGCCGTAGGCAAACATTTATAATCCAACCTTCTTAGATAAAGATGAGCAAGAAACTCAGTGACTCGGTGCTGTCAAATTCACTATACCCTTGACATGAATACGGGATTGCTAACTGCAACCCTATCAAAGCCACTCTGTATTCATTATCTGGCCTCTGGATCTGCTTAATAAGCTTTAGGAACTAACTCACATGCCTTCAATAGTATACATCAACTTTCTTGCACTTCATATTTAAGGAAGCGTGTCCATGACTTCACTTACATGATGATTGTTAAGTTTTAAGTATGTTTGTCAAACACCTTGGAAGGCCATGAAATGATAATTCCAAATCAGATGGTAATGTTCTGGTGTAAGTTAACAGAATACCTAAGCAAAGTTCCGGACATCATAAATAAATAGAAGTAACATGCATAGGTATATGCCACTCACGTATGATGTATATTTCGATTTTCCAACTGTACACCGATCTTCTAAGATGAGGGACTCTGACTTTAGGGTCACCATATGTTATCTGCAATATCAAGCATACCACAATAGCTCAAGCTCTGATTGTCTCAAGTCAAACAACAAAGAAATATAACATTTTCACATGTTCAAGTACCAAAATATAGACTCCCCCAGGTTTAAGGAGCCTGCAACAAAGAAACAAATATTGTGAGCCCATTGTAGTATAATGATATATCACGCAAAAAGAGTAAGAAGATCAAGATGTAGCAAGTTACAAGAAGCTTACGAATCTTACAACCTGCTCACTTCCCCAAGCATTTGAGCTGCGCAAATTGGAGCATTCGTACCACACTTAAGATCCCGAGACAAACGTATAAAGGAAACAAAAGTTTAGTTTTAGATAATACATCCATCACTGAAGTAAAATTAGAAAGTTCAAAGCATGTCACTTACCATTAGGGAGTCGAGTGTCCCTATCAGAAAGGTAGCCGGTCACATACATATAACTAACATGTTAGTACAAGTTGGCAAAAATGACGCTTGATTAATTGACAAGGGAGATGTGATTTACCTTTGTCAATAACGCCGTCAAATGATTCATCAGGAAAGAAGCTCATGTCTCTAACATCCATTTGCATATCTATTCATTTTCTTAAGGAACATATTCAAGGCGTAGTGAAGCTCTTAAAAGAGAAAATATGTAACACTCCCTTCATCCCTTTTTCTAAGTCACATTTGACTTTGCACATTCTAATATATTTTGAATTTATACTATCTATGCTTCTTATCTATTGTGAAGTAGATAATGTTTGCACTTCACTCTTTTGGTGAATTCAAAAACAACCTCAATTTTTTCGCAGGGGTAAGGCTGCGTACTATCCGGCCCCCTCTTACCCCACTTAGGTGGGAGCCTCTTGAGAGGCATTGGGCATGTTGATGTTTCTTAATCTTAAATTTCCCTCTATTGTTTCTCTCAACATTTAATCAAAATGGGAATAACTCCCTTACATTAAAGGATGGAGGGAATATATAGTAGATTCGAAAAGCTTTTCTGTTTGGCCAGGATACACTTTAATTGTGGAATATGCTCATTTTTCAGCTTCATCATTTCAATCACCACAGAAGATATGTCAGTATTCATTATGTGTTCATACCCATCCTTTACCATATCTTCTGACAGAACTACAAAGTAGGAAAATAAACGTCATGTTAGTCGTTATGAATCGACAAAACAAAACATCTATGAATGCAGGAAGCATTAAAAGATTTTGAAGTTGTGGTAGCGCCCAATCGCCAATTTATAATTGATAAATCAAGTACCAAAATATTGTTACTCTTTCCTCTAAAGAAAGGTTTCTGAAAAGGAAATCTCCGTTTTCTGATTAAACGTTAGTATAGTAAGAAATAGTTTCTGATAAGAGAAGAATCATGTTTGGGAACACCCATCAGCTCTAGTTACAATAAAAGATATCCCTGAAGGTAGTGAAATGCACAAGCAATGCACACCAGATGGTCGACTATTACTTTCTAGATCGCAGCAATAGTGTTGCAAGAAGTATAGTATTCTTAGTATATTACACAAAATCAAAGAGAACAATTAGATTGGAGTTGGAAAGTTGCTTCCCAGACTATTTAAAAGACTCGTTTTTATGAATAAGAGAAGAACAGTTCAAACAAGAAGCTGCTTACAGCATGCGGATGTGAAGAGAAATGCCCTATTATAACTAATTAAGTTAGTATAAATGACAATCTATTGGGTTTACCAAGACAACAACTAACTAGTAAGCCATATCTAGTGCAAAACTGTATATAGCTCCTATAGGATAGTAGTAATTAGAAAATATAGTTGGCAAGCTGCATGTCGTTGATGTAATTATTTGAGCACCACTTCAATAATTATTCATTCTATCAAAGACTACCAGTTACTAAATCTAGCACCACATTAGTTATGAAGAAAATCTACGAAACAAAAGCCATTCATCAACTACGTTGGCCAGTGGCTACCTAGTCACGTAATAGAGTGCCCTAGAGTTCCAATAACGATACCCCTAACCGCAATTTGACTACGTTCTTTAAGAGATGCTTCTTTGTTAGCAACATCGTTACCTACATTCAAAAAGGACTAAACTTTCTCCGCCTTATAATTCTAGTCAATCACAGTACATAATCTCGAATTGGGAAGAAAAAGTGAATTGCCCAAACCCCAGAAATCGATCTAGTTAATGCAAAATCAATGTAATGAATTTCAAAAAGCAAGAACTTGAACACATCTCAATCTTTCACATCCACCAAGTCAATTCGAAGAAGAAAAAAGGAATTGAAGTCTTTGAAGCTAACAAATTAAATAACAGTCACCTAAGCTCGATAAAGGCGTAACTTTGCCAGCTTCCTTTTATTCTGCTTCCAGGTTTCGAGTTTCAAATAGGTAATTCCAATCATTCAAAGTACAAAAATACCAGAAATCAATTCTTTTTAGTCAAAAATATGCAATGCATTTCACAGAATCAAATCAAAATATAAACCGGAGACGTTCAACAGATCCCAATCCCCCCCCCCCAAGTCAACTTGAAGCTAACAAATGAAACAACATTGTCTCCTAAATTCATAAAGGAGTAAACTTTCTCCAGCTTCTTTCAATTCTGCTTCCAGATTTCTAGTTTCAAATAAATAATGCCAATCAAACAAACTACCCCAGAAATCAATCCTCTTATATTGAAAAATCAAATCAATGAATATCACAAAACCAAATCAAACACAAATGGGTATTGCAAAATCAAGAACTTAAAAACTATCAATCTTTTCTTTTTCAAATTCGGCACCTATCAATCCAAGACTCAACCCGAGACCTCGTCTTTACGAGTAATATCTTATAAAATTAATATAAAAGTATAGAAAAAAACCTGCATTTCCACATCCAACCATGAGGAGAGTAGAGGAGGTGGGAACATATTTGCGAATCAAAGGGCGGAGAGCAGAGTAGCGCTGGTACCAATCAAAGGCACCAGAAGCAGCTTCTTGAATATACCTTGCATCCCAATAAAGGGCATCTCCGTAATTGTATGTGTTGAGTGCTGATTCATCTCTTTGCATCTTTCTATGTCTTCAACAGAAGGGTGGGTAGATCTTGTTGGGGGCAGGTTTTACTGTTTGTACTTTCAGATTTTAGACACCGTTGTCTGGTCATAATTTGTTCTCCTGTCTTTAACTACTTGTACCGGATTCGGACACAATATATGACAAATTTTGTATAATATTAAAAATATAATTATTTATTTCGAGTCTCTTATTTGTAACTATACTACAGTATTTGATATATAAATAATTATAAAATGATTTTTTATTTATTGTGTTCTATCAATTATTATAGAATGAAACTTTAACAATATATATCACATTCTTCTATAATATTTAAAGTAAAGAAAAAACAAGGGTGTAGTGATATTAAATCAATCGAATAATCTAGTGGAAAAAGTTTTTGTTATTGACCAAAAGGTCCTGGTTCAAAACTCAAATCATAACTAAAAAAAGAAAAAGAATATGTAGTGATATGATTAGAAAAATAAATAAGAATATTTTAAAAGTCAATTGCTATAGAATAAACTTTTAAATATATATATCACATTCTCATGTAAAAAAGTAAAATTAAATAAATTAAGGACGTTTATTATGTAGTGATATTATGATATGATTAATGATCTAAAAGATAAATAAAAATATTTTCAGAAAATAATGATCAATAAAAAGAATGTTCTATATTAAATTGGGGAAGAGGGGAAATTAAAAGTTATATATACATATGTTCTCATATATTGAAATCCTAAGTTTTTATTATAGCCAACCAATAAGAGATGTTTGTTTATATTAAAGAATAGCCTTCATTTATGTTTTAATTATACTAGCTGTTTTTGTATAGTCTAACTTGCATGATTCATTTTTTTTATACAATTATTTTCTTTTGTATAATAATTGGATATTGCCAAACTTATTTAACATATATATGAGTAAATATAAAAATATAAGTCGAAAAATAAATTTGAAGAAACATAAGTATGCCACTATTATATATAAAAACATAAAATTATCAAACTAAATAAATAATGAGAAGTTAAAAGATGAATTGATGAAGTTATTTTTCATTTAAAAAAGTGCCACTTGTTCATTGGTTATGTATTTTTGGCACAATCGATGTTTGTGCATCCTAATATTAAATAAAAACTTGAAAATTAATAATTACAAAAAACAATCATAAATAATTTATCATGTAAAAGTATTTATTCAGATTTATATTTCAGCTAATTTATATAAAGTCATTTTGAAGCAATTTTAATTTATAACTTCTCCTATAATGAAGGGAATTAGTGAACATGGGGCTTCACTAAAAAAAATCTAATTCCTCCTTCCTCAATTAAATATAGTGTAGATCATGGGGCTTCAATGACATATAACTTCTTTTGTAGATGTAATTTCAACTAAATGTATATTTTGTATATAATATTGATGCACTTATGTTTTTCGAATTCGGTTCGGGTGCAATTCGACAGATTTTTACCAAGTTTTTTGTGTGAAACCGACTCTATCGGGTTTTTAGCTAAAGGAGTCGACGTGATTGAAAATTATTTCGGTTTGAATTGGCTCGATTGATGTCGATTTGGAGGAAAAATTGGTTCGGTTCGGTCAACATTTCGGTTTTGAAACAAAAAAACAAATTAAATGAAGTCTACACATCTACACGAAGTCAAAAAACAAAATAAAATTACATTCATGATAATAGATCACATTTTAAGAAAAACAAACCTGATTCTTTACTCCCAAATTGAGCTCCCAAGCGTTAATCATTTTCTTTTGAAACGATATCATACTCAATGTAAATCCTACACTATTGGGAAAATCTACACTATAACGGGGCAGAGGCATAAATTTTTATTAAGATGACTTTCTAAGACACGAACCCAAGACCTCCAATAGCTGGGTCGATAACAACTAGATCAAAATCACTGGTTAAGTGTTAATCATTAAGTTCACAAGTATAATAATCTTTAAAAAGATATGTAAATAAGTAATAATCTTATAAAAAAAGAACAGTTTTGAAGAGGTATCACAAATATAAATATTATAAATGATATGTATAGTCGGTTTAGTTGGTTTCGGCGATTTAGGCTAAAACCAAATTTTTTGTTGGTTTTGCACTTTCGCATCATTTCGGTTAGGTGTCATTTTTCTCCCAACCAAGTCAATAAAATTTTGACTCGGTTCATTCAGTTTTGTGGATTTAAAGTGAACCGAAAGCATCCATAGTCAACCTTGCCATATATTGACACGTAAGATATCCCATGCAAACCCTCAACACTTGTCACTCTTTCCTAGCTACTGCCGTATCCAACCGCCAAAATCTTCACCTTCTCATTCTTATAAGGAAAAAAAAAGTGGCCATTAGTTTTAATTATTGTTCAGAGAAACAAGATTGACAATAATAAATATGGGAAACAATGAGAGATCATCCTCTGAAGGAGAAGGAAACAACAACAAAGATGATGAGGTTCCTTTAATGGCATTGAACCATGTTTCAAGACTATGTAGCTCTGTCGAAAAGTCAGTTGAGTTCTACACAAAAGTCCTTGGTTTTGTGGTGATTGAGAGACCTCAAGCATTTGAAGCTAGTTTTAATGGAGCTTGGTTGTTTAACTATGGTATTGGGATTCATTTAGTGCAAGCTAAGGATGAAGATAGGTTACCTCATGAAGAGAAAGATCATTTGGATCCTATGGATAACCATATCTCTTTTCAGGTCAATTTCACCTTGCCTTATTTTGTGTTCATTATAATTTATCTAATTCAGTGTTAATGAGGTTTAACTACCTCTAGCTATATGTATTATCTTAACTACCTCGTAAATTGTAGTCTTATTCTAATGAGATTTGAAGCAATAATAAGTAGGGACTTAAAAAAAATAAAAAAAAATTATCACTCAAAGAAGTTGAAATCTTTTAAGGGCTAATTTACTTTTACTTAAAATATATCTAATTAAATGTTAATGCGCGAAAATGAATTTACGTGCAACTTCTTAAGATTCTAGTATTGCGAAGTATAATATAATATTCTCTCTGTTTTTTAATTCTAGTCATTTGTATACCGGTTAATTTTTTTTAAAAAAATAGGTACATTGAAATGTAAAATAACAATTGAATGTTTACTCCCTCTGTTCAACTAGTTGACGTCTTAGCACTATTTTTGATAATTATCGTTTTAACATTAAATATTGTACTTTTATATTCTCAATGAACTTTTATATTCTCAATGAACTTTTTGAGTAATTTTTCTCTTGAAATCAACAACGAACCCATCAACAACCAATGTTTCAAATAATTGTATTTTTACTTTTTCAATGTACTTTTTTATTACTTTTAATTTTTTAAAATTTTTCTTAATCTAGCTACAAATAGCTAATAGCTAGAACAAATAGCTAATAGCTAGAACAAATAGCTAATAGCTAGAACGTTAACTATTTTGAAATTGGAACGGAGGGAGTATGATATTGGGACAATTGGCTGTATCATATTAGATGGTCTAGTAACTTCAATGGAAATAGTAAGAAAAAAAGAAGTAAAAAGTCGATTAGAAGTGTAAAATTATAATTAATCATGTTAGAATCTTGGAGCTAAAAATATACTCCCTCCGTCCCTAAAAGATTGTCACATTTTGACTTTTGTGGTCAATTACAACAAAATTTGATCACGAATTCTCACTAAACGAAAAGAAATAATATAGTCTTGTGGACCTCGTTAGATTCGTCTCAATATATATTTTTGAAATATCAACTTATTATAATTTTTTTGCATTTAGAATAAGAGATATTTGTATTTTAAATCGTGTTTTATTGACCACCAAAAGTCAAATGTGACAATCATTTAGGGACGGAGGAAGTACTAAAAGTTGGGTTGAGGAGTATAAATAAGGAATCTGGTATTACTTAAAATCTATAAGTAACTCATAATTTCGATAAAGTGATACAAGCTTTGAGGTGATTGATGAATGCGACTCTCCCATTTGTTGAAGTTAAATTGACAAGTGATTCTGAGCTCATATGTGTAGTGTGAAGACATGGAGGGTTTGGAGAAAAGGCTGAAGGAATTCGAGGTGAAGTACATAAAGAGGACGGTTGGAGACGAAGAGGACGGTCCGATCGACCAACTCTTCTTCAAAGATCCAGATGGTTTCATGATTGAGATATGCAACTGTGAGCATGTGAAGCTTGTACCTCAAGGCCCTGCAGAACACCTTAGGCTTCCTCCAGATCGCCATATTCCACCACTTGAATTGAACAACTCATGACCTTCGTTATTCTCTTGTATCGTGGCACAATTGCTACTCATCAATAAAAAAGTTTACTCGTTTTTTAATTTAAATGGTCGTTAATTAGTTTTGGATTAGGGGGTTAGGGTGGGTTATTTGATGGGAGTATGTTTGCAGTTAGTCTTCAAAGTGTACGTTGTTGTGCCATCTTTTTGGTATTTGGATAATTTTTAATGCTCCTTATGTTATGTTTTTTTTATACGACGTTTTGGACTTTTAATTTTGTTTTTTATATGACATTTTATAATGTTAATGTGCTTTATAATTTTAATGTACTTTATTTTTTAATTATTTTTTTATTGAAATGATCAATTAACTAATAATATAATGATAATTAATTGGTATTTTATATTTTCAGCATATTTTTGATAACTTTTGGTAATTTTTAATTTTTTTAATTTATGTAAAAATATCTAGAACCACATATAAAAATTGAAGGAAATATTAATTTGTAATGTTTTATGATAGTGACTTCAGGTCTAGTGTTCTTCCGCATCAAGTCGGCAACTAAGGACATGTAATATAGTACGTAGATTACATCCAGTAGATTAAAATATAGTTAGGTAAGCTCTATGTGACATGTCCGATCAAGAAGGTGTCGATAAAGCCTATGAGGAACAAATTCATATATAGTCTTTTTTTTTTTTTGTAAATTAGTGATGATGAGAGGTTTGAACCCATAAATTTTTAGTTACTAGTAAAAAATTTTTTCACTAGACTATTCGATGAACTTGGACGAACTCGTAATTTTATGTCGTAATAAACTTACAAACTTGGTTAGAGTATATTATAATTCACAATCATACGAACTTATTTAGAGCATGTGCATCATACTTAAATTGGGCTCTTATTATGAATATTGGATGGAAAAAAATAAAAAGATGACAAATTGTACATTTTCAACTTCTTCATTGTAGGCTCACTTACACTAAAAATTCATGGTGTGAGATTTGTCGGGTGTATTAATAGGTGTTTCCATTTAAATTAAACCCAATCAATTTCCTTCGTTGTTTTATTATAAAAATCGTTGTTCTCTGATTCCATTCGTCTCTGCTCTTAAATTTTCTTCTTTTTGTTTGAGTTAATTTTTGGAATAATTTCTAAAAGTGTTGCAGAAATAGTTTTTGAAAGTGTATACAATAATGCATTTTGGTTTCTGATCCGTTAATATTGACGAGTTTTCTTGTGAATAATAAAATTTTGAGACAAAAATAATTTTTTTAAGAAGTTAGCTTACCTTAATGAAATTGAAGGACATAACAATAATTGAATTATTTCTTCTATACAGAACATTGGACTTCTCACAATTCTCTAAATTGTAAGAATAGAATTCATATAAACTACTTAATTTGTAACTACTCACCAATATTATTAAATATATTTATCTTTAGTTTTTCTTCTGAAAATAGATTTAGAAAAATCTTACATATTTATTGAAAATTGAAACTTAGTTAAATTGATATATTTGTTTAGTAATTTTTACCATGTATATGTATCTTTATAATTTACAAATAATATATTATTATAATGAGTTCATGTATACTAGACTGTGCTCAAACATTTAATTTTAATATTACTCAAAAAAATTAAAAAGTTACATTTAAAAAAAATCTCATGATCTATACCTCTCCCAATCTTCCTTATACACAACCACAAGTATGCACTACCTTCATCCCAATCTTCTTGTCATGATTTTCATCGGAATTTGGGACTCAAGGGATAATTTAAAATTAAAAAAGTCTAGAAAATAATTTGAAACGATAATAATTTCACAAAATCATTTAAAATTGATGCAAAGAATATGAGATAAGAATAAATAATCAAATGACCCATGGGTCATGACTTAATAGGTGGAGTAGTATTTTAATTGTTTTAATATAATTTATGTATTCGTTTATTTTACCAGTCATCCTTAGTTTACAGGAAAAAAAAAGATCAAATGACATTTGCTAAAATAAAAATAATGCATCCCAGCATCCGTAACTGAAAAAGAAAAGACGAGCTGAAGAAGAAAAACAGAAGGAAAATGGTTTGCCTGATAAAAACAACACTCATCCAAGCATAATAAACCAAATCAAAACTCACCAAAAGAGAGAGAACTTTGTTCCTCTCTCGATCGATCTCATTTATTCCCAATTTAATTGTCATATATCTCAATAAATCATACATTTTATATAACTGTCCCAATTTGATTGTCCTATATCTCAATAAACCATACATTTTATATCTGTTTCCCAATTTGATTGTCTTTTATCTCAATAGATCATATTTATCAGTGTCCCAATTAGATTGTCCTATTTCTCAATTTGATTGTCCCCTATCCGAGTTTGACTGTTGTATATTATCATCAATTGAGTGGTGGAGTCGTGATGGCGTGTATAAAAGGAGTGAATAGATCCGCGTCGGCGGCATTTGCCCCGGATGGGCCGTATCTGGCAGCTGGAACAATGGCGGGAGCGGTGGATCTGTCATTCAGTTCATCGGCTAATCTCGATGTCTTCCAGCTGGATTTCGCTTCAGATGATAGCAGCCTCATCCAAACCGGTTCTGCTCCGAGCTCTGAGCGGTTTAATCGGCTGACGTGGGGGAAGGCGCCTGGAGACTCCGAGGAGTACTCGCTTGGGATCATTGCTGGGGGACTGGTTGATGGGAATATTGGGTTGTGGAATCCCAAAAATTTGATCGAGTAATTATCTGACATTGAGTTTGATTAGTTAGCTTTGGCATTGGATTTAAACACCATTTGTTTAGTTGCTGATTATTTGAATTCCGCTTTTTTTTAGTTATTGTTGTTATTAAAGTCATATACTTGAATGTGCATATTGGTTTATGGATTTCTAAATATTTGATATTCTAATTGTTGACACTTAATTTGATTAATTAGCTTTGACATTGGATTTGAAGACCATTTACTTAGTTGTTAATAATAGTATTTGAATTTGTGTTTGTAAGTTATACAGTTATACATGTTATTAATTTCATATACTCAAATCTGCATTTTTGTTTACGCAACCCCAAGAGATGAATGAGCTTTGGCATTGGATTTATACACCATTTACTTAACTTGAGTATTTTGAATTGATGCCAAGAATTTTATATGGATGAATATGCGTATAGGGTTATGGAATTCGAAGAATTTGATAGCGTAATTCCTGACCTTGAATATGAATAGTTAGCTCTGACATTAGCTTTAAAGAACAAATTAGCTGTTAATGGAGTCCTTGCAATTCTCCTTTATTAGTTTTACTAGTTTTTAATTTTCATATACTGTGAGTTGTTGCTAAGATTTTCATCTACATATTTCTGTATGGAATTCTGAGAGTTTGATATCATAATTCCTGACCTTGAATTTTAACGGCCATTCATTTAATTCTTAGTTGCTGTTCCGTCTTGAAAAGATTGTCTAGTTTGAAATATGATGCCGTGGTTCTTAAATTTTGAACTCTTAAGATTTTGTATGTATTGCAGAGTATTTGACGAAACATGTAGGAAATGCTATTTAATGGAAAATACTAACACCATGATAAGTTATGGTTGTTAATTAAGGGTTTAAAGTTTGTTATTTCTGACCATTCAAAATTAAACTGGACTATTTTGAGATGGAGGTAGTAATAGTTTGAGGTTTAGGTTTGTTAGTTACCCTGGTAATTAATTTCGTATACTATGGATTGTTGTTGAGAATTTTTCAGCTTGTACCTGCGTACTATTCAGAATTTACACCAAGTTAGCACGCTAGTGCATAAGAATTCAAATGATGATTTGTTTCTTCTGTTAACATGTTTAAAAATAACATCTTCAAACTTCTGAATATAATGAATATGTGATTCTTATTCTATTGCCATATATTCCATGGTGCACTGCAAACAGGATGGATCTTAACCACACTCGAGCTGAATTTTCTCTGGCTTGTTGGCTTGCCCCAACTGTTAAATTGGAAGCTTTGTGTCTGGTAGTCTGTAGAGGATACTAAAATTGACACCTAAGTTTATGTTCCGCGTTCCTCTGTTAAGCTAAAACCGGATTGTAGGTCCATTTCTCTGTTAAGATCTTAATTGTTTGAAGGTGTACCTGAGATCTCATCATTTCATTAAGGGGTTGACATACTAAGATGATGAGCAGTTGAGCATCTATTTTCGTTTATTTATCTTTTTGTGAAATTATCAACTATTTTTTATTGCTGGAAACATTTTGGCATTCTAATGTAACTTTTATACCCAAGATTGATTTCCTTAACTTTTGCATCCTTTTATTCCAGCTCTTCGGCTAATGAAACTGCATTCATTGGGAACCTTTCAAGACACAAGGGACCAGTAAGTTTCTGTTTTCTGTGTGATAATCCTGTTCTGTTCTTGTGGATCTGACAATTATGTGAGCAATGATCTGGGATATTTGATGTAGGTTCGTGGATTGGAGTTCAATGCACAAACTCCAAACTTCCTCGCATCTGGGGCTGATGAAGGTGAAATTTGCATATGGGATATTGCAAAACCAGCTGAACCAACTCATTTCCCTCCTCTTAAGGTACTTCATGATGCGACTTCGAGTCTGATCTGGTTTACTTTTCATGAGTTCAAGCAGTTGGCCATTTCTCCTACAGCCTGCTCTTGTTCAATTTTGTATTTAAATTTATTACTATTATTTCATTGTATGCTCTATTGATTTTGGTATTGGCTCAGTTTTTTCATCTAGACTATAAGTGTGCTACATGGCACTCTTAAGTAAAGTTCACACACAAGAAATAAACATTATGAAGTTGCGTGGGTAGTGAAAGGGGCCATCCGAAAGTCTTAAACATTATATTATCATGAACTCCACCATTCCTGTGGTAGTTCCTGAGTCACCCGATTACCAATTAGATGGTAATGATATCATAAACAGAGTTGATGAATGTTAAAAATTGTATTATGATGATTTTTATTCCGTTTTTGTTATCAGATTCTCCTAGTCATGTATGCTTATAGGTGGAATCAGAACATTGTTTTTGTGGTTTCCAACTACCCACTGCAATAGTAAAGTTTATCTTGATTACTCAGCCACTTTGGTTTATGACAATATAAGATTTTTTATTTAACAAAACAAGTCATGTTATTGAATAAATATTACGAAGAACTTAATTAATTATTATAACTGTAAACGCCTAAAATCATTGTTCTTCTAATTAATAATTACTACCTACATCCCGCTAAGTGTGATGTTGGACTAATAATAAAAATAGACGATATTTTGAACATATAATAACAAGATAACTTGTATTCAAGTTAGTTATATGTGTCAATATGATACTAAGATTTGTTAATTTTAATAATTGAAAAAAACAAACTAGACAACCTTTTAGCAATGGAGGTTGTATAATATGATTAGTTTGTGGTGTCAATTTATAATTGCACGATATTTTGTTACAAGTCCAATATATCTATCTTGGATCATATTGACAGTAACTTGCCTTTCAAAATCTCTTTTTATCCTTGAAAAATAGTCCAGTTTGGTTTTTCAATTGTCAAAAGTAATAAATTTTGGTCTCTTAATAGATTCAACAACTTTGATTTGGTAAATAATTTAATGTTAATAATAAAGTAGGGTAAAAATACTATATTTGATATATGTTTAAAAAATATAGTATACAACATATTAAGAAATATTTGAGATCAAAGTTTTAAAAATTAAAATATCAAAATTAGAAATTGGATCATCTTTAAGGGAAGGGTGTATAGAATTTTTTAAATTCAAATGTTTGCAAATGGTGCTAATCCATTTCTTAAATCTTGTCCATTAATCAGCTAAGGCCGTATAAGTAAATGACTCACTAAATAATGATATATAAAGCAATATTTACCCCTTGGCATATACACCCACATTCCATAATATTATTTATATATCTCAGGGTTGTCTATACTCTATACATATTATATATAATCATGTAGGCTTTTGTTCCTTTATAATATTATGCTTGCCATGGCAACCATGGATCATAGCTGGCTCTGCCAGTGCATGTATGTTTTGTTCCACAATTAGAACAGCTTTACTCCTATTACTGGGTCTGTAGTATAATCAGCTATATTTAAAATGCTTCAATGAGTATGTTTCTTTCAAGTGTATTGTGGATGGTTAATTAGATTGTTGACAATCTCATATAGCAAGTTGTAACTTGAAATATTTCCCTGTAGGGTAGTGGATCTGCAACACAAGGTGAAATTTCTTTCTTATCATGGAATAGCAAGGTGAAGAACATTTTAGCATCTACGTCAATCAATGGAACTACAGGTAATATTGGAAGCATTTCACTTATGTAGTTTTTTATTTGAGCAAATTGCTGAAATGGTTCCAAAAGTGGTTCAGGTTGCCTTTTGGTCCAAAATTTAATCAAGGCGTTAATTTTTAACGCCCCAATGACGAATGTAGTTCACTACTAAGCTAATTCTATGATTAATGTTTTAACTTATTAACAACGCATGTAACTCACGAGGCGCGTGGGCCGTTAACATTTAACAGCACCGTTGAATTTTGGACCAATATGCAACCGTTGGCCAATATCGTGGACTGATTTGCAACTTTTGTACTTTCGGGGACCAAAAGGCAACCTGGACCCACTTTTGGGGGACCATTTCAGCAATTTGCTCTTCTTTTATTTTCTATCCTGTTTAATAATTGGAACTCTTCTATTTTAGCTGTTTGGGATTTAAAGAAGCAAAAGCCAGTCATAAGGTAACTTTCACAACTTAGTGAGGTGGTTTGATCAAGAAAGTTTCAAACTATAGTTTTCATCTGCAACATGTCATTGATAAACATGCATCCTCTCCGGTGTGCAGCTTCACAGATTCTACTAGGAGGCCTTGTTCTGTTTTACAATGGAACCCAGATGTTGTCACACAGCTGATAGTTGCTTCAGACGACGATAATTCTCCTGCTCTTAGAGTAACGCTTGCTCCCTTGTAGTCTTTCTAATGTACTGCCTATGTATCATTTCTAAATGGTTCTTTCTTGTTGCAGTTATGGGATATGAGGAATATAATGTCTCCAGTTAAGGAATTCGTTGGGCATACTAAAGGTATGATATTAATGATACAAATCTTTCAATATTCGATGAATTGATAATACTTCTTAGTCTGATGTAACTTAAAACAACCTAAAAATTGACCATAGTCACCTATGTCAGGAACTACTTGGGACAGGTTACGGGATTGGGGAAAGAATTTGTCAATTTGATTGGAACTTAGTATGGATTGGTATTTCTCATGCATTCAAAACCATAATATTTGAAAATTGGTCATTTTGTTTATAGTCATCTAATGCACTTGACTTATTCCATTTTAACCAAAGAGCCAGATAATATAAAATCTGACTCCATAGGAAATGGAAACAGTACTACGGCACAGGGGAAAATTAGTTTAAAAAATGTGTTCTTAAATTTACAATGATATTAAACAATTAAATCCTTGCTGTAAAGTTAGTGCATGGTTGGTCTTCATTCTATAAGTACTCTTTGGAATTTGCTGATAGCTCAGATATTGATTATGGTGTCTGCATGTGCTAATTTCATATTACGGGTGTTAGTACACCTTACTTTTGTGCTTTGGAGAGCAATGACATAGAATATGTTTTACATCAGGTGTAATTGCGATGGCCTGGTGTCCCATTGATAGCTCCTATCTGTTGACATGTGCAAAAGATAATCGTACTATTTGCTGGGATGTTAATACGGGAGAGGTACACATGTTTTGCCTCATTGAATTCTGTGTATAGATGTATTAGATACTTTTATTTTGGTCTTGTCCTGCTTCTGTATTTTTTTGGAGGGAAAATTACTTCAAGAAGAGGGATGCAAGATTTATTAACTTGCGGCCTTTTGTAACAATCTTGTGTATTTCTCTTTACAGATTGTATCTGAATTACCCACTGGAACACATTGGAATTTCGATGTGCACTGGTATCCTAAAATTCCTGGAGTTATATCAGCTTCTTCTTTTGATGGAAAAATTGGAGTATACAATATTGAGGTTAGCTATCTATTACTTATGCTCATGTTCAGCAAGTATTTGATGTTGTGACATGGAGTACTGTTGTGTCTGAAAGTTGTTCATTTGAGTGGTATTTTCTAATGTAAGTTGTTTTTTGTTCCTCCCTTCAGTTGACCAATTGAGGTGTGTGCTGTGCGTACCAATGTGGAACTAATGATCTCCTCAACTTACACAAATGGAACTTTTTATCTTGTTATCCCATTGAATACATTTATATGAACTTCATATCATTCACCAATCGTCCTATTTTCTAAACAAACATTTTCTCCTCATATCTGAAACTAATGTTTAATACTTCCTCGTGGTTTTTACACGTCATGTTGAATTTTTGAAGTAAACTTGACCACCAACTACTTCATGAATAAATTGATACTCGTTCCATTTTAAATTAAATCCAAATTAGACTTCACTTTATAAAACTCAATTTTGACCTCAAATTTATCTGATTCAAATAGGAGTATATTTTTTGAATGCATAAGTTTTTTCTTTATCTCCAACCACACCTGGTGGCATAACTTTTAGTTTGGTTCGGTTTGTTGCACAATTGATTTACAAGTGTTTAATGAGTAGTGCCTAATTGTTTGAATATTTTGATATAAGCTCAACGTTAAGTGAAAGAAAATTATTGCTTCAAAAGTAAGAGGATTATTCATCGGAAAAAACATCCCAGTTAAATTGAAATGGAGTAGTATATAGTTTGTCGAAGTTCATTATTGAGAAAGTCAAATGACTAGTATCAAAACAAGAAAGATTTATATTATTTTCTCACAAACATGTTAAGTTAATTAGTACCTCACATTTGTGAGAAAATTTTAAATTTATAATATACCCTTTACAGTAACTTGCGTTGCTTATTAGCCATTGAGTGGATTGTTTTATATCAAGTCAAGTTGACAACATATCCTATGCAGCATATGAGCTATGGTGATGGTGCCTTCGTAATTGCGTTTCCTAATTTTTTTTCTGTGGACATGGTCTCCTTTTGTTGTTACTCACTACAGTAAAACTATAGAGTCTGTCCCATTATTACAGTTGGTGAGGAATGCTGCTAACTACATGCTTATCCTTAATCAATGTAATACGCCAGTATTAAACATTTACTTCACTTAAGAAAGTTAGTGTAGGGAAGCTAAAAGGGAAAAAGAGGAAGTTGGCCTGATTAGCGTTGGAAGTGAGGATAGACTTGAGGGACAATTTATTTCAGTGACCATAGGTGACCTTGAGATGGACTAACAAGGAAAATAAGCATATATATCTCTGAAGTGAAGATTAAGAAACTATGTGACTGTGGAACATGCTAGTAAAATGCACTGGGGGAAAGTAGCTTCTTTGCCATATTATCATATCTCATTTTGCATTTATTGCAGGGCTGTGGTCGTTATGGTGTTGGTGAAACAGACTTTAGTACAGGTACTGAAATTGATTCTTACTAGAAGTTATTGCCTTTCTAGCAGATTATTAGACTTGCAAGGGGTTTGTGATGGTGTATATGCGCCTGCACCGTATACATCAACCCTTTATTCTTGCTTATAAGAAAAATGATGCTATATCATATATAGCTGTTCCAGCCTTTTTTACTGTTGATATTAAGATTGTTGTGTACTCTAAAGTAGATATCAGTTATGCACGAGAATGTGGTGTAGAGGGAGTTGTGGCATACGCCGCCGGCACTGAAGTTGCACTGTAGGGATAACATAGGAACACGTAGTCTCGAAATTGTCATGTCTAGTGCAATGCTTATAACAAGTTCTATCATATAATGTCCATTTACCTGTGTGAGTTTTCCCTTATGTATACTAGTGTTTGTCTCAGCTCCTCTGAGGCCCCCAAAATGGTACAAGCGTAAAGCAGGTGTTTCCTTTGGTTTTGGAGGGAAGCTTGTATCTTTTCACTCTACAGAGGCTCCAAGTGGATCTTCAGAAGTATGTTTGGCATGCCATTTTGGTTTAATCATTTAGTTTGCTTGAATGTTTCTAACATGTTTTGTCTTCTAGGTTTATGTGCATAACTTGGTGACTGAAGACGATTTACTGAGTCGTTCTTCTGACTTTGAAGCTGTAATAAAGAATGGTGGGGAAAGATCCTCTTTGAGGCTTTTCTGCGAGAAAAAATCACATGAAGCGGAGTATGTCTTCCAAAGGAATTTGATTACATTATCTTAGATTTTGCTAAAAAAGAGAGTTGTAGTCTCATCAAATTTTATATTTTCCTTCACAGATCTGACGATGAGCGTGAAACATGGGAGTTCTTGAAAGTTATGCTCGAAGATGATGGGACTGCAAGGACAAAGCTGCTTTCCCACCTTGGCTTTAGTCCACCTCCAGAAGAGAAGGATGTTCATCAGAGTGATAGCTCTGATCACATAAATGCTCTTGCAGATAACGGCACAAATGGAGAAAACGGAACTATCAAAGAGAGTAGCATCTATACAACTGACAATGGAGAAGATTTCTTCAACAATCTTCCAAGCCCTAGAGCTGATATACCTTCTTCACCAGCTGGGAAAAACTTTGTTGCTGATGTTCCTGGTCCAGATGCAGAAATATTTCAGCAAGACGAAAATATCACGGAGGAAGGTGCTGATCCATCATTTGATGATGCTATTCAGCGTGCCTTAGTTGTTGGTGACTACAAAGGAGCGGTTGATCAATGCATATCGGCTGGTAGAATGGCTGATGCCTTGGTTATTGCCCATGCTGGTGGTGTTTCCTTGTGGGAGAGTGCACGTAATCAATATCTTAAGAAATCTAATGTCCCTTACCTAAAAGTATGTTACGAAATTCTATACCAGGCAATTCTTTATTTAATTTTCAATCAGATCCTCATTTTAACCGTTCCATTAAAATATCATACTTGCATGGCATCTAACATTGCAAAATTCTCAGGTTGTTTCGGCAATGGTAAACAGTGACCTTGTGAGCCTTGTGAATGGTAGACCGTTGAGGTCATGGAAAGAGACACTCGGCCTTCTTTGTTCAGTAAGTTTCTCCAGCTCATGAGAAAAAAGTTCCTTATCTTTATTTATATAATTTAATTAGATTATGTTTCTCAATAGTTGTATTTGTTTGATGATTTCCATGAGGACTAACTGTAAGCTTATGAGAAAAATGTCACTTAGATTCGTGCATAGTGAGTACTTAATATTAGATCTTCATCTTCATTATCCTGCAGTTTGCGCAGCCAGAAGAGTGGACGTTGTTGTGCGACACTCTTGCTTGTAGACTTGCGGAGTCTGGTAATACCCTTGCTGCTACCCTCTGCTACATATGTGCTGGAAATATTGACAAGACGATGGGAATATGGTCAATGACACTGGCAACTGAAAATAAATCCTATGTTGACCTTCTACAGGTACAGAATACTATCTTATCATATACTTCGTAGAGTCTATTTCATTATCTGGCAACACGAAATTTATGTTTTTCTGTGATCCTTTCTTATGAAGGACTTGATGGAAAAGACCATTGTTTTTGCTTTGGCATCTGGTCAAAAGCGATTTAGTGATTCTCTTTTCAAGCTTGTTGAGAAATATGCTGAAATATTAGCAAGTCAAGGACAATTAAGCACTGCAATGGAGTATTTGAAGCTAATGGGAACACAGGAATTGTCTCCAGAACTTACTATTTTACGAGATCGTATATCTCTTGCCACAGAATCTGGTTTGTATTTGAAGAACAACCTCTTTATTGTTGCAGTGATATATCTCTATGGTAGAATATTATTTATTTGCCCTCCAACCCCAATTGTAATTTAGTATTTTAAATATAGATATCACTGAAAGTGGTATTGACCAAATTGTGATTAATGCAAAGAGGAAAAATTCAAATTGAGAGTCGGTGAAATGTGCATAAAACTTGTATGGAGTCAAATAACTCTTAGAAAATAGGGATGGAGGGAGCATTTTGTTCTTGTTTGCTATTATCTATTACATTCCTATCTTCTTCACTATGATCACATCTTTGTTTGAGGATGCTGTGTTTAATTATCTGGTGCATTATTAGAAATGAACTTTGTAGTGGATGAGTTGGTCTTTGGTATCGAATCTCAATAAGATATTACCTGCATTGCAGAATTCTCACAGATATGTTAGAAGTTATAACTACCTTCTAGTTTATATGCTAGGTTTTATTTTGCTCGAATCATCTTTTGAATATATTATTGATGCTAATTTTGTTGTTGCTATAGTAGACAAAGATACGGAAACTTCGCTGACTTATGACAACTCTCAGTATCAACAAGTGTCCACATATGGTGCTGATCAAACAAATTATGGTGTTGCTGATACCTCTCAGCACTACTACACGGTAACTTGTTGTCGAGTTAGTAAAATGGTCCGTTGTTGATATTTTCATCTCTTACTTAAATTTTCAATATTATCAGGAACCAGCATCTGCACAAATGCAGCCTAGTGTACCTAACAGTCCTTATGGTAACAATTACCAGCAGCAGACATATGGTGCTGCATATGGAAGGGGATATGATAATTCTGCACCAGGCTCATATCAGCAGACTTCTCAACACAATAAGCCCAATATGTTCCTCCCATCGCAGGTTCCACAAGGTCCACAGGTATTTTTATTTTGGTCCTTCTCACTTTTGGAGATTAATTAAATCCATTTCATATTAAATTAATAAGCCATCATGGTGATCTTGATGTCACACTGATTTAAGGTCTAATAATCTGTTGAAAGCTAATTAAGTTTCTGCTTCCAAGAATACGTGTTCTCCCTTATCTTCTAATTTCCTCAGGCTCTGGTGGACGAGGTAATTGATGAATTGGTCCTAGTAAGTGGGTCATTGTTGTACTTTGGTCCCCGTAAGACCGTAAGTGGCACCGATGTACAAATGGTCCTTGTAAGTGTGTAGCGGGTACGGAAATGGTCTCTAAATTAAGAATTACATTAATTGTTAACGGTTAAAAACTTACTTTTGGCACATTTTTATAATTTTGATAAATATGTGGGACAAATAATAATATTTCGAACTTTATGTCATCTTCCTTACTTTCCTCTCCTCCGTCTAGTGAAACTACCTAAAATACTACAGTTAAAAATAGTGGGATTGAGTTTATGTTTTTGCCCCAAAATATTCTTTAAATTAGTAATTTTAACCCCATAATAGACTTAAATTTTTTTCTCCGTCAAAACTAACGGAACCGTTAATTTAGGGACCATTTCCGCACCAGCTACACACTTACGGGGAGCATTTGCCCATCGGTGCCATTTAAGGGGACCAAAGTGCAACAGTGACCCTCTTACTGGGACCATTTCGGCAATTACCACTTTGGTAGACAGCCAATTTATTTGACAATTTAGTTATCTTCTCATGTAATTGGTCTATTTTTATTATAGTTGTCTTCTTCTGCCATCAGTGGCCTGTTACTGGCAGTATTCTGGACTTATGAGTTGAGTAAGTGCAAGGATTTTCCCACTCCACTTGTGGATCATGACACTCCACTAGTAGTGTAAAATTTCATCCAAAATTACAAAGAGATGGGGTGCCATAATGAGAACAGGGTGTGAAAAATTCATTGCCTAGAGTAAATAATCATGCACTAAAGTCAAAACAAAACACTAGAACAAGTTCAAAAGTAGTTGCAATTCAGATGCATGTAAATGCAGGTTCTATTTTAGGTGTGTGTGCTACTTGAGAGAAATGCTAGGAATGGTTTAAGATCATCTTTGCAATACTGAGTGTAACCTTTCAGCTACATGTATTGTAGGGAAACTTTGCCCCTCCACCACCTGTAAGTGCTCAGCCTGTTGTGAAACCATTTGTCCCTTCAAATCCTCCTATGTTGAAAAATGTGGATCAATATCAGCAGCCTACATTGGGGTCACAGCTTTACCCTGTATGTGCTTCATCTTCTTATTTCAAATTAATTGGTGTCGATAGAACTACTCTGCTAAACATTATTTTTAATTTATCTCAGGGGCCTAATAACACTAGTTTCCAAGCTGGCCCACCTGCTCCAAATACTTTTGTCCATAATACATCTCAAGTTCATCCAGCTTCTGGACAAAGGATGCCCCAAGGGATTGCTCCCATCCAGGCACCTGTAGGATTCACGCCAGTTAATAATGCAGGAGTTCCTCGATCTGGAATGAACCTGTCTGGACCTGGTAGCTCCTCACAGTTGGTTCCAGCCCAAACACCAGTGACTCCACCTGCGCCCCCACCCACAGTACAGACAGCTGATACATCTAATGTGCCTGGTAAATTCTTAGTTGACCTTGATGAAGAGTTTTACTTGACGATGTGAATACAAAGGGGTCTAATTTGACTTTTATTCGAATTGAATGGCTTATTATTTTTCTTTGAATGGAAATGTTCTCATATTTTGAAGTTTGCAATCTAGAGGAGCTACACTCTAGGTGTTGATTGGACTCATTAGTATCTGTGAGTATAGCTCGCAGTGAATGACCATGCCCATTGTGGTATGGGATCTGATGTGAAAATTCATTTCGAGGGAGTGAAAAGGGGTCTCAGAAAAAAGCTCATAAATGTTTCTCAAGTTCGTGTTTTAAGTGATTTGGCAATCAAAGATATCCTGCATATGATTATAGTTACAGATATTGTGCATATGATTATGGTATGGTTAGTCAGGGTACCAATTATATTATGGAATTGAACAAGTATAAATGTCATAATTAAGTGGTGGTGTCTCTCTATGTTTGTTAAAGTTAAATACAAGATTCTCACATGTTACTTGCTGCAGCACACCAAAAGCCAGTAATAACAACATTATCGAGGCTTTTCAATGAAACTTCAGAAGCTCTGGGAGGACAACGAGCAAATCCAGCCAAGAAGCGTGAAATTGAGGATAATTCTAAGAAGTTAGGAGCTTTGTTTGCTAAACTCAACAGTGGAGATATTTCAAAAAATGCTGCTGATAAACTTATTCAGCTGTGTCACGCACTGGATTGTGGGGACTTCAGTACTGCACTTCAAATTCAGGTAAAAGCGTCTTTCTTATACTTTTGTTCATTTGCTCGATGGAGGTGTTAGTTTTGATGCACTTTTCACAATGAAGGTGCAACTGACAACGAGTGATTGGGACGAGTGCAATTTCTGGCTTGCCACACTCAAACGAATGATCAAAACAAGACAGAGCTTGAGATAAACCTACTCAAGAACAAATGACAAAAAACGCTCCAAATGCATTGCTCACTTATCAGATAGCATTGATTGTGTTCTCATCTGAACAAGAGCTGCAACTGCGTGATATGCAGAATCTCCTTTGTGTTATTTTGCCGGACCAAATGTCACGTGGCTTAGATTCCTTGTGTTGTCCTGCCTTCATTATGCATTTCTTTTATAGCAATTTACCAAGAATTGATCCGTTAAGCCCAGGGTAATCGGCTTATTGTTTCCATGAAGATATCTAGTGCTGAGAGAATATAGAATACCATGTTCACCAGAAATACAATTTTTTGTCGGAGGTTCATCTTCGCAACATTACTATAAGATTAAATTTACATACCATAGACATGAAACTTTCTTGGATTTTTTTAAATCATCAAATCTAATTTTCTTGTTGAGTTCTAAAACTTTTCATTATGCTGTATTTCTTAGTGATATAGTTTCGCCACTGCACTGGAACTTTGATTGTCGAAGGTTCCAATTCGATAATGGAAAAATCACAAAAAGTAACACTAACGGATGGACACACTTCGGCTTTACTCTTTTAATTGACGCACATAACGTAAATTTGAATGAATATTTTTAAACTAATAGTGAATATATTACTCCTCAGTCCTCCCAATCAAGAGATCTTTCACCAATTATCAATGAATATAGTAACAAATATTTGAGTTAAAACATAATGTTAACGTTCAAAATTCTAGAACGTAGAAGTCATCATCATCAAGGTCCATTTATCTCATCATTCCACCAGTCTTTGCATTTCATAGTGAAGTAGTTGTATATAAACAGATGAAACTTTTCTTTCATAAACCTCAATAAGACAGCATCCACATGAGAAGTACTAGCTTGCATCCTTTTTAGGT